>CM060328.1:50722322-50744822 GCA_030674155.1 Stramonita haemastoma
ATGTGGCCCACTTCACTGGGTCCCACACCCTTACCATCATCAATCATCATCAATCATCATCATCATCATCATCATCATCAATGCATGTGTAGCCCACTTCACTTGGTCCCACACCCATGTCATCATCATCATCATTATCATCATCACTTCATCATTATCATCATCATTGATGCAACCACCCCTATGATCACCATCATTGCAAGTGTGTCCCACTTCCCTTGGTTAAAATTAACGACAGCCGATTGCTAAAGAACTTCAGAAGGTCAGACTGATAGATTTTATTAAACCTTAGCCTTATGTTGGGTGTGTGTGTATGTGTAATATTGTTTGTTTATCATTTTGTGATGAATATTTTTGCTTTTCAGTCCCTGTAAGTATTGATAATACGTTTAGGTGTATTGCTGTAAGGTGTTTTTTTTGTTTTTGTTTTTTTCTCCTGTTGAATATGTCGGTTATCCTCCATGCCTCAAAAGGGGTGAAAGGAATAATATCTTGAAACTCTTGATCATTTATGCTTTTATATCGGGGTAATGGAATAAACACTTGTGTCCTTTTATCATTTTTTTTTTTTTTACATCTAGTCCTGATGTGTATGCCATTTTGTTAAAGTTGTCAATTGTTCCCACTGGCACACAATAACCTACTCTTCCGAAAAGCGGAACATGTGAGCAAGATGTTTTGCGTGCATTTGCACATGAGGTCTCAGTTTATTATTGTTGGTTTATTATTGTTGTTGTACATGTTGTTTAGTTAGAGGTGTTTTTTTATCTTGATGATATCCCCGATAAGGGCGGGGACTGGATGTAAAAAAGCATGTGAGTGCTTTTTTTTAAATTATCCTTAAAATAAAAGAATTTTAACTTGAATTGACTTGGTCTCTTGTTGTTGTGTGTTGTGTTGTTGTTGTTGTTGTTGTTGTTTGTTGTTGTTGTTGTTGTTGTGTTGTTGTTTTTTCTTCTTCTTCTTCTTCTTCTTCTTCTTCTTCTTCTTCTTCTTCTTCTTCTTCTTCTTCTTCTTATGAGTGAGTCTCGGTTTATAGTCTTATTAATAAATTAACGCAAACATGCATTTATGCACAAGAAGGAGAGTGTCTGTGTGTTCGGCGAGCGCATGTGTGCACATGAGAGTATGCATAGTCTTCCTGCCTGTGCGATTCACGTGTATCAAAGCTGACACGCACAACAGTCCTGCATTTTGTATTCCACTGTGTTGTGGAAGCAAAAATGATTTAGATTTGGAAACAAATATATCAGCATTGTTGATTCTTATAAATTCCTAGAAATAATTTTTATGAATCGAAAACGGTGAATTTTGCAAAGGGAAGAAAACGATATATGAACAAGCACAAAAAGCAACATTTTCTTTTGATGCAGATGAGCAGAAATCAGAACATTCCTGTTGATATTGCCCTTGATCTTTATTAAACAATAGTTGTTCCAGTATTGTTACATGGCTGTGAAGTTTGGGGTTATGAAAATATTGCTATTTTGAAGACATTGCAACTTTAAGTTTTTGAAACACCTCTTCAGACTTCAAAGGAGCACAATGACTAATCTGATATATTGTGAAAGCGGAATATACCCCTTGTCTGTTCTGATTGGTGCAAGGTTAATCAGATTTTGGTCTGTTCTTATTGCTGATAATTATTTTTTAAATTTCATCAAAATTGTATTATGTATTGTACGATTTGTATATGAAAAGAGTGTATTGTTTGGAATGGATCAAGAAAATTCATGACATTTTATAAGAGACCGGGTTTGTGTGTGGGAAACACAGACTTTTGTAAACAAAGATAGTTTATGTGGGAACGTCATAAAGGCTTTAAAGGATAATTTTGTAAAGTCATGGTCAGGAGAGCTGCAAAGAAGTAGTAAATAAATGTTTTATTGCAATAGCACAAAAATGTTTTAAGAAGGGGAAATTACATTAGTGAGTTGCCATATACCAATATGATATCATTATTTAGATTCAGGTGTATCAGTCATTCTTTGCCTATTAAAACAGGACTAGTGAATGGTATTCCGCTCGAAAATTGTCTTTGTAAACAATGTAACATGAAAACAATAGGAGATGAATTTCACTTTATAATGAAATTCTAAAGTTTTCTGAGCTTTGGAAAAAATTCCTAACTCATGAATATCTGTATCCAAGATCCATGTTCATATTTTGTAATATGTTCTTTTCTGATAAAATACATTTTTAAAACTAAGCAAATTTCTTGTTAAGAGTAAAGTTGCATGACATTGATGAAAAGGTTGACTGTATTTCTATTTAGAAAGAAAATTATCTTTACAAAATCAATTATTATTTTACAATTATCTTTACAAAATTATCCTTTAAAGCCTTTATGACGTTCCCACATAATAGTGGTCAAGTGGGAATATTTCTATTTCTGTGAAATTCTGTGTTGTAAAATGTATTTTGTTAATGCAAATTATATATGTTACTGTTGATTTTGTTCACTGAAATCCTCCATGCTCCGAGGTTAAAGGTTAAAAGTGAATTGAATCTGGAATCTTGAATCTTGTGCTTCTTTGTTGTTGTTGTTGTTGTCGTCCTCGTCCTCGTCGTCGTCCTCCTCTTTCTTCTTCTTCTTCTTCTTCTTCTTCTTCTTCTTCTTCTACTTCTCTTCTTCTTCTTCTTCTTCTTCTTCTTCTTCTTCTTCTTCTTCTTCTTCTTCAGAATTCTTCTTCTTGCAATTCTTCTTCTTTGCAATTCTTCTCCTTCTTTGCAATTCTTCTTCGTAATCTTCGCAATTCTTCATCGCAATTCTTCTTTGCCTTCTTCTTTCTTTCTTTCTTTTTCTTTTTTCTTTCTTTCTTTCTTTCTTTCTTTCTTTCTTTCTTTCTTTCTTTTCTTTCTTTCTTTCATTTCTTTCTTCTGTGTGTGTGTGTGTGTGTGTGTGTGTGTGTGTGTGTGTGTGTGTGTGTGTGTGTGTGTGTGTAAATTATTCAGTTTTTCTTTTGTTTTTTTTAATGACATGTGGGTTTTTTTGGTTTTGTTTTGTTTTGCCTTTTTAAAAAAAAAGTCTGGGACATAGGTTTTATGTAATTTGCTATTGATAGTATTTTTCCCTGCTATGAAGATATTGATGAAGTTTCTTATGCCGTTTACCAAAATATTTATTATGATTTATGTGACTTATTTTGGGACAGACGGTGGTAGGATGATGTTTTTTAATTGCTTAACTCGTTATGTTTTCTTGTTTGCTGCTTACTTAATTGGTGTCTTTTTGTCATAATCATCATTTGATTGTTGATTGCTTATTTCAGTTCTCTCTGTGTATGCCTCTTGCTATTTTATTATTTTCTTCATGTTGTTGTTTATCTTCTTATTGTCATGTTGGGTTTTTTTGTTGTTTTTGTTTAGTTAGAGTTTTTCTATATTGTCTTATGTTAAACCTGATAAGTGCGGGGACTGGATGTATAAAATTACATGAGTGCTTATTCATCATCCTTGAAATAAAAGAATTTGATTTGATTTGATTTGATTTGTCTTCTTCTTTCTAGTCAAATCTTGAGACAGCAATTTTTGTTATCTGTCTTATGAGCAAAAGCGCACTGTGCTACCATTAAGCACCTGACAAGTCAGGCCCAGCGTGTCTATTTTTGGCATGGGAGAAAATTGTCATCTTTGAAGTCTTTCTGGAAAAAAAGGATACAGGAGAATGGACCAAGAAGGCAAAAAAATAAACAAGGAGGAGATGGTGATGGGAAGAAAAAGGAACAAGGCAGAAAGAGAGAGGGATAGAAAAGAGGGAATTCCTAGCACAGAATTTCCAGAAAGTTGGAATGGTATTTATACCGACAGGCTTCTGGCATCCCCATGGGGAAATACTGTTTTTATTTATTTATTTATATTGAGGATAATAGAATAAGCGCTCATGTGCTTTTTTTTTACATGCAGTCCCCGTGTGCATGCAGTTTTTGTAAATCTTGTCACCTATTTCCACCACAATGGCCTACTCTTATGAAAAGAGGAACAGGACTACTTTATATTCTCATGTCTAGTATTGTGTTGTGGTGTAAGAAAGTTGGAAAATACAAGGCAAGTAATGATAAAGCCTTTAAAGAGGATGGAGAACCATGTAACATGTTTATGTGTGTTTTTCTTTTTCAATTTTTTTTTGTTTTTTTGCTTAAACATTTTCTTCCCTGTCTTCCGCATCGTTCAAAGTGAACAAAAAATACTTCAAAGGAAAATGATAGAAATCAGTAGATAGGACAAGAAAATCAAATCAGTAGATAGGACAAGAAAATCATTTCAAGTACTTACACACACTCTGGAGAGGGGACGGGATAGCCTAGTGGTCAGAACATTAGACGACCCGAGTTTGATTCCCGTGTGAGGGAATTTTTCCACTGGAGTTAACCATCAGTGCTGACTCCACTCTCCCCAAAAGTCTTTTGGATGAGACTATGTACCGAGGCCCCTTTGTGAATGCACTCAGAACATCTTGCGTACACCCTAAATCCCGTTCCCCATTTGGTAAGAGTAGGCCATCGTGTGCCTGCAGGAACAGATAAGATTCACAAAACTGCATACACACGGGGACTGGATGTAAAAAAGCACATGACTGCTAATTCCATTATCCTTGATATAAAAGAATAAATAAAAATAAAATAAAATCTGGACAGCAGATTCCATGTGGACATGTTCAAAGGACCATCACAGGTGAAATCTCAATGACCTCACTTCGGGATGAGTGAATTATCACCCTGTTCTGTTGTTGTTGTTGTTGTTCTGAAATTGATGAAGAAAAAGGAGATGTCCATTTATTTATCTATCTATTTGCTGTCTGAGGGTTCTCTGATGAAGAAGTCGATTTATTTATCTATTCCCTTTTTTAAAATGTATTCTTGTAAATGGAGGGTCATAGAATCTTGTTCAACAACAATGTGGTGCCTGTCTCGGCACATAAGACACCGGGAGAACACTTGATAATTTTGAGGAAAATTCCAAAACAGAAAAAAATTGAGACAAAAAGACAGAAGGAAAAAAATTAGAGAACCACACAACACGAAACAAAAGCGACAAAGGTTTACTTTGCAGGGGAAAGCACTCAGGTAGGCTAAAAGAAAAAAAAGTCAGAAGTATTCTCCCTTATTTTGACGTTTGTGGAGTGGCTGGCTTATGACCTCTCTCTGAACTGGTGTGTGTGTGTGTGTGTGTGTGTGTGTGTGTGTGTGTGTGCAAGCATGCATGCATGCATGTAAGTGTGTATGTATGTGTTTGTGTGGGCGTGAAGTCAAGTCAAACTTTTATTTCCAGATGGTATATTGAATAAGCAGTACAATTGCTTTTTTTTCATCAAGCCATCCATCTAAGAAAAAATAAATCATGTACATGCATATTTGAAGGAAAAACCTTAAGGAAATATGTCCTACAGATCAAAAAAGATTTTTTTAAAAAAAGAAAAGAAAATACACACACCAAAAGAAGAAACTAACACACACACACACACACACACACACACACACACACACACACCACACACACACACACACACACACACACACACACACACACACACACACAGAGGAAACTACTGTATAGTTTCCTTTAAAATCGTTTAAGACACACACATACACACCTATATCCATTCCCTCCTCCAATGCAAGTACGGTGCATACAAAGAAAACAATACATAACTGAACAGAAAATGGATTCAAAGCAGAGAGTAAAACAATCACATTCATTGTCTCCTCTTTTCTCAGCCCTTCACTCCCAAGCACGTGTGCTTTTTGATGTACAACAAAAACATATCGGTCCTTTCATCAAATGAGTGCATTCAGGCACAACAAATCGCAACTGACTCGACCCAACACCAGCAACGTCAATTACAAAAAAACACACACAACCAAAACAAACAAACAAAAACCAACAACAAAACAACCCCCCTCCCCCAAAAACAACAACAACCCCCCCCCCCCCCCCCCCCCCCCCCCCCCCCCCCACAAAAGACCAAAAACAAAACAACGCCAACAACCCACATAAAAGAAGAGGAGTAACATTATTTCCTATAACTAAATATCACATATACTGTATAAACACACACACCACACACACACACACACACACACACACACACACACACACACACACACACACACACACAAAAGTTTATGAATTTCACATGTGTTTCATAATCATCATGTTTCCTTTTCTGACCTTAACCATATTCTCTGTGTACGTTTTGGGCTGGATAAATTGCATCTTAGATCGGTCATTTGTCTCATAAATAGACTTAAATCAAATGCCTTCCGAACGAAGTATGCTAAAAATGCGCGTGCATATGTGATGGGACGATTTCAGTCAGTCATATTCTTTTTAACTGTCCCGTTTTAAAACAGTGTCTTCCCATCACACGTGAGAACCTCCTGGACAGTATTTTAAGTAACTGTGTGATGCTGTGTGAACTTGCCTTATCGCTGAGGAAGAGTCCAATTGACAATTTACTGTAGTGCTTATGAACATGTTAGTAGCTTGTTTCGAGACAGAGACTTTAATCTCGTGTTCTTTCTTAATTTTCTAAAAAGTTCTGATTGATTGTTCAGCGTTTAGTGTTCACTTTTTGTGTTTTTTTGTTTCTACCATTGGTTAAAAGTTTTTCCTAATTTTTGTGTGTGTGTGTGTGTGGTTTTTTTTGTGTCTAATATCACTTATGTGAATAGACATTAAACTGAAGAACAACACACACCAGAACAAACAAAAAATGACCAAAAAACCAAAAAGAAACCAAACAAAAATCAGACAGAAACAATAGAATGTAAAACCCCAACCAAACAACAACCACAACCACACACACACACACACGCACGCACGCACGCACGCACGCACGCACGCACGCACGCACGCACGCATGCGCGCGCGTGCGCGCGCGCACACGACACACCACACACCACACACACACACACACACACACACACACAGAGGAATTCTGTGGATTCAACAACTTTTATTTCTGTAATTATAAACGAAAAACCATGACTAAAATAAAGCAGAAACTTTTTTCGGAAAGAGAATATAAAGTGATCAATGCTTGACTGTCGGCTCAAGATCTTCGGTGTATCACTTATCACAGGAATGAGAATCGTTACAAAAAATCGCAAAGGAACCTTTAAAAGATTGAATAAAAACCAACTACCAGACACCTGACTGGTACTGGTATAGATAACGAGCTCGAAATAATTTTTGATTGGCTGTTACTGAAAGCCTACGACTGAAACAGCAGGTAAACTAAAAAAAAACCCAAAAAACTGTCAACAGGATTCCCTAATTCATGAGTTTGCTCGAAGATAAAGTCACAATAACTAACACAAGTAAATAAATGTATTGTCATTTACTGGAAACAAATGATACTTGAATGACAATGCCAATGCTCAACAAGATAAAATAAAAGAGGCTGTACATTTTAGGCAGACTTGTTCAAATTTTATGCTTGTATTTGCTCGAAGATAAAGTCGCAATAACTAACACAAGTAAATGAATGTATTGTCATTTACTGGAAACAAATGACACTTGAATGACAACGCCATATGCTCAACAAGATAAAATAAAAGAGGCTGTACTTTTTAGGCCGACTTGTTCAAATTTTATGCATGTATTGCATTGGTTTTTACGACTGGTTTGACAAGAGAAACTTGGGGCTTTCACTGTGAGGATTCAAGCCAAAAAACACGTTTGAGGTACTGGCACAAATTTTGAGATCTGAGGCTGGCTTCGCCTTTCCGATTCCAGCAATCTAAAAGGGGAAAGAAGGGCCCACAGGCATCTGCCCAAGCTGTTGCAAAAAATACACGCTGTGCGTGAGAGTCCATGTAATGCGAATGAATGAAAAAGAAACGATGCTATTGGAGAAATTTTGCTTTTATGTGCTTGTCTTCAAAACTTGCCAGCCACATCTGGTGTGACGTCAGAATTTCCTGAAAGAATCAAGTTGGGTTCTTCCTGGAAATGCTTTAGGTTTGGTGAGCTTCCTTACAGGAAACTGACTGAAGGAGGTCTCGTTATTGCAAAGTAAAGTTCTTAAAACCAACTAGACTTTCTTACATCCGAGCTAACATCCTCGGTGGGACCAGAAATTGACGTTCTTATAAGAGGGGTTTCTTATAAGCGAGGTTCTTATATCCGAGCCTTTTGTAAGTCATAATAAAGAACACTAAATTTTTTGCTTTCTTATAAGGGGGATTCACTGTAAGCGAGCTTCTTATAAGCGGTTCCCACTGTAGTTTGGTACTTTTTACCATTGATATGCTGAAGAAAATGAGAATCCTAGTTCAGTGGTTAGAAAATTACATAGTTTCAGGTATTCCCATAACCTATGGGGTTGTTGGGGAGCGAGATACCAGATACCTCAGCTTTTCTAGGGGCCACCATAGTGCAGACAGCTTCCATCTCCTCTCCCCTCTCCCTCGCTGCTTTGCCTTCCTTCCGTTCCCTGACCTTAAAGAGGGCAGTCTGGGTGAACTAGGGGGGGGGGGGGGGGTATGTACTGAAGTCAAGCCCTGCAAACAGTCATCCATCCAGTCGAAGTCACCCATCCACTCGGTAACCACGCTCAATTTCATTAAAACATTGGTTTGGGGGAAAGGAGTGCTCTGACCACTGAGCTCCCCCCCCCCCCCCCCCCCCCTACAATGTTGATTGATCAACAGAAGTTGATTGCCGGGAAGCAGGAGTTTGACTATGTATGGTTACTGCCAATGCAAAGACGGCTTCAGCGGGTTGTTTCTGTTTTTTTAAAAAATATTTTATTTCTTTTTCATCTGAGTGTATCCATTGAGTCTTTTCACTTTTAAAACCCTTTTTGCCTAAAATTCATGACGCCTGTCATGAAAATGCTCTAAAATGAATCTTTTCTTTCTGTTTCAGATCTGTGACTGGTTTCTCCTTAGTCCAGTTACTCTCTACTTTTGGAGTGGACATTTCAGTTGTCTGCAGGTGTACGGTTTTGACGAACTGATAACTATTCTTTTTGTCTTATTTTTTAGAAGAAAGTTTTGTTATTGCTAGAAATACATATAGAGGCCACGTAAATAAACATTGCGCTTAAGATATGGAGCACTTAACAGAACTGATAGCAACCATCTGAATAAACATTAAACTCAAGATCTTGAACATTTTGAACTTTAAACATGCAGGTTGCTAAAACCAGACGTCTAAATATCTATTACACCTGAGATATTGAATGACTGAGAAGAATAAATATCAGCCTCCTGGATAAACATTAAACGTGACAGCAGCTTGAATATTGAAGACAGATCGAATTCAAGCCACCTGAATAAACACTGAGATGTTGAACATTGAAAACAGTACAACTAGCCCACAAGCCACCAAAAGAAACATGAACTTGAAATCTTGACATCTAACAAGTAAAAATGCCAGGCTGCAAAATAAACATTAAGGGTAAGATTTTAAACATTTATGGAAAACAAATACCAGTCACCAAAATAAACATTAGTTTAAAATTGTAAACATTTACGACTACAGATACCAGCCTTTGAAAGAAACATTAAACCTGAGATCTTCAACATCTGCGAAATACAAATATCAGCACCCCTCCCCCCTCCCCCGAAATCCTCCACAGCCGCAACAGCCGAAGGTGTTAGGACAATGCGTTTCAAACCTAGTGCTCATGTAGTCATGTCTCACAGGTTCAAATCTCGTTTGTGCGAAGGGAGGATTCTATGTCCATACAGCCTTGCCTGTTCTTTATTTCTTTTGTATTTGCACTCACGTGTAGTAAGATTAAATATGCATGTTAAACATCCTGTAATTCATGGCAGCATTGAATAGGCTGCAAAACCACGGAAATACTCAGCAGAACCTGAGATGACTCATTAGGAGAGGCAGTTTGTCAAAGTATCTGCTTAACAGATGTCCTGCTGGATGTGGATTAGCACAGCCAACAATTCCACTCACTGTGACACCTCCCTGTAACAGCTGAAAACAAATCTTATTGCTTTAAACATTCACTGTTAAGGTCAAAATAACTATAGCTACCTCTATCAGAAAATTCAGAGGACCTAAACGAAAATACTGTTTCTGGGGTGGGGTCGAAGCCAAAGAGTTCGAAGTCTAACAGCAGCAGAGATCGTAGTCTCAGTCTGTCCTGCAGAGGAATGGAGGCAAAGGCCTCTCTCAGCGCTTCAGCCTTCTGTCGCTGCCTCTGCCACTTAGGCCCTGATCTGGCCAGAGCCTGTAGAGAGAGGTTGACGAAGCCTTTATCCGTGATGACCTCAGCCTCCTCCCCTGTCACAGGCAGAGGCTCTCTTTTACTCAGGATGCCGCGGATGTGCCATTTTTTCCACAGACGAAGGCAGGCTTCTTTCATGCTGATGCATTTCCTGATCTGTGGGGCCATCCTGTTGAGAACCCAGTGCGCGTTGTTGTCCAGTGTGGCTCTGTCAAAGTCCACAGTGTAGTTCACAGGGACTGCATCTCTCTCAGCAAGTACGCCATGTCTTCCGTCAGAGTCTCCAGATGACCGATGTAGTCGTAGGTCCCGTTCCACTTCGTGCACACACCACAGTGGTCATGAGTTGGAATGAAATGGCGATCCCGATGCTGGCCTGTCTCCAGAGAATGAATGACGTAGCGCACGAACTCTGGAAACGTGACGTCATGCCCACACGTCAGGCTATGGTTAGAGGGGTTCAGGCGGAAATTCTCTACGATGTACCGCCCGAAATAGCCCCAGTACAATGAGTTGGGGCTCAAGAATTTATCCACGTAACCTGAAAGCAAACGCTGGTAGGGCTCGCGAACAAACAGAAAACTGATCTCCTTCACACTGGGTCTAGGCGACGATGATTTCTCTACACCAAGGCCACGCATGTGTTCGTTGACAGAACGAAGTAGCGACGCCAGGTGGTGGAGCCAGTTTTTTCGATAGGACAATACTTGACACTGACGTTCATGACTGGCCAGTAGGCACCCACATACTGCATAATGCCCGTTAAGGACAGACGACGGAAGAGAGAGGAACGGCCGTACTTGAGGCAAGCGTGGTTAAGGCGTTGAAGGCGTTGTTGGAATCTTTGGCCCACTTCTGCATGGCTGAGTCTTCTCTGCTGGGTGTCCTTGGGTCTGCCGCTGGAAATAGCCTGTGAATAGTCATGGGTTTTTGTTTTAAAGTGTGTGTACGTCTGTGTGTACGTGTGTGTGTTTTTGTTTGTTTGTTTGTTTGTGTGTGTATGTGTGGTATGTTGTGTGTTGTGTGTGTGTGTGTGTGTGTGTGTGTGTGTGTGTGTGTGTGTGTGTGAGAGAGAGAGAGAGAGAGAGAGAGAGAGAGAGAGAGAGAGAGAGAGAGAGAGAGAGAGAAGAAGACAGAGAGACAGACAGACAGACAGACAGACAGACAGACAGACAGACAGAAGAAGAAGAAAGACAGACAGACAGAAGAGCAGACAGACAGACAGAAGAGAGAATATTATCTTCCTTTCTTACATTTTAAATATTTTTTCAGTGAGAAAGATAAATGTATATACAGGTATTCACAGGTCCAGACATGCTCACGAGCGCAACATCACACACACACACACACACACACACACACACACACACACACACACACACACACACACACACACACACACACACACACACACACACACACACACACACACACACACACACTACCACACACACACTCTCTGTCTCTGTCTCTGTCTCTGTCTCCCTCTCTCTCTCTCTCTCTCCTCTCTCTCTCTCTCTCTCTCTCTCTCTCTCTCTCTCTCTCTCTCTCTCTCTCTCTCTCTCTCTCTCTCTCTCTCTCTCTCTCTCTCAGGGGACGGATAGCCTAGTGGTTAGAACATTGCGCTCGCAATTTGACGACCCGGGTTCGAGTCCGGTCGAGGAGATTTTTCTCCTGGAGTTAACATCAGTGCTGACTCCAATCTCCCCAAAAGTCCTTCGGATGAGACTTTAAACCGAGGCCCCGTGTGCGAACGCACGCAGAACATCTTGTGCACACGTTAAATCCTGTTCCGCTTTTCGTAAGAGTAGGCCATGGTGTGCCGGTGGGAACAGATGACATTTACAAAACTGCATGCACACGGGGACTGGATGTAAAAAAGCACAAGAGTGCTTATTCCATTATCCTCGATATAAAAGAATAAAAGGAAAATCTCTCTCTCTCTCTCTCTCTCTCTCTCTCTCTCTCTCTCTCTCTCTCTCTCTCTCTCTCTCTCTCTCTCTCTCTCTCTCTCTCTCTCTCTCTCTCTCTCTCTCTCTCTCTCTCTCTCTCTACCTGCTCAAAGGGACCATATCCGCTTAGGTGGTCGTTTTCCATCGTTGGAACATCTGTAAAAATATATAATAATCAATATGATATGGTATAATATAATATGATATAAAATAATATGATATGATATAATATAAAATAGGTTAAAAAAAAGGTAAATGTGTCCCAATAACCTG
This sequence comes from Stramonita haemastoma, assembly GCA_030674155.1. Lineage (NCBI taxonomy): Eukaryota > Metazoa > Mollusca > Gastropoda > Neogastropoda > Muricidae > Stramonita > Stramonita haemastoma. Next base: position 50,734,746 of record CM060328.1, read on the forward strand.
TGTGGTTGTAGAGGAGCGAGACGTCAGAGACCTCAGCTTCTCTAGGGGCCAGCATGTTGAGGGTGGCGCCCATCTCCTCTCCCTGGCTGCTTTACCTTCCCTGACCCTAAAGAGGGCAGGTACCCATTTACAGCTGGGTGAACTGGGGGAACTGTACTGTAGCCAAGGCGCACAAACGGTCACCCATCCAATTGGCAACCAGGCTCGAAACTGCTTAACCTTGACTGGGGACAAGCGAGCGTTCTGACCACTGAGCAATCCCGTTCCCAATATAATGTAATGTAATGTAATGTAATAATGTAATGTAATAATATAATAAATATATATGATAGTATATATGATATGGTATGATATGATATTATATATTATATATATATATGATATATGATATATGATATGACATGATCTCATATGATATATTATAATATAATGTTCCATCATGTCATGTGACGTGACGTGACGCGCTGTAACGTTACGTGACATAGCGTTACGTAACGTAACATAACGTAACATAACATACCATAGCATAACGTAACATAACGTGGAGGGGGGGGAGGGCGTCTACATGCACATGCGTGTGCGTACCCACATACCACACTTGCACATGTGCGTAAGCAGATACATGTACATGCGTATATGTGTCCGCACATGCATGCGTCTGCTTATGAAAAATCATTAAAAATTGTTTTTTTTTTTACCCACATGCTGTGATGTATAGGTCGTAGGCCAAATGAACAACACTGCAGAAAGCAGTCAGGGCGAGCAAGGTGATCAGCACGTCCCCCCTCACCTTCATTCTGCCCACAGGAAAAAGAGAGAAACTTTAAACTTTTATTAAGGGAAAAGAATAAGCACACATAATGGCTTTTTTACATCCAGCCCTCAATCAAAGAAAATCATAACAATGAAAACAAATTAACAGCAAATTTTAGTGAACACACAAAAAAAACAGAAAAAAAATAACATGAACAATCGTTGTAACATCAAAAAAAATTATGTCAAAATGGAGATTTAAAAAAAGAAGAAGAAGAAGAAGAAGAAGAAGAAGAAGAAGAAGAAGAAAAATCAAGGAAAAGAGCACATAGAAAAAAAAATCAGAACAGAAAAATTGAAGGAGAATTTGTATTGGGTATGGAGAAAAAGAAATAATACTGAAAAAAAAACAATAAAAAGAAAAGGAAGAAAGAAAATAGAGAGAGGGAGAGAGAGAAGCAAGGGAGTGGGGGTGGGGGAGGCAGACAGGTAGGCAGGCAGCCAAGATAGGTTGAGGATGCAATGCCAGACAAGAGAAGATATTATGTGAATGTTCCTGTATATTCATTCATTAAAGTCAAATGATAATTATGTTTAAAAGTATATAGACTAGTATTGACATTCACTGAAGATGAAACATCATCCCATGATAAACCGCCAGAGTAAGCAAGGCTAAATTTGAACAGATCAATTCTGGGCAAGAATTTAAGTGAGAGAGAGAGAGAGATGAGAGAGAGAGAGAAGAGAGAGAGAGAGAGAGAGATGAGAGAGAGAGAGAGAGAGAGAGAGAGAGAGAGAGAAGAATGAGTGAATGAATGAATGAATGAATGAAGAATGAATGAATAATAATAATCTTTGTTTTTCAAGGGTAACAAGAGAGAGAGAGAGAGAGAGAGAGGAGAGAGAGAGAGAGAGAGAGAGAGAGAGAGAGAGAGAGAGAGAGAGAGAGGAGAGAGAGATGAGAGAGAAGAGAGAGAGAGATTCAGTCTTCAGACGTTTTCTGTACATCGGGCCTGGGCCACAATAGAAAAGAATGGTGGGTTTATGGACTGGACTTATGTCTGACGTGTTATAAACATATTACTGTCAACCTGCAGCGGAAAACTTGTACAACAACGATCAATTAGACAAGAGGATTACATCAGCCATATCTAAAATATTTATGCTGAAACAAGAGTATTTCACCCGGCTCATAATCACCCATGTCGAAGATACAATAATTATCAACATAGGTACTTATTCATACAAAGTATCTGATTTCTCCTTTTAGTTGCAACAAAAAAATAAATTGGGATAAAATTGTATCTGCCAGTATATATTGTAGCTCTAAGTTACGTGTCCAAAACTTTTTTGAATCATCAAGAAATTAAATTCTCAAATCTTCATAAATAGGACACTTCAATAATAAGTAAAGTGTTACAGAGACAGACAGACAAACAGACAGCCAGGCAGACAGACAAAAGGAAAGCAGAAAGAAAACGTACCTTAATATGCACAGGGCAATATCCCAGCAGCTGAACACAGAAAGCGCATGCAGAAAAGAAAGCTAAGGTAAATATAAGGTTTACAGGAATCAATACAGGCGTCACACTGCCATCATTTAGTTTGAATATCGACACATTGTACACATTAAATGACATGTTCTCTGCTGGTCTGTTCGTCTGACTGAATTTTTTTTTCTGTTTGTGGGTTTTTTTGTGTTTTTATTTATTGTCTCTCTGTCAGTCTGTTTTTCTCTGTCTGTCTCTGTCTCTTTCTCTGTCTTTGTCTCTGTCACACACACACACACACACAACACACACACACACACACACACACACACACACACACACACACCACATTAGTCCCCATCACACCCCTATCTTCCATTCCTTCTTCCTCCCCTCCTCCCCCCCCCCTCCACCCGCAGCCAGTATTCTTTAGCTAAGAGGGAATATCAACGATAGTGTGTACAACGTGTATGGTTGGGTAGGAGGGAGGGGGGAGTACATTGTGGTACACACACGCGCGCGCGCACGCATACACACAGGCATCTATTGTTTGTAATAGCGAATATACCTTAGATTAAAGCGACAACAATAATAATATAAACCACACACAATAAACACACACACACAACACACACACACACACACACAATACACGCATAGCAGCACGCACACACACACACACACACACACAAATACACGCATGCAGCACGCACGCACGCACAACACACACACACACACACACCACACCACACACACACACACACACACACACACACACACACACACACCACCCCCCCCCACCACAAACACACACACACACACACACACACACACACACACACACACACACACACACACACACACACCACACACACACACTCACACACACTACACACACACACCCCACCATACACACACACACACACACACACACACACACACACACACACACACACACACACACACACACACACACACACACACACACACACACACACACACACACACACTATATTTGTGTCATGTGAAATGTTGAAAATGTTTCTGCTAATGCAAGCAAATACCACACTTTGCTGTTGACATTGCTTCATGAAGTCAGAGTTCATATTATTTCACAACAATACAGTTAATATGCCGCCGCTGTGGTCTAGTGGTTCGGGCGTTGTACTCGTAATCTAAAGTTTGCGGGTTCGATCCCAGCTATTCCGCTATGGCGTTGTGCCCTTGGAAAAGGCACTTTACGGCTATTTTCTCACCCCACCCAGGTGTAAAAGGGGTACCAACCTTGTGTGGGGTTAACCATGCGATAGACTGGCGTCCTATCCAGGGGGAGTCTATGACTCTCAGTCGCTTAACGCCACAGAAACCGGATAAGCACCGCCTGATGAGCCTTATGGCTCGGGACAGACTTTAACTTTAACTAACAGTTAATATTATTTCATAACGTTATGGTTAATATTGTTTCATGACGTTATACTTGATATTCTTTTATAACATTACTGTTAATATTGTTTCATGAAGTTACTTTTAATATTGTTTCATGACGTTACAGTTAATACTGCTTCACGGCATTACAGTTGATATTGTTTTATGATGTTAAAGTTAAGATTATTTCATGACATTACAGGTGATATTATTTCAGAAAATGACGGATGATATAGCCGAGTGGTTAAGACAGTTCGACATTAATCTTATGGGTCTATGAAGTTGTGGCTCAAATCTCGACAGCTTCTGTGAATTAAGAGTGGGGATTTTTAGCATCTCCCAGGTCAACTTCAAATGCAGTCCGGCCAGAGCCTTAATTCCCCTTGTCAATATACACAGGCAGATGATCAAACATACACGTTAAAGATCCTGTAATTCATACCAGTGCTCAATGGGTTACGGAAACACGAACATACATACCCGGCATATATCCCTGAAGTTGGAATGCATCTACCTTCACGGTAGGTAAAAAAACCCCATACAAAAATGTTCACCGTTAGTGAACATGGAGCCTAGAACCACAAAAAAATCTTGAAGTCTTTGACAAATATTATTCTCCTTTCCCCCTCCTGCCTCCCTCAGCACCCTCCCCCCCCCCCCTTGCAGACTGAAAAGCAATATGAATGAAGGCGTGGTGGCCACACAAAGAAAACTAACTAGGAGGGAAGTGGAAGGGGAGTAACTCATGGTTTCTGATCGATAGCGTTGTCGTTAAGAATGAGCTGGGTTAATTGCCTACTGAGTACTCTACCCGGTATTTTTTTTTCTCTCATCTCTTACAGGCTTACACACACACACGCACGCACGCATGCGCGCGCGCACACACACACACACACACACACACAAAACACACACACACACACACACACGCACGCACACACGCACGCACGCACACACACACGCACGCACGCACATACACACACACACACACTGTATTTTTGTCAAGTACAATGTTGAAAATGTTTCTGTGCATGCAAATACCATACCTTTCTGTTCATATTGTTTCATAACGTTTCAGTTTATATAGTTCAATGCATGTGTTACAGTGACATTACTGTTAGTGTTGTTTCATGGGATTAGAGTTAATATTATTCCATTACATTACAATAGTATTGTTTTATAACAGTACAGTTAGTGTTGTTCCATGAAATTACAGTTAATATTGTTTCATGACGTTACAGTTAATACTGTTTCATGACATTACAGTTAATATTCTTTTATGACATTAAAGTTAATATTGTTTCATGATAATACAGTTAATATTGTTTCATATTACATTTGATTTTGTTTCATGACATTAGTTAATATTATTTCATGTGTTGCAGTTAATATCGTTTCATGATGTTACAGTTAATATTGTTTCATGATGTTACAGTTACTATTGTTTTACGAGGTCGCAGTTAAAACTGTTTCCTGACGTTACAGTTAACATTGTTTAGTGACATTACAGTTGATATTGTTTCAGGAAATGACGGGTGCTATAGCTGAGTGGTTAAGACTCTTCAACTTCAATCCCATGGGTCCATGAAGTTGATGGGTTCAATCTTGGCCGGTATCTGGCTAATTAAGGGTGAAGACTTTCACTTCAACTGCAGACCTGCCAGTGCCTTAATTCCCTTCGTGTATATACTCATGCAAAAGATCAAATATACACGTTAAAGATCCTGTAATTCATTTTAGAATTCGATGGGTTGCGGAAACATAAACATACCCAACATACATCCCCAAAGTCGGAATGTGACTACCTTCATGGTGAGCAAAAATAGTGGCATATGCAAAAAAACCTCACCATTGGTAAACCTTGGAGCTCTAGGAAAGAACAACCCCCCCCCCCCCCCCCCCACCCATGAAATCACTCAGAAAAATACCCCCTTCTCCCACCTCCCTCATCACTCCCTCCCCCCTCAACCCCTCCCTCCCCATCCCCTATCCCCCCACCCCGACCCCCTAACAAGCTTGAAAAGCAATATGAGTGAAGGGGAGGTGTGCACACACAGCGTACTAACGTGGAGGGAAGTGGGAGGGTAGTAGTAACTCGTAGTTTCTGATCGATGGCGTTGTCATTAACCACTGGGTTAATTGCTCACTGAGTACTCCGCTAGGGGTATTTTTTTTGTTTTTCTTCTCTTCTCTTACACCCTCGCACACACTTGGACTTCACACACACACATACACACAGACACACACACACACATACACACACACACACCACACACACCACGCACGCACGCACGCACCGCACCGCACTTTCGCTCACATGACAAACATTAATAGTTGCTGTTCGACGACGACTACGACGACGACGACGACGACGAAGAAGAAGAAGAAGAAGAAGAAGAAGAAGAAGAAGAAGAAGAAGAAGAAGAAGAAGAAGAAGAAGAAGAAGAAGAATTGTGTAGAAGAAGAAGAATTGCGAAGAATTGCGAAGAATTGCGAAGAAGAAGAAGAAGAAGAAGAAGAAGAAGAAGAAGAAGAAGAAGAAGAAGAAGAAGAAGAAGAAGAAGAAGAAGAATTGCGAAGCAGAGAAAGAAGAATAATTGCGAAGCAGAAGAAGAAGAATTGTAAAGAAGAAAAAGAATTGCTAAGAACTGCGAAGAAGAACTGCGAAGAAGAATGCGAAGAAGAAGAAGAATTGCGAAGAAGAAGAATTACGAAGAAGAATTACGAAGAATGGAAGAAGAATTAGCGAAGAAGAAGAATTGCGAAGAAGAAGAATTGCGAAGAAGAATTACGAAGAAGAATTGCGAAGAAGAAGAATTGCGAAGAAGAAGAATTACGAAGAAGAAGAAGAATTGCGAAGAAGAAGAAGAATTGCGAAGAAGAAGGAGAAGAGAAGAAGAAGAAGAAGAAGAAGAAGAAGAAGAAGAAGAAGAAGAAGAAGAAGAATAATGATGATGATGATAAGGGGAGACACTGAAGATGAAGGAGATGGGCCCCACTCTCATAACGCTTGGAAACCTTGAATGATGGCTATCTCACTAGTGCAAAGAGAGAAGGGGAAAGGAGGTAGGCATCACTCTCATGATTCAGAAGCTGAGGTTCTGGTACCTCACTAAAGTAAGGCATAGAAGAAAGGACATGGTGTTTGCTTCAATACAGTCGCCTGGCTGAAAATGGGCACCTGCCCTCTATTGGGGACAGGGAAGGTAAAGTAGCGAGGGAGAGGAGATGGGCACCGCCCTCAACATGCTGGCCTCTTAGGAAAGCTGAGGGCTCTGACACCTCTTTTCCCCAGTGACCGCCTAGGTTATGGGAACCCTTCACGTCTACCTTACTTTAGTGTCTTGTTCAGCCGAGAAGCTGAGGTCTCTGTTACCTCAACCCTGCAGTGACTGCATAGGTTATAGGGAAACGGCTTTTACCACCCTCGAGAGGCCAGCCCTAGGAAGAAGCCGAGACCTTCATTGCACATAATCTCTCGGCACACCTGGAGGGAACTCTGACCCGTTCAGTGCTCTGTGCATGCAATGAAAACACTAGACGCTGCGGATACGATTTCCTCCAAACCTACTCCCTCCACTCTGTAACCAGCCCCGCCAAGTTCCCTCACCATTACCACGCTGATCGATTCCGCATTGATCGATTCTTTCTGCCTTCTGGTCTGACCTGACCCCATCCATCATTCTGTGATTTTTCCCGGAACCTTTTGTTGACAGTTCGCCGAGAACTATGCTGATTTATGAAGCTTAGACAAAAGCGACCATCTGGGGGAGTAGAGGGATAGGCTCTCTGCTGCTCCAGCCTGTGTTGTTGTGTTGGTGTTGTTGTGCGTTCCCCAGCTAAACATCCTGGGAGTCTCCCAGAATATACCGTGTCTCACTCTTCTCACCACACTTGGGAATCACTGTGAGACCGTAAACACACTACTGGGTGAGAAATTTGCTGTGCATCACTGTTTTTAAGTATCTCACACATCCACTGCCATACTCCGACTTCAGAAGTTTTATTTCCTTTGAAGTTTAAGCAGAGTGACAGATTGTTATTTAAGAGCTTGTCATAGCTGAAAGCAATGGCAGTTTTGCATTAAAAAAAACACCACATTTCAATCTTGGCCTTGACAACTAGATCTAGCTGTCTTCAGTAACTGGCAAACCTTTTGACCAGGATAGCAAGGTGGTTAGAGCGTTGCGCAATGCGCTCGTGGTCTTCTGCCCTGGGTTCGAATCCCGTTCAAGGGAACACTTTCCCCTGGAGTTAACATCAGTGCCGACTCCACTCCCCAAAAAGTCCTTCCGATGAGACAATAAACGAGGTCACGTGTGGTAAAGCACGCACAACATCTTGCGCACACGTAAAAACCTGTTCCGCTTTTTTTTTTTTTTATCCGCCTTGAAGCAGTCGTGCTAAACCTGCTGTCACGTCACAGCGCTGACATGGCCTTGGTGGTCGGCCAGGCTTAAAGCAGTACAGGCATCTGGCCCAGGTTTTAAAAAAAGTATTTATCATTTGATTATTTATTCTTTTATTTCGAGAATAATGGAATAAGCACTCAAGTGCTTTTTACCTCCAGTCCCCGTGTGTATGCAATTTTGTAATTTTTTGTCACCTGTTCCCACTGGCACACAATGGCCTACTCTTCTGAAAAGGCGGATATGGCATATAGGGTCATGCCTTCCATGACTTGGACAGTTTTGGGGTAATGTCTTCCATGACTGGTCAGTTTCGGGTAATGTCTTCCATACTGGTCAGTTGGGTAATGTCTTCCATGACTGGGTCAGTTTTGGGTAATGTCTTCCATGACTGGGTCAGTTTGGGGTAATGTTTTCCATGACTGGGTCAGTTTTGGGTAATGTTTTCCATGACTGGGTCAGTTTTGGGGTAATGTTTTCCATGACTGTGTCAGTTTTGGGGTAATGTCTTCCATGACTGTGTCAGTTTTGGGGTAATGTCTTCCATGACTGGGTCAGTTTTGGGGTAATGTCTTCCATGATGGGTCAGTTTTGGGGTAATGTCTTCCATGACTGGGTCAGTTTTGGGGTAATGTCTTCCATGACTGGGTCAGTTTTGGGGTAATGTCTTCCATGACTGGGTCAGTTTTGGGGTAATGTCTTCCATGACTGGGTCAGTTTTGGGTAATGTTTCATGACTGGGTCAGTTTGCACTTAGGTCACGCTTTTGTGACTAGATCCGTTTTTGGCACACAGGTAATACCTTCTGTGACTGAGTCAGTCTTTAGCACAAAGGGTTATTCTTTGTGGCTGGGAAAGTTTTGACACATAGGTCATGCCATCCGTGAATGGGTCAGTTTTTGGAATATTGTCTGCATGATAATAAATCGATCTTTGAAAACTGGAAAGGTGTTATCTTATTGAAATGGCTATGCGGCTTTTTGCTGGGTTTGAAGTAGGACGAAAATTGTTCGTCACTGCCTCTGTTTAAAAGAAAAACAAACAAAAAATAAATACAAGCTCCACTCCACCTCTTTGTTTCCCTCCCCTCCCCCCAGCTCTCTCTCTCTCTCTCTCTCTCTCTCTCTCTCTCTCTCTCTCTCTCTCTCTCTCTCTCTCTCTCTCTCTCTCTCTCTCTCTCTCTCTCTCCTCTCTCTCTCTCCTCTCTCTCTCTCTCTCTCTCTCCTCTCTCTCTCTCTCTCCTCTCTCTCTCTCTCTCTCCTCTCTCTCTCTCTCTCTCTCATTCCATTCATAAATGAAGATATGAATCATTACACAAGAACACTGTAGGCCTACTTATCTTTCTCCACTTTCACTCATGCCGATAGCGCAACGCAAAGCTTTTTTGCTCAATGGTTGCTGTCTGTGTTAGAAGAAGAAGAAGAAGAAGAAGAAGAAGAAGAAGAAGAACTCATGCAGATCGTATATTGACTTGGCACGACCCGGCAAGTCACAGAGACATCTTGAGAAGATAGGATAACTCTCCCGACAGAGGAGAGGTGGATGGCCTAGTGGCTAGAACATTGTGCTCGCGAGTTGACGGCCCTGGATCGAGCCTGGGTTTGAGCCTCAAATGAGACAGACTCCCATTCAAGTGGATTTATTTCTCTGGAGCTGTTAACATCAGTCTTCAACCATGACAAGCTCTAAGCACAACAACCTACACTCTCCTTCGAGCGAGAATAAAAGTCCCCTGAAGTTGGAATGTGGCTGCTTGTACGGAGTGGTTTCTTGAAAACAACCATCCATGCAAACTTTTTCCATCCTGTGTGTATCTGTGGCTTCGTAATGATTCTTGGGTTCATCATGACGGGTGAGACAAAGCTATGTTCTGGGTGACCGCCAGAATTTTGCTAGGGACAACCCTCAGAGCTCTAGGGGATGAAAGAAAACCATCAAATTAAATTAAATCTGATGGTTTTCTGTCCTCCCCTAGAGCGCTGAGGTTCACCATCAGTGAG
>CM060328.1:50789822-50804822 GCA_030674155.1 Stramonita haemastoma
ATCACGCAATTCATAATCATGAAATATCAGCAATCTTTGATTATAAATTTCTATTTAGAAGGAAGGTGGCAGGTTGGTTTCAGCGTCCACTGGCCTAACAAGTACAGTAGGAGGTTCTAGGTGCAACACCCGGCCTTGCCCTTTCCTCCTGATGGGAAAATCGAACTGACTGTCAAATCTTTTGGAAGAGAGTCTAAACCTGTCATACCTCGTGTGTCTACAGACTTGTGCGCCTCAGAAGAACCTACGACAGTTGAGAAACAGAAAGAGCAGGGAGGTACCTCACGACTTTCATGGTAAAAATGGCAGGTCCAACTACCAAGTGTACTCCAGAAGTCAGACTGCGGCTACCTTACTGGTGGGCAAAAACAGTTGCATGCGCAAAAATATCATCATTGGTGAACCTCAGAGCTCTAGCCAAGGAACAAAAATACATCGACTTTAATAACTTTTTACGGGGGATGGGGGGAGGTGTCATGTTTTATTTTCTGTTGGTGGAGACTATTTCATTTTGTTTGGTTTCATTTAAGGATTTTTTGTTATTTCTTTACAAACTTCATAATCTGTTTTGTCATTGTTATGAATTTTTTTGTATTCATACTCCGTTGTCATCACTTTTGGGGTAGTTGGTTTCAGTTTCAGTCTTGGTGAGGGTTGTTTCGTTTTGTCTTGTTTCCTATTCTTGTCCATTATTTTTTTCATATTTAGTCTTTCTTATTTTATAGAACTTTTTTCCAACTTGTTGTTTTTTGTTTTCATGTTTTTTGTTGTTGTTGTTGTTGTTGTTGTTGTTGTTGTTGTTGTGTTTGCTGCTGCTGTCTTGCTGCTGCTGTTTTGTTGTTGTTGTTGTTGTTGTTGTTGTTGTTGTCTTTCTTTCTTCTTCTTCTTCTTCTTCTTCTTCTTCTTCTTCTTCTTCTTCTTCTTCTTCTTCTTCTTCTTCTTCTTCTTCTTTTTCTTCTTCTTCTTCTCTTCTTCTTCTCTCTCTCTCTCTCTCTCTCTCTCTCTCTCTCTCTCTCTCTCTCTCTCTCTCTCTCTCTCTCTCTTCTCTCTCTCTCTCTCTCTCTCTCTCTCTCCTCTCTCTCTCTTTGCCCCTGAAAGTGTATTGTGGTCTAGGCCGATGTACATTAAACAATTTCAGTGTTCAATGTTCAGTGTTCTCTCTCTCTCTCTCTCTCTCTCTCTCTCTCTCTCTCTCTCTCTCTCTCTCTCTCTCTCTCTCTCTTCTCTCTCTCTCTCTCTCTCTCTCTTCTCTCTCTCTCTCTCTCTCTCTCTCCCCCACCTCTCTCTCTCTCGCTCCCTCCCTCCCCCCTCTCTCTCTCCTATCCCACTCCCAACTCTACCCCCACTCCACCCTTGAAGCAAAAAGAAGCCAGCGTCCCGTCCCCATCGTACCCAGTCATTACAAAAACATCATAATCGTCATTGTTCACGGCCGCGAGGCGTGTTAATGAGAGCCTGGCCTATCTACAACCTTTGCTCGTAGCGAAACACCACCACCACCACCACCACCACTATCCTAGTCTCTCCCGCAACCCAAGAAAAAGATGAAGATGAAGACGACGACGACGATGATAATGAAGAGGAAGGCAATGATAATGATTATGCCGCGCAAAACAATCGATGCAGCCACACCCAAACAGGCTACAAGCTTGCAGCAGCAGCAGCAGCAGCAACAGCAGCAACACAGCTGAGTTCTGGCATCAATAGCTGTTCTGAATTGTGAGCAGCTCAGCCACGCAATTAGACTGCGACAGTATTTGCACCTACTACTTTTTCGTTATGGTTTTTAAGATTACGGTTTTGAGTCGAACATTTGTGTGAAAATGATGAACTTGTTTCAGTTGTATTATTTCATAGATTCTTTTTTTTTTTTTTTTAATAGCTATCATTTTGGGGGGTAATTTTTTTTTCTCTCTCTCTAGTGCTGAAGCGAAGATGATAGTTTATTTGAACAAAATTGGCATGTTTTGATGTTTTCTGTAAAAACGCCCCTTTAGCGTGGAAATGGTAGTTTACGTACGTAGTGATTATGATTGTGTGTGTGTGTGTGTGTGTGTGTGTGTGTGTGTGTGTGTGTGTGTGTGTGTGTGTGTGTGTGTGTGTGTGTGTGTGTGTGTGTGTGTGTGTGTGTGTGTGTGTTTCATTTTTTTTCTTTTTTTTTCTTTTTTTTTCTTTGTTTGTGTGTATTTTATTTTATTTATTATTTTATTTTATTTCTTAATTTGCTGTATTTCTTACTTCATTTTATTTGTTCATTTGGTGCGTGCGTGTGTGTGTGTGCGCGTGTGTGCATCCATGCATGTGATTAGATGCTTATTCAATTTCATTTCTTATTCGATTTTATTCCTTTATTCTGTGTGTGTGTGCGTGTATGTGCGTGCGTGCGTGTGTGCATGCGCGCGTGTGTGTATAAATGCATGCGTGCGTGTGTGTATAAGTGCATGCGTGCGTGTGTGCACGCCTTTATGTGTGCGTGCATGCGTATGTATTTGCGCACCATCAGCGAAAGCAATTCATGACTGCAATGTAGTTAAAACAAAATCGTTACCTAGATATAACAGAATGACCATAGATAGCGATAACATCTCTTACTTCTTCGTCGAATGCTCAGACCGCAATAAGCCTGTCGATATTGTAACTGTCCTTCAGGGGATGATTAAAGTGTTTTTGACTTGACTTTGACTTTGACTTTGACTATTGTTGTCCGTCGTCATATCAGCAAAAATGCATAGCGCTGACGTCAAGCGTCCGACAAGTCAGGCCCAGCACATCCCACTTCGGCGTGGGTCAATTTTTTAAAAAAAAGTCTTTCTGGGAAAGAAGACAGGAGAATGGACCAAGAAGGCAGAAAATAGACAAGAAGGCCGTGACAGGCAGAAAAGGAACGAGGCAGAAACAAAGAGAAGGATAGAAAAGAGGGAATTCCTAACACAGAATTTCCAGAAGGTGGGGATGCTATTTAGCCTATAATGATTTATTGAAAAGGAATAATTAATAATAATACATGGAATTTATATAGCGCTATATCTTGTAAAAACAAATCAAAGCGCTTGCATTCGACCCATAAAACACACAAGCAATCAACAACAATTTATAGTTTTAGCAAATTCGAAATGTACACACACACGCACGCGCACACACACTTATAAAGGTTATACACTTTGGCAGGTAGATATTGAAGGCAGGGACAGATAAGCAATGTGAACAGAAGGAGATAATCTTAGGTTTGAAATAAGTGTGTCTTGAGGTTGGATTTAAAAGTGTCATTAATAATAATATGACGGTGATTAAAAAAATGATGGGGCCTACTTGTAAAGATACATACTGTGGTTGAGTGGTTAAAACTGCTCAACTTCAATCCCGTGGGTCCTCGAGGTCGTAGACTCGAACCTCGACAACGTTGTTTGGGGAATTACAGATGGAGATTTTTTACTTTCTCCTAGGTCACTTGAAAACTCCCCAAAGTCTGCCAGTGCCTTAAATCCCTTCGTGTAGATATATACACACGCAGAAAATCAAACACGCACGTTAAAGATCCCGTAGTTCATGTCAGTGTTTTGGTGGGTTACAGAAACACGAACATACCTAGCATGCATCCTGTGCCTGGAGAGAGATGGGCTCCGTCATGGTAAAACTGCCCAGGACACACTGCCTGAAACATTCAATGACGTGTTCTGACGATTCCGTAGGGAGTTAAGAGAAAGATATTTTTTATTTGATTTTATTTTTATTTTCGTCTTTTATTTCTAAGGTAATGGGATAAGCACTCATATGCTTTTTTTTTTTTACATCCAGTTCCCGTGTGTATGCGATTTGGTAAATTTTGTCATCCTTTCCCACCGACAAAGGCGAGAGAGACAGAGAGAGAGACAGAGAGAGAGAGAGAAGGGGGGGAGAGAAAGAGAGGGAGAGAGAGAATGAACATTTTGAATGAATGAACATTTTTATTGAGGGAAAAGATTAAGCACAATGGTGGCTTGTTTTCATCCAGCCCTCTTTTAGAAAAAAGAAAAAAAAAAGAAAAAAAAGAAGTGAATCGATCAACCAATCAATCCAAATGCATAATTCAAGTATAAAGCTATGAAAATCAAAATTTGGTGAATAAATCAACCAATCGTAAGATTTGAGCATAAAGCTATAACATTTGAAAAGAGAGAGAGGAAGGGAGTGAGAGGAATAAGGTGCCGGCTGTTATTATCTTTTTCAGCTCCTGAAGAGGGTAAGAAGAAATGGACAAAGAAAAGAGAAAAATAGAATAGAGGGAAAGAGGGAGAGGAGGAGTAAGAGGAGGGGGAAGAGGAGAGAGAGAAAAAAAAAAAAAAAAAAAAAAAAAAAAAAAAAAAAAAAAAAAAAAGGATCAGGGAAACAATAAGAACTACAATTATACAAGTTACTACCTACTTAAGTCAAGTGAGCAAAATCATAACATACCCAAGATTATACAAAAGTTTCATCACAAATCTGAAATATAATGTGCACCTAGACAGTTCAGTGAAGTAGAAACGCTTTACATAAGAGACAAACATAATGGTGGGGGGAAGAGAGAAAAGTTGGGGAAGGGGGAAAAGAAGAATAGGAGAGAGGGGGGGGGGAGAGGAGGAGTGAGGTAGAGAGGGAGAGAGAGAGAGAAAGAGAGAGAGAGAGAGGAGAGAGAGAGAGAGAGAGAGAGAGAGACAGAGACAGAGACAGAGACAGAGACAGAGACAGAGACAGAGACAGACAGACAGACAGACAGACAGCAGAAGGAAAAAAATAGAACAGACAGGGAGACAGTAGAACAGGCAGAGAGATAGGCAGGAAGACAGAGAGACAAAAGAAACCCTGGAGCGAGATGGGTGTAGAGAGGGGAGGGTGGTGGTAGGGAAAGAGAAGGAGGGAGAATAAAGAGGGGACAAAAGTACTGGGGGGTGGTGATTAAGAGTTGACATAATACTTACACATGATTGAAATTACATGATACTAGTTATTAATGGTGTTGCAAATGGAAATCAATTTCATCAAAATAGTGATATATTGTCCATAAGATGTACGTGATAAACTTTTTTAAAAACAGAAACACTGCAAGCTTTGTGAAGGTTGAGGGTTGATATCTCATTCCATAGTGTACCACCAGAATATGTGAGAGTGGATTTAAATAAGTCAATTCTTGGAAGTGGCACCATTATCTTATTGGCATGACGATTGACATTGATTGTGAATCTGTTTTGAAGCAAGGGGGGAGCTAAACCGGACATGATTTTATACATAAACACTGCCTTATTATGCTTAAGCTTGGATCTTAATGGAAGAATGTCAAGTGCTTTATAATCAGGAATGGTTTATGATGAAGATTTTAAGAGAACAAGTTTTAGAGCTCGTCTATGCACACTGAACAATGGCTTGAGAACATTTGCGCTAGCCGAATCCCAAATCGTTGAAGCATAACTCATATGGGATATAATATATGCATTGAAAAACATTTTCCTAGCGTTTAGGTCTAAGAAATGCTTTATTTTAGATAACTGGTGTACACATTTTGATACTTTTTTGCATAATGCAGAGATGTGGTACATCCAAGAAAGGTTATTGTCAATTGTAATTCCAAGAATTTTATGATGGTCTACTTCATCAATTTTGTTGTTATTAATATAGATAGCCGTAGAATTGTTTGAAAGATTTTGTCGCTTTTGTCGAGTTGTTATAATTAAGTACTTAGTTTTTTGGGGATGAAGACTCATATGATTTAACTCTGACCATCGAAGCAGGCAGTGAATACTTTCTTGCAGAGCAGATGTAACTTCATTCAATTGAGAATGATTGGTATGGATAGTTGTATCATCTGCAAATAACTCGCACTGTGTGTTTAGAGATAAGGGTAAGTCATTTATATATATAGAAAAAAGAATAGGCCCTAGAACAGATCCCTGGGGGACGCCATAGTTATTGGATAGTACTGCCGATGTCTTACCTTTATCAGAAACGACTTGTTTTCTTTCAGAAAGAAATGATAACATGAGTTTGACAGTACTATCTGACAGACCATAGATTTTAAGTTTTTTTAGTAATAGAGTGTGGTCAATCACATCGAACGCCTTAGCAAAGTCTACTATAATAACTCCGGTGATTTTGTTATTATTGATATTAGTAAGCCATTGATCAACCAAGCTTGTCAAAGCAGTTTGGCAGGAATGGTTAGCTCTGAAACCAGATTGATTAGGATGTAACAAATTATATCGGTTTAAGTGATGGAGAATATGTTTATTGATGTGATTCTCTAAAGGTTTTGATAATATGGATAGAATAGAGATTGGTCTATAATTGTAGGGATCTGAACGGTCACCAGATTTAAAGATAGGTATAACTTTGGCAGTTTTAAAAGCTTTAGGAATGGTGTTAGCAGAAATGCATAAATTATAAATGTATGTAAGAGATTCTGCGATGACGGGGGCAGCTATTTTTAGAATTTTACCATCAATGCCATCAAGACCTTTCGTATTTGTCTGTTTCAAATGAGTAAGGGAATTGTAAACATAAATTAATACACATAAGAGGGATATCTAAATTTGATAAAATGTTTTTAGATCTACAGTAATGTTTTAATGTTTCAAGCTTGTTAAGATGTGATTTGTCTATTGGTACTGTAGAAGAGGAAATATTGCAGAAATGGGCATTAATATCGTCAACGGATATATCTTTGAGCGATGAACTTTGAGATGTTACATTTTTATTTGTCAAATAGTTAATTGCTTTCCAAACAGATTTATTGTCTGACTTAGAGTAAACTAGCTGTTGGAAGTACTTTTTTTTACTTATGCGTTTCATATTGTTTACTATATTTCGCTGTTCTTTATATTCTTCCCTGGTTCCTGTAACTGATAGCTGATTTCTTAATTTTATGGCATTTTCTAACTCCTCAGTTATCCATGGTACTTTTGGATTGCTCTTGACACGCTTACTTTTAATGGGTGCATGCGCATTGTAGATATTGAGAAAACTGTGGTACCATACCTCAAACGCTTCATCAGGGCTCGTAAACTGATAGACCAAAGATAAAGAAGAATTAAGTAAATCTAATAAAAATGCATTTTTGTCAAAAGAAGATAAGCATCTATATTTAATAATCTTATGACTGTTCTTAGGAATCTTTATACCTTTTTTTGACCATGTTAAGCATACTGGAAGGTGGTCACTGCATCCAAAGGCAGGGCGACATACTTCTATTATATGATTTGGTGAAGTTGAATAAATGTGGTCAATCAGAGTTTTGGATGTGTCAGTGATTCTTGTAGGTTTATCAATTAACTGTGTCAGATGAAAAGAGTCATAAGTTTGTATCCAATTGTGGTTAGTTTTTAACAAATCTATATTAAAGTCACCTAATAGGATAATTTCCTCTGAGAGTAATGAAGCTTCCTCCATCATTAAAGTGAATTTGTCATGCCAGTCTATAAGTTCTTTTGGATTTCTATAAATAAAACCGACAAGGATTGGTTTCGTTTTTTTCAGGGCTATCTGAATCCAAACTGATTCTAAACAATAATTTTCAAGTGATTCAACTCGTTTGTAGCGGATGTTTTCGTGTACATAAATAAGAAAGCCCGTTTCCTTTCGTTCGAGAGGATCTTTGCGGATTATCTGATAACCAGAAATAGCAAGTTCATTATTAGAAATGTGTTTAGATAGTCGGGATTCCGCAAAACCAAATATATGAAAATTTGTGTGTGAATTTGATAGAATATGATAAACATCGGACATTTTGTTAATAATATGATTGATATTTAAAAATCCTATTCTGAGACCATCTGCTGACGGCCAACTGTCACGAGTCCCTGGCATATCAATAACTATATTAAATAATTCCACTATACAACATACATAAATCACAGTTATATTTCAATATAAACAAAAACTCTTGCCAAAAACTAAATTGGAGCAAGGGCTTAGTCGAGGAGTTAGGGATGGGGAAATAACACAATAAAGGTGAACAAGAATGTAAACAAATGCAAAAAGATAAAGCTAAATTGAAACTTCGAATGTTAATAATGTAACGGAGTTGAAAAAGGTAATACTAATAGTAATAAGCCAATTCAACAAGATAATGAAAACTATCAAAAGCGTCAGACCAGACACACCGGTCATACAAAGGCAAGTTGCTAATGCGCAATATCCCGTCGCGAGTAGACAAAAAAAGCAAAATGTCACAACGCAACACGTCTTTATCAACAGTAAGTAATAATTCACCCCGGCTAATACGTGACCATCATGTGAGAGCTACATAGCGACATCAAAGCACACACACACGCACACGCACACACGCACACACACACACACGCGCGCGCGCGCACGCGCACTCACATTCCACATATACTCATCGCATCCCCGTCAACCACACACAACACACACACACACACACACACACACACAACACACACTCACGCACGCACGCACGCACGCACACACATATACTTACACACACATACACACACAGTTACAAGCCCACACTCCTATGAACACACATGCCCACACAAGAGCGTAAGCATTCCACACACACACACACACACACACACACACACACACACACACACACACACACACACACACACACACACACACACACACACACAGGCATACACACACACACACACACACACACACACACACACACACCCATGCACGCACACACACACACGCACGGACGCACACTCACTCACACACATATACACACACCACGCGCGAGCGCATTGACACACTCACGTATCAGCCCTAAATAAATATAAACATGCACACAGGCATGGCCATGGGCATGTACTCATGCACACTTCCAGTGACAAACACTGGCACAGCATATATCGAGCTGCATATACTGTGCATGCACTCACAATAACATCTGGGTACAATATACATTTAAAAGCCATTTAAACTAATGATAATGTGTAGAAAAGAAAAGGGGGAAAATTTATGTTTGTACATTCATCAATAGGTTATTTCTTTTTCATCATCTCTTTCTTCACGTTACTTTCACAAACCTGCAATTGAACATAATGATTTTTAATGGTTATATCAACATTACAGGGGAGAAGACATGGAATATAGGGACAGTAGGTGGGGAAGGGGGTTAGTAATTAGATTTGGCAGCAGGATAGGCATGGTGTGTGAGTTGCTGCTGTAGCAGATGGGAAGCCATGATTAATAATTTTTCAGTGTATGGATGGATTGGGTCTGAGCGACGCCACTGATCCATACCATTCATTGGGGGTAAACAGGGGGTGATGTTTTCTAAATTGAAGTTGTTTGGGGGATGGACAGACGGGGCTGATGCTTCCTGCATTCGTGGGTGGGTTAGAGGAGTCTGAGGTGGGAGGGGTGCCTCTAGAACTTTGCTTAGATGAGCTACTGAAGGGAGAGGAGGAAAGTGCTGACATGATTGAATTGATGGAGGAGGAGGAGGGCCCTGAGCTGGCCAGTCATCTTTAGAACGATTTCCTGGGCCAGTGTTTTTAGACCAGTCACGAGGATCTGGCTTATGTTCGAAAGTTCTGGGGTAATAATTCCGCGTTGGGAAAGTCCTTGAACTAACTCTCTGGTGTCGTCCTGAGAGTCGTTCATCAGAAGAGGGACGTGCCTGCCATAATGCTTTGATGTTTTCTGCTATACGGGCAGTTCCTTTGGTATTGGGGTGTGTAAGACTATTGTAGAGATTTGCGTTTGAGGCAAAAGTGTTGTAGTGATTAAGGAAGGTTACATGTGATCTATTGCAGGCCATTTCCAAGTTTTTGTTTGATGGTAGGATGCTGTTGTTAAAATGGTGATTTCCTCTGGCAGGCAGGATGGAGCTAAAAGCCACCAGTGCCCGAGGAAATCTGGCCTGACACATTTCGATGACCTCAGCCCATGTGTCTAGAGGTACAGGACCAGCGGGACAGGAGTTTACACCAACATGAATTATAACATGTTTTAGATTTAAGTTTGCTGGAATTGATTTCAGCCAGATTATAAGATCTTCCACACTCATTCCAGGGATACATATTTTAAAAAAGTTTTCATAGCGGGGGGCTAATCTTTTTGGATTAATAAAACGAATGACAGAGTCTCCAATGAGGAGCATGGTAGATTTATCAGGAATAGACATAACAGAAAGAGTTTCGAGTGGGGAAGGTTTTGCATCAGAGTACTTATTTTGTGGGTTAATGGTCGTTTCTTTAATGGGATTGTTAGGGTTAGTTGTTACTTGATTTTCATGGACAGAGAGAACAGTGAAGGGGTTAGATGTGGGAACTGAGTAGTGGATATTAGTGGCGGTCAATTCCGATGTAGGAGGTGGGGAGAGAGTCCCAAGATCTTTGTTTACTTTTCTCTCTAGTGGAAGTGCGTGTTTCGCTGCTGACTGTGATGCGGTCAGGCTTTCCGGTTTTTCATAGTCCTCAGACCATGACTGTGATTGAGAGTCTATAACGGAAATATCGTTTCCAGTAGATGATCGATTAAAGTCATTTGATTCTGTTTGCGTGAAACTATCGGCAGTTGGTGGATTTTTGGAGAGGAAAGGGGAAGTCTGTGAGGATACTGAAGCAGATTCAGTTGAAGCATGTCTAGTTTTTTTCATTTCGGAGTGGATAGTCCCTAGACGAGTTTTTAGTGAGTGATTTTCTTTTACCAGTACTGCATTTGTCTTTTCTAGGTTAGTTATGTGTGTTTTTAAGTCTTCTAGGTTAGAGCTGAATACATTGAATTTGTCATTTATGTTAGAGAGAGAGAGAGAGAGAGAGAGAGAGAGAGAGAGAGAGAGAGAGAGAGAGAGAGGACAGAGAGGGAGAGAGAGAGAGACAGACAGACAGACAGACAGACAGACAGACAGACAGACAGACACAGACAGACAGACAGACAGACAGACAAAGACTAACAGACTAACAGACAGACAGAAAAACAGACAGACAGTCAGACAGACAGAGAGAACAGTCCCTCTGGTTCATTTTCTCACACATGGTCCGGTCCAAAAGCTGCGTTCGTTATTGATGTGGGCTAAAAGGCCAGGGTCTACATTAAAAGGTTGTTATGCTCGGGAAAAAAAAATCGGTAGGCTGAAACTGCCCTTGGTCCATGATAAATAAACTCTTACAATCAGAGCCTGTACTCTCCATTCAGGGAAAAAATCCTCAGAGGTCAGAGTATGGCTGCCTTTACGGCAAGATATTTTAATTTGAAGCAGACATGCGCTGGCATTTTTTTGTCACAAAACGTGTATTTATGGTCTGACAGTGATTTTTAGGTGTGGGACGAGTAAGACGGTGCATATTCTGAGTGCCCCCCCTCCCCTCCCCCATATACACACACACCACCGGACGTTTGACTGTGGAACGTCTAACAACGGCAAAGATTACTACTACTACTACTACTACTACTACTACTACTACTACTACTACTACTACTACTACTACTACTACTACTACTACTACTACTACTGCTGCTGCTGCTGCTGCTGCTGCTACTACAACTACTACTACTGCTGCTGCTGCTGCTGCTGCTGCTACTACTACTACTACTACTACTACTACTACTATACTACTACTACTACTACTACTCTACTACTACTACTACTACTACTCTACTTCTAGTGCTGCTGCTGATGCTACTGCTCTACTTCTAGTGCTGCTGCTGCTGCTGCTACTGCTATTGCTGCTGCGCTGCTACTTCTACTACTACTAGTGCTGCTGCTGCTGCTATTGCTTGCTGCTGCTGCTGCTGCTGCTGCTGCGCTGCTGCTGCTACTACTACTACTACTAGTAGTGCTGCTGCTGCTGCTACTGCTACTACTGCTGCTGTTGCTGCTGCTGCTGCTGCTGCTACTGCTACTACTACTTGCTGCTGCAACCACTTCTACTGCTACTCCTACTACTTTCACACTCAGAGTACAGAGGGAAGAAGTAGGTCACCTGGGGACGAGATAGCCTAGTGGTTAGAACATTGCGCTCGCAATCTGACGAACCAGATTCGAATCCCGTTCAAGAGGATTTTTCCCCTGGAGTTAACACCAGTGCAGGCTTCACTCTCCCCAAAAGTCTTTCGGATGAGACTGTAAACCGAGGCCCCGTGTGCGAACACATGCAGTACATCCTGCGCACACGTTAAATCCTGTTCTGCTTTTCGAAAGAGTAGGCCTATTGTGTGCCGGTGGGAACAGATGACAAAATTTACAAATTGCATACACACGGGGACTGGATGTAAAAAAAGCACACGAGTGCTTATTTCATTATCCTTAATATAAAAGAACTAATAAATTTTATAAATAAGTTTTTTTTTTTCCATAGCCAGCATGTCCCGAAGATTCAAGATTTATTTCCTTTAGCTCCTTTTCGGGCTTGGATTTTACAAACACATCTAACTGGAAAATAGACCTAACAGTAATTAATTTTAAAGTGATTTCAGTACCAGCTAAAAACTAGGAAACAAGCGTTTAGCATGGGAAGAGCATCAATGGTGAAATAATCAACAAAACGATAGAAAAAATACGGCTTTGTAAACACATTTACAGCCAATCTAAAAAACACAGACATCTAAAAAATTACAACTCTTAAATCCTCCTCCTCCCTACTTCTTGCCCCCCCCCCCCTCCTCCCCAATGCATGCAGACACGCACACAATCTTCTCTCTTCTTTTCATCAAAGAGTGCCAGACAATAGCGGCAAGGTGCACACACGCACGCAGGCACGAATACACGCACGAACACACACACACACACAACACACACACAACACAACACACACACACACACACACACACACACACATGTATTACCCAACTTCAACTTTAACATAAACACACTTTAAAGATAAAGACTTTAAAGCAATGCACACACCACAACCAACACACACACACACACAACACACAGCAACGCACACACACAAACACACCACACACACACACACACCACACCACACACACACACACACACACACCTCTCTCTACTCCTCTCTCTCTCTCTCTCTCTCTCTCTCTCTCTCTCTCTCTCTCTCTCTCTCTCTCTCTTAACAAAAAAAAAAATCAAAGAAAAAATGTTTCAACGTCAGCGGTACAAACCATTAAGCACTAAATAATTCCTGAATGGTCCATTCAAGATTTCAAAGTACTTTTCTCTACAGATTAAATGTCACTCGGTTTACGGTTAATGCGAAGTCGTTCAATTTAAGCATTAAACACAATGTTGCTAGTTTATCACTTTGTCTTCATAATGGTAGTGCCGCAGTACTTTCGTTTGTAGAGGTGTGTGTGTGTGTGTGTGTGTGTGTGTGTGTGTGTGTGTGTGTGTGTGTGTGTGTGTGTGTGTGTGTGTGTGTGTGTGTGTGTGTGTGTGTGTGTGTGTGTGTGTGTGTGTGTGGTGTGTGTGTGTGTGTGTGGTGTGTGTGTGTGTTGTTGTTGTTGTGACTGTGTGTATTTGTGTTTGTGTCTGTGTCTATGTGTCTGTGTGTGTGCAACTCTTTTTTGATTTTTACTTTAATTTTTTATTTCGAAGATTTGTGTGCTTTTATTTTTTAAACCCAGTTCCCATGTATGTGCGATTTTGTTAATTTTACCACATATTGTCTACTTTTCCGAAAGGTGGAAAAGGGTTTTAACGTATGCGTAAGATGTTCTCTGTGTGTGTATGTACGTTCGTGCGCGCGCGCACGTGTGTGTGTGTTTCTGCATGTATGCTTGTACTTCGTATAATTTTTCTCTGCCCTCTCCTTGTCAAACCATCTTTCAATTTCTATCTCCCCCCAGAGCCGCTTTCACGCCGTTGGGTGCGCGCGTGCTGAGATATTTTTATGCGCTTTATAAATCGTAGATTCGTTCACGCATTCTACCCCGTGGGGGATATCGGGGGGACTGTCAGTATTAACAGCAAATCCTTTCCAAGGAGATCACTCTTTTCTATCCCTCTCTGTTCTCCTGCCTTGTTATTTTTTTCAAATCAAATCAAATCAAAATTTTATTTCCAGATGGTACATTGAGTAAGCAATAAATTTGCTTTTTTTTTCATCAAGCTATCTATGAAATAGTTACTCAAGCATCAAAATCATAAAAGTTAACCAAGAAAATCCCATCCCAAAACTATATAGTTACAACATTGTTTTTCTTCCTGTTACCGTCTTCTTTGCTATTTTCTGCCTTCCAGGGCCATCCTACCACCTTTTTTTTTCTTACCATACAGACTTAAAAGATAACAATGCTCTCCCACGCCAAAGTTGGATGTGCTGGGCCTGACTTGTCAGGAGCTTAACAGCAACGCAACACATTATTTTTGCTCACATGACAGACAACAATAGCAGCTGTCTGAGTATTTGACAAGGAACAAGAATTACTCATTGCCGATCAAGGTCGTTGTGTGTCGTTTATCATTTTCGTTTTTTGTTTTTGTTGGTGTTGATTTTCTGTTTGCTTGGGTGTTTTCGGGGTAGAGTAGGTAAGTCTTTCTTCTTGTTCTTGTTCTTGCTCTTCTTGTTCTTCTTGTTCTTCTTGTTCTTCTTGTTCTTCTCCTTCTTGTTCTTCTTGTTCTTCTTGTTCTTGTTCTTGTTCTTTCTTCTTCTTTTCTTCTTCTTCTTCTTCTTCTTCTTCTTCTTCTTCTTCTTCTTCTCTCATCATCATCATCATCATCATCATCATCATCATCATCATCATCATCATCATCATCATCATCTTCTTCTTCTTCTTCTTCTTCTTTTTTTAGGTTAGGTTTGTTTGTGAGGGAAGGGGGGGGAGAGAAGGGATTGTCGTCTAGCATCTTGTCAACAGTGACAAACGACTGAAAAGAGGAAGGGACTGATTACACCTGGGTAGATTTAGCTACCCTGCAATTACTAAGCGTGGCCCGTTTCTTTGGGTGTGGCTGCGGAGATGCTTAGAGAGAGAGGTTTGTGTGTGTGTTGTGTGTGTGTGTGTGTGTGTGTGTGTGTGTGTGTGTGTGTGTGTGTGTGTGTGTGTGTGTGTGTGTGTGTGTGTGTGTTATGTGTGTGTGTGTGTATGTGTGTATGTGTGTATGTGTGT
>CM060328.1:50814822-50817322 GCA_030674155.1 Stramonita haemastoma
GTTCTTTTACGTGCGCTAAATAATGATGTGTAACACACGGGACTTCGGTTTATCGTCTCATCCGAAAGACTAGCACCCAGACCATCACTCATGGTGTAATGGATGGGGAAAAGTTTGGGGCCCAAACGGGATTCAAATCACCGCACACTCCGACCCGGACTTTTCGCTTTCTAGACAGGCGCATTACCTCTAGACCACAGATCCACTATGTGATCTCTGTATGAGATACCAAGAAGTTTGCTAAAGAATCTCATCTGCGTTGCCTGTATCCTTTCAATGTCTGCTGTAGTTAGTGGACATTAAAATCAGTACCACGAGTCAAAATACAATGTCTCATAATTATCGGGACGATTGCAACCTGTATTTGTAACCACATAGCTTATTTGACACATCACTCAGTTAAAATATTATTTTGACATAACAATTTCTTCCTTCTTTTAATGGAATGAAAAATATATACGGATAGATGATGAATGAGAGACAAGGCAAAGGCAAGGCAAAGGCAAGGCAAGGCAAGGCAAGGCAAAATTCTTTTATTCGAGGATAACAGATAAGCACTCGTGTGCTTGTTTACATCCAGTCCCCGCCCTTTTCAGGGATAACATCATGATAAAAAGATAGCCTCAACTAAACAACAACAATTATAATGAGAGAGAGAGAGAGAGAGAGAGAGAGAGGAGAGAGAGAGAGAGAGAGAGAGAGAGAGAGAGAGAGAAGAGACAGAAGACGAGACAGAGAGAGAGAAGACGGGACAGACAGACAGAGACAGACAGAGACAGACAGACAGAGACAGACAGACAGACAGACAGACAGACAGAGAGAGAGAGAGAGAGAGAGAGAGAGAGAGAGAGAGAGAGAGAGAGAGAGAGAGAGAAGAGAGAAGAAGAGAGACAGAGACGAGAGACGAGAGAGAGAGCTGCACCACCACGTAGGCTACTTCCTTATTAATGAGATGCAACACTCCACGTTAAATCATTGACGCCTCCCTCAATCCCATCATCATCAACCGACGGGTGGCAGTAAAAGCACAGGTCTTTGGACTCCAACAACCAACCTCTGCCATACAAGCTTATCGCTACATTTACATTTTCTTTTTCAAAAAGAACACTCATTCCCAGCTCCTGTCTCGGAGAGAGAGAGAGAGAAGAGAGAGAGAGAGAGAGAGAGAGAGAGAGAGAGAGAGAGAGAGAGAGAAGAGAGGAGACAGAGAGAAGAGAGAGACGAGAGAGAGAACAGAGAGACAGACAAGAGAGACAGAGACAGACAGAGAGAGACAGAGAGACAGAGAGTAGAGACAGAGAGACAGAGAGAGAGACAGAACAGAGAACAGAGAGACACAGAGACAGACAGACAGACAGGACAGAGAAGAGACAGAGAGAAGAGAGAGACGCGCAGGCGACATCGCTTTCGACATTTCTCTTTAAGCGAGCCACGTGCAAAAGATCGCGTCAACTGCGTGCGCGTGTGTGTGTGTGTGGGGATGTGCGCACCGCCAGCGGCAGCAGCAGCGCAACAGCATCAAACGATTAATCTTCTTTCTTCCTCCGCCAGTGACAATGCAACCCAGCCGTCCCACAAACAACAACCTCGCGAAGACGACACTTGTTGACACCATACGCCATTTTTCTTTGTGGAGGGAGTTGACAGTTCGGGATAGATCTTCTTCATTCTTCGTGTGTCCTTATGGAGGATGTAGTCAAAGTTGTAGTGACCATGATCGTGTGTGTGCGTGTTTTTTCTGAGGGATTGGAGTTGTCGGAGGGGCGATGAGTGGCCGAAATAGGGGCCGGCCGCGCGGGAGACCGAAGGGGGCGGCGGGGGTGGGACGGGGCAGGGGCCGAGGCAGAGGATGCCAGACTGATGATTCCCTGCCTGGCAGCAGGTACAGTGTGCCTTTAGTGTCAAAGTGTGTATTGGTGATGATGGGTATACCGATTTTTTTTTATAAAAAAAAGAGCGCTGAATCTTGTAAAGAAAACGAAATCATTTGTATGCGAATGATTATCACACATGTTCGATCCTTCATAAAAGATTTTAATTCACAGACACAGACACACAGACACACAGAACACCATACCAGACATCACTACATTATCACACTCACTTACTCACACACACACACACACACACACACACACACACACACACACCATCAATCACACACACACATATATAATACACTTATATATATATATGTATATATATATATATGTATATCCATATATAATATATATTCACACAATAATTATACAGACATCAAAAGCAGGGAAGATGCAGCAGCAGGGGACCTTTCTGAACCATCTTGTTAGTCTTTGAGGCCGTTGTTTGCTGAAAAGAGGGCATTATTATCTTTTTAAAAATATATAATTGTCTTTAGCTAAATTTCGATTAAAAGAAAGAAAAAAGCGATCGTTTTGTCATTTTGCATTTGGTGAAATGATTTTTACAATTATTTTGGGTCATATCTATCTATCTATCTATCTATCTATCTATCTATCTA
>CM060328.1:50834822-50854822 GCA_030674155.1 Stramonita haemastoma
AGCGCGGGGTCCCTGTACACGGACAGCAGTCCTCACTGCAGCCCCAGCCCCTCAGCGGGCTACCACTCCCAGGGGGTGCAGGCCTACATGGCGGACTCCAGGAACCCTTCGACAGACAGAGACTCCGGGTTCTCCAAACACCGCGACTACAGCGGAGACCGCTACGCTCCCAACCTAGTTCCTTCTCGTCCTCGCCCGGGGGCAGTGTGTGGATGCGTTCAGCGAGCCTGTTCCCAGGGAGAACGCCCTCAGCCCCTCGAACTATTCCTCTGACAATCACCTTCATGCCAAAAGCAGCTGCTCTGGAAAGGCAGGGAAATCCAACAAGTCGGGAAATGTGCACAACGCGTCTTACTCGACAGGGGCGGCCAGTGACAGCATTCCTTCTCACCGCATGTTTCCTTATTCGGGCCATCCAGACTCACGACTTGTAGCAGGGTCTGATCAGCCCTCAGACATCAGGGCTGTGTGGAGATGAAGAAAATGTCAGACCTGGGAAACCATGGCAGAAGCGGTTCCCTCGATAGGAGTTTCAATGGATTGGGGGACAGAGAGAAACCACCAGGTCGTAAAAAGCAAAATGGACGAAATCAACAGGCTGACATTCAGATTCCTCTGCAGAACGCTCAGAACGCCTCCTACCTTCCGCCATCGCCTTACTACGTCAACGGCTACCCTGCAGACACTTCCAACACGATGTCCTCTGCATGTGGCGGCGGCGGCGGCCTCAGGTCTTCACACAGCGAAGAGGAGTTTGCCAACTTCAGGTCCACCAAGCAGCAGGGGGTACCCTCTGACCACCACTCGGCTCGTTCCCGGAGACCCTCTATGTCTGGGTCCCCATCTCCATCTCCCCACCCCTCATCTACTCTTCTAGACCCTCGTCACCCCTGTCCTTTTCTTCTAAACGAGCTTCGTCCAGGCACCAGCAGATTGCAGGGCAGCAGCCTGAATCCTGTCGGAGGTCTCTTCGTCTGGCTCAGAACGCCGAGTCTGAGGTCCACACTTCCCCTGCAGCTATTCCTCAGCCTTCCTCCGGCACCAAGAAGTTGATGAACCAAAGCCGACGTGGAAGAATGAGGAGGGCGACAGCCCAGAGCGAGGAGACCCCCCACCTCTGATTGAACCCATGGCGTTCCAGCAGCAGTTCGTGAAGCACCTGCAGCAACAGGAGCAGCATAGTCTGCAGGAGAGTCAGCTTCAGGAGGAGCCTCCCCAGCAGCATTTCCCCGGAAACACAGCAAGAAAGACTCAGCGAAAACTCCACGGAAGACAAGAGGCAGCTGAGTCAGAAGGAGCAGCAGAGAAAACAAGAGGAGCAGATGTGTCGCGACTTCATCAAGTTCACCTGGGAGAAGATGCAGCGCGAGCACAGCAGGCAGGTGGAGCGACTGCAGCTGGAGCACGCTCAGCAAACGGAGCAGGTGCAAGGGGAGCACGTGACGCAGCTCCAGAGACAGACACGGAACCTGACCAAGCACCAAGCTCAGCTTCAGCGGGAGCGCTTCCTCCAGGAAGAGGAGCGGCTGCAGAGAGAGCAAGCCAAACAGATGGACAAGCTGCGGCGAGATCAGATGAAGGAGATCGAATGGGTGGAACGGGAGCACGCGCTGCTGGAACAGAAATACATCGACCACGAGCCAGACAGTTTCGGGCGTGACCAGCAAGGTCTGCCGCAGAAGGAAGCAGCACGAGGGCAGCAGCACTTCCAGCACCAACAGAAGCAGTATTCCCAAGAGCGGAATCAGCAGCAGTCTGACGAGGAAGACTACGCGGGCTCCGGTCAGAGACAGTTGCCAGACTACATCAAGCAGCGCTACGACCACGTGCAGAAACAGCAAGAGGAGCAGCTGTCCCATCAGTTCAAGTCTTCAGAGAGCGCTCAGCACATGGGAGGAAGGGAGTGTCAGCCTCACCACGAGCCCTTGACGCAGCAGCAGCAGCAGCAGCAGCAGCAGCAGCAGCAGCAGCAGCAGCAGCAGCAGCAGCAGCAGCAGCAGCAGCAAAGCAGCCAGCTAAGTGCCCTGAAATACCACTGCCCCAGCAGCAGTTCCTGCAGAATGACAGAGCCAAAGACCATCGCCCTCAGCATCAGCAACTACCACCACAACAACAACAGTATCACCAACAGTCTCATCCTCAGGCTGGCCAGATTCCCTGTGGAACATGGCAGCAGCAGCAGCAGCAGCAACAGCAACACCACCACCAGCAGCCAGCAACAACAACACCAGCAGCAGCAGAAACAACAACAACAACAGCAACATCAGCATCAGCAGCACTCTATCCAGCAAAACCAGAACGGCTGTGACCAGGTGCAGTTTCAGACACCGCAGGGACACCCAGCAGTATATTCCATGCACGTTGTGAGCAGAGAGCCCTTGCCGCCCATTCCTCCTTGGCGCCAGGGGTCGGCCAGCAGAGAGGGCTCTGGGCAGATGGCACAGTTGACAGTTGGGGCATTGGCAAAAGATGGCAGTATGGCTGTCCCTCAAGCACGACTGCCTTCCCACAGCAACCAGAGCACCTCTCCCATGAGGCATGCTCATCCTGACAGGCAGGTTACGTCTCTTCCATCTTCCATCACACATACACAGCACGTGCAGCAACTGTCATTCCCACACAACAGCAGTCAGGGGCTGTCAGCTCCACCCCACCACCAACCTGTGTCTTCCCTGACCAGCGCAGCCCACATGCAAGGCACCGTTCATTCACAGTACGGAAACCAGCAGCGCTGTGTCAGAGAGGTCAGGCAGTGCCTCAGGCCAATCCCAACTATGGAACATACCCCTCAGCTTCAGTGCCAGCTCCTGCAGACAAGCAAGGAGGCCAGATGAAGAAGCCGCCCTGGCTGATAGACTGTGAAAACCAGAAGCTGGCTGTGCAGAAGAAGCCTCCTTGGCAGCAGCAGCACAGCAGCAGCAGCAGCAGCAGCAGCAGCAGCAGCAGCAGCAGCAGCAGCAGCAGCAGCAGCAGCAGCAGCAGTCAGCCGTCTTCGTGATGCCTGCACAAGATGCCAGTGCCAACGTTTCCCATTATGCAGGATCCAGGGCTTCTTCAGTGACTCACCAATACCAGCCAAACATGTCGGCTCCTGGAGCTATGACCAGACTGACTACCAGCGCTCAGGTACCAGCCATGCACCAGCATAAACACAGTGCTGCTCTGATGCACAGTGCTCCACGTCAGACCTTCCACCCTCAACACCAACAGCAGATGGTGAACTACCCCACCCCACACAACAACAGCAGATCCGATTACCAAACAGCTCACCACAGCAGTCTACAGACTCACCACTCTGCTCCAGAAGGCAGTGTTCAGCCTGGTGGTTGTCCTCAGACAGCTGTGCCTCAGTTTTCCAGGTCTGCCGGGAGCAGCAGTACACTCACCTCAGCTCACAAGGACAAACCAGAACTCAGACTTGTACTGCAAGTGACCAAATCCAGTCCACAAACAGACTACCATTTTCAAACTACAGTTCCACAGAAGACCCGCCAAAGCCACATGCATATTTGTCCCACAAACTAGAAAAATCCAACGAGGCAAATTACCAGTATGCAACTCACAGTGGGTATTCTACAGCACCTGAGTACTCTGCACCTGCAGATGCTCCCACAGACCAGGAGTGTGCTCAACAGGTTCTGGTGGAAGCTCTGAATGAACAAATGAACCAGTCAAAACTGCAGACTTCAGAACAGTCCTCCACAGTAGGAGTGATTGACCAGACCAAGATCAGCGTCGAGATGCATTCCAAACAGACCATAGTCACGGCACCCTACTCTCAGCAACACACACCTAACACTTCTGGATTGCCAGCTTTAACGCTGGACCAGTTGTTCGAAGACGCCAGCAAAGTGCAGCACAGTCTGCAGGCTCCTCCTGCTCTGCTGCACAAATCCTGTGTGCTGAACCCCGCCCAGCAGGAACAGCCTCAACAGCCCGCCATAGACTCCTGTCACCAACCTCTTCCAGACAATCCCCTGGATGCTGCAGTTGCCATGCTGAACATCCAGGAGGCAGTGCTGGACATTCCCAGCGTGGAGCAGCATCAGGTCTTTGTGTTGGAGCCCCCAGGCCGGCAACAGCCGTCAGCTGCCCCCAGCAATGCCTTCAGAAGGAACAGCTGGCACACCCCAGAAAACAGCACTGCCGGCAGTCGCTCAGGTTCCTTCGGGGACGACGACGCCGGTCTGTTCAATGATATAACCGCTGACTTGGTGGACGACGACGACGATCTTTTCTTTCCCCCTCAAGCAGCGTCCAAACCTCCCCCTGACTCCAAACTGCTCCTTCAGAACTCTGTGAAGATATCCAGTGTGGGCATCAATGACCTGGGGCTTAAAATTTCCAGCGTGTTTTCCCTGGCTGCGACACGGAGAAGGAAGCGCAGGACATTTTCTGACAGTGTCCTGCAGGAGGTAGAGGTGATGTCCAGGCAGGAGGGGCTGGTGGGGTGTGGACTGGAGGACAGTCTGCTGGTCAGCAAAGGCAGCAACAGCCAGCACAACCTGCGCTCAGGAACCTTTCCCCATGCACTCCAGTAGCAGTGAAGTGGTGTTCAAAGACTTTAACGTGCTGAACGCTTCAGACCAAAAGTGTGACAGTTTTGACCACGACCTGTCACGGTCCATCCCCAGACCCCCTCGCCCAGCTCACCAAGCTGCTGTTCAGTGACATGCCAATGCCTTCTCCAGGCTCCACAGCTTTGGAGGACTGGAATCTGAACGAGGCAGCCGGGGTCAGCTTTGAGGCAGATTCTGTGTGCGTACCTGGCACCCCTGCCCGAGGAGACCTGGACAGTTTTGCAACACCCATTCCTCACCTGTACACCCCGATGCCTCAGGTGGGGACACCCAGACCCTGTCAGTACAGGGAGCCAGCAACGCCTTTGGCGCGCCATTGCTCCACTCCTCTATCTATCAAGATGCCTGCCACCCCTCTTTCCACGTGCGCTAAAGAAGCTGCGTCAGTTGTTCAGGGAAAAACCACCTCGAACCTTTGCTACAAAGACTTTAAGGAACCCAAGACACCGTGGCCTTTCCCGGTGAAGGAGTTCAAAGAGCCTGAAACCCCATTGCCTTCCTGTGCTCTAGGGCCCCCCACTCCTCTACCGTGTACGCCTGTCAAAAGTAAAGAGCCATGCCTCCCATTAGCTCAATGTGCCAAAACGTCTTTTCCAGTTGCGGATTGTGGTGGTAAAGGATTGCCGCAGCATTCTCAGCTTCCCTGTAACAGAGTTGGGGAATCTCAGTCAATGGGAAATGGTTTGGACATAAGTGTGGATGCTTTCCAGAAAACCATTTCAGAAAGTGTAGAAAAGCTTCTAAACAGCCTCTTGAACAGGCCATTAGGGAGCTTCTGGGTGATGAACATGTAGAGCAAACGACTGACCAACGTTTGAAAGAACCAAATCTTTAAAATCTGATCATGGAAAATCCACGCAGAAATCCCTACAGACAAATAAACGTGTGGACAATGCTAAAAAGCAGCCTCAGAAATCAGCCTGTGCAAGAACAGAGTCCAAGCCAAAAGAAAGCTGCGCCACAAATGCTTGCAAAAGGCCTTACACTACCGATTGTTCTGACCCTGTCTCAAAACAGCCTCAAAAAAATCAGAAAGAATTTCAACGAAAGATACAATCCCAACACATGAAAAGCCACCAGAGAGGAGTAGTGTCACAGCACATCCAGAAAAAGATATTAGAGACAGAGTGAGTGACAACTGGGAGAGGAGGTGTGTGAACAAGAACAGCATTCACCAGAGACCAGACACCAGCAGGTCTCGGGACAGTTCCAGAGACTCTCAGAAAGAAAGACGCATTGTTCCTGCGTTTTCAGAACCGACTGTCAGCAGGGGAATACAAAAGAGTAAGCCACCTGTCCCCAAGTCTGCTGATGAACTTTCAGAAGAAGACAAAAAGAGCTGTGGGGTCAGGGGGCGACGTACAATCACCTTGGCCAGTAAGAAAAAAGCGCCAGCAGACAAGCAGTGTTTTTCAGAAGATGCCTGCCCAGAGCAGGAACAGATAGCCAGAGATGGTAAAACACACGAGGCTGAGCACGACAAGAAACAGGACAGCAATGAGACTGAACAGGGAGACACACCACACTGCACACATGAAACAGCGGAAGGTGTTGAAGACCCTGATGCTGACGATGTGTTTTCCCTGACCTGTCCCCCAGTGACAGCACGGATGGAAGTGCTGAAGAAGAACCTGAGCCGGTCAGTGAGAAAAGGCCACGGCTGTCGTCCTGCGACTCGAACCTGTCCAGACGTTCCAGTGTCAGCAGCAATGTCGGAGTACTTGGGGAAAGCATAGCTGACCTGATTCTGCCCACAGTGCTGCCCCCATTTCGACGACAGCGGAAAAATGACAAAAGCTGCAGCAGCAACAGACTGTGAAGATCTCCTAGCCACGTTTCACGAACACGAGCTGCAGTGCATCAAACTAGAAGGGGAACATTACATCGTCCTGGAGGAACTACTGACCAAGTGTTTCCCTGGCCTGCCCCGCTCTCAGGTAGAAAGCGCACGTGTTCGTGACCTGAACCTGTTGACACGGACCATTCACTTGCTGGGGTCAGACCTTGCTGGTCATGACGACGCCATGACAGTGCTGGCCCTGCAGGATGCTGGTCGTCTGCTGCATTATTTCCACGGCATGATGAACTGCTCCGGCACTGACTGCAAGCTGAAAACGCGTGTCAGCAAAGACCGCAAAGAAGCTGATGATTCTGACATGAGCAAGACGCAAACTCCCCACACTGACAGGACCTCGTGTGACACCAGCATCACCAGGTCTGAGTCCACAGGCTTTCTGTGTCCGAACAGGAAAGAGAAGGGAAGAGCATCAACCGACAAGTGCAGCAGGAAAGACAGTGCCAAGGAGGACGATGATGTTTTCGTCGATGTGGATGGTCACGACGATTCAGGGTCCAGCTCCAGCGATCTGACCCTCCCCTACTGCGATGGTCATCCCATGACCAGCTGGGAACTGGATGCCTCCAGGAAAGACAAAAACAGTGAACAAGACGCCACAAGCATTCTCTCTTCTCGGTGTTCCAGCAGAAAGTTTCGAAGATATTCCTCCGAATCAGAGCCTCGAATGCGGAGAGGCAGAGACAGAGACAGTGAGTATTCCCACCGGAATCCTCTCTCGGCTTCCCCAGACGCTCTCTCGCATGAAGACTCCTCCCCCATGCTGCCGCCCCTGCCTGTGTACGCCTCGCCCTTCACCCCCGGCAGCATGTACAATGTGCCCATGGACAACGAGCGAGTGTTGCTGGAGTGCTTCAGCGCTCCGGGGTCACAGGCCCCCAGCTCTGTCCGCAGCGCTCCCAGCGTCAGGCTGATGTCTCCTGACCGCCACGACCTCTCTCACATGGAAGAGGACATCTTTGCCGGGTTATGTAACAACAAGTCTGTGTGTGACAACGATTACCTGGCCAGCAGGAGAGAGTCCTTGTCCAGCAACCACCAAACGTCCCGGAGAGTGAGTTACCGAGAGCCCGACACTCCCACAGGGCAACGAGTCTCTGAAAGTAGAGTTCACCTTGGGAAGAAGAGGACAGAATCTACTGATGACCATTATCATGATTTCACGGATGATTTTCATTTTGATGAGCCTGAGGATGACGATGTCTTTATGGAAAACGAACCTGAACGCACCAAAGACTGTCCCCTGGATATAGATTCTGGCTATACCCAGTCAAGGGAGGAAAAGGAGTTTGCTCCTGATAAACATGTAAAACTCCTCCAGATAATCTTCTCAGTGACAGTATCAATGATCCCAAATCTTTGAAAGACATGTCGAATGTCATGTCAAAGGTGACAGGGGCGTGTCAGGACTTGGTGGTAAACTATGTGGAAGCAGGAACATGTGAAGTGCCGTCACCTGGGCGTAAAAAACCATCAAAGTCAGCTGGAAGAAATCAAATCAGTCAAAACTTCACTGCGCTCTGGTAACACTGACAAAAGAAAGCAGTTTATTGAAGAACTTCATGAAAAGCTCAGCAAAGTCCCAACCAAGAACTGTGAAACATTTGACACCAAGAACGAGACTGAGATCCATGGTAATGCCACAGGGCAAAAAAATAAAAATAAAAATAACCCATGCAGCATCAACGAAACTTTGCCTGAAAAGGCTTGCAGCAATTCACGCAAAGGTAACGTATCCCCTGTAAGAAATACTGAAACAGAAGAAAGCATGGATGGAAGTGGTCATTCAGTTTGTGACAGTGAAAAACCAAACACAGAAAATTTGGACATCCCCGAAGACCGAACCACCTCTGACGCCACCTTTGCTTATGGAGCAAGCGACGTGGACACTGACACACAGGGTGAGGACAATACCAGTGTGGACAGGAAAAGTACCCACAGTCCTACTGGTGGTCAAGGATTTGGCAAAGTGTATGACAATGAAGAAACAAACACCACTCACACGTTTTCACCCAGAAGTGCTGAACTGGCCATTGATGAAGAAAACGAGACCAAAGATAAAAATGATGCTAAACTTTCAGAAGATGAATCGTTCGATAAAAGAAAACCACCTCTTGAATCTAACGGCTCGTTAGAAGACCGTGTCCAAAACTTCATCGCCAATGGCAGTCACTTCGCACCAAGAGCAGTGGTGAGGTCTAACTCCCTGCCACTGTTGTGTGAAATGACAAACGAGGCCAGGCCTGTGACTGACAGTGAGAGCACTGAGTCTATCCCCAGGGTTATGCCACCAAGGAGTGACTCTTACCCAGGAGCCATCCCACGTAAAGACAGAGACAGCAGTGTGGGTCAGAGCTCTGTGCCCAGTCCTGTGGCCCCGCAGTTGGATGAGTCTTCAGTAAGTGAGCAAGAAGAGAACGTGTCGGCCAGTCCCTCACCATCCCCCTGCCCTGTCAATACAGAAACTATGCAGGAAACAGAGCAGAGTGGGCTACCGGTAGCCACTGAGGCAGGGGAGCATTTGTTTCTGGAGCCTTGCAGTGTGGTGGATGGGGGTGAGGTGGTGACACGGAGCACCCCGAGACACTGCCCGGACCCTGGAGATGGGGCAGAGGGTGAAGACCAGCTGCTCCAGTGGGCGGCTCCTTGCGTGCTCCATGGCGCTGTCTTCTGCTCCTGTGAGGGCATCGACATCAACACCACCCGTGACGCCCCGTCCGCCAGCCCCAAAGTGGGGCCCTGGCTGTGCACTCCAGGCACCCCCGTTCCGGGGACGCCCTTCTGCGATTACAGCAAGCTGATCTACTCCCCTTTCCCTGTGGTGGGGGGCATGACCCGGCCAGGCCAGAGACGCAGGACGCTCCTGACTCCAGTCCCAAACCTCTGCCGACCTCTGACACTGACCTCAACAGTGGTGGTGCTAAACGGGTAGCCTCCCCTGAAGGTCAGCCACCCTCAAAGCGACGGTCATTGACTACCTGTACAGTTGGAGAGGGTTGTGACCATCCACCCGGCGAAGAAAACAACCTTTCGGGGCGGACTTCTGAAGGTGACACGCTGTGTAAAAATGAGGACACTGAAGGTATCACCCACACAGGCAGCCCTTTGTGTATAGATAAGGACACTACTGATGAAGTTAATGATGTTAAACATTCGTGTGATGATGGAGACGCCTCAGAGAGAGTAAGTGCAGATATCCCTCTGTGTAGGAACGAAGACACTACTGGTGCGGCTTGTGAAGACAGGTCTTTATGTAAAGATGAACAACATGCAGAGACCAGTGGAGAAAGCAGTCCGCTTCATCAGGTGAATGACAACCCTTGCCACCAAGAAGATATTTTAAGAAACGATGTGCCGGGAGACATCATCACGTCCGCAGAGGGTGAAGAAATATTATCTGAAAACGAGGAACAGGAGTTGATAGCAGCGGCCGAAGAGAGTGAAAAAGTCATGGCCAACTTATCACCAGAAGAAAAAGAGAAGCTTGAGGGCAGCTCACCCGCAGTGGCAGCAGCTGGCGATGCTGCTGTAGACATTTCTGAGGAGGGCTTGCCAGACTGGAACAGCATGGAGGGGGTCAGTGACTGTGCTGCCCCAGAACCACAAACTCTTGAGACACGTGAAGACGATAAGCTTTCACATGATGCTCCTGCCGCTGCTGCTGACTTGGA
Source organism: Stramonita haemastoma (assembly GCA_030674155.1). Classification (NCBI taxonomy): domain Eukaryota; kingdom Metazoa; phylum Mollusca; class Gastropoda; order Neogastropoda; family Muricidae; genus Stramonita; species Stramonita haemastoma. Next base: position 50,844,929 of record CM060328.1, read on the forward strand.
AGACTTGAAAGATGGTTTGGTGACAGTATCTGAAAGCAGTATCAAAACGACGGAGAACTTGAAAATGATGTGCAAACCAAACACACATTTAGCTTCTGAAGCAACAGATCCAGTTTTTGGAGATAATCCTGTGTCACACTCCGCTTCAAATACAAACGATTCAGAAGAGTGCACGACCAAACCTTTGCCTCAGGCTGAAAAACTTGAGGAAGCATTTACTTGTGATTTAAAAGACTCTCCAAAACCTGTGACAGAGGTGGTTAGCTCACACACAAAAGAGAACGTGGAAGAGATGACGATAAGGATAAAAACAGAAGGCAGCAAGCCACATCCTCACCTCCCCACCCCAACAGACCTTTCGGACACCAGTTCTGTGGGAACAACAGACAGCGAGTCGGTGAGAATCATCACACTGGGAGACAGTGACATTGACTCACCTTGAGTCGGAAGACTCCAAAGACTGTTCAGAGAGCGGCTTGTCCCACAAAGAGGCAGAAACCATGTCCAAGTCCCCGTTATCAGAGGGAAAAAGATCATTACCATCGCCCAGTACAAAGAACGACGGAAACACCTGGAAGAGACCAGGAGTACGATCCGGCTCCGGTTAAAACCTCACCTTCTTCAGTGAAACCAGATAGCGGGATCAAAAGAACGCACAGTTCAGACGGCAGTGACACAGAAGGACGTTGTGTAGCATCTCCACAGAAACAGGCACCATCCACGGTCTGCTCAGTGTCAGAAAAGCAGAGTCTGACTGAGGGCTCGGTGCCTAAAGTCTTGAGGACAGAGTCGGTGCCTGCAGAACTGTCCAGGAAAGTGACCGTGGAGCTGAAGAGGTCTTCGTCTTTCCACGGACAGCACCCAACTATCAAGAAGTTCAAGCACCATCGAGGTAAGTGAGCTGTCAATGTCTTTGTTGTTGGTGTGTTGGGGGTTTGTTTTGTCCTGTGGAGTGGTTGGGAGGATAGAGATGGTGCTGGTGATTGGTTTTTATTGGGAGTTTGCCTGTGTCAGTTCATATTCTCTTTCCATTGTCTCCATATCTCTGTCTGTCCTTCTGGCAGTATCTGTCTCTACCTGTAATCTCTGTGTCTGTCTGGCTGTCACTCATTCTCTGTCTCTCTTTCTCTGTCTCTGTCTCTCTCTGTGATTCTGTCTCTATGTCTCTTTCCCCTCTCTCTTTTCTGTGTATCTCTGTCTTGTCTCTGATTTTTCTTGCCTGTCTCTGTCTCTTTCTCTTGTTTCTGTCTCTCACTGTCTCTGTCTCTCTGTCTCTGTGTCTTCTGTCTGTCTGTCTGTCTTTCTCTCTCTCTGTGATGGTAAGGGTATGGCAATGTTTACCTGCATTTACGAATGAAGATCATCATAATCATCATTACTATTGTCAGTAACTCTAGGAGTTTAATTAAGCTCATTCTCGTCACCGCATTTGTTTTTTTGTTTTTTGTTTAATATATTGGTTGAATTTTCGTAGTGTACACATTGCGTTGTTGTTGTTGTTGATAATGACGATGATGATGGTGATGACGATGATGTTGGTGATGATGGTGGTGGTGGTGGTGATGGATACTATGAACTAAATGAAGCTCTGGCAATTTGCTACATGAATGCACATAAATTCACACTACTGCTTTGTTTCATTCGTTGATAGATCCTTAGTAACAAAAGTAAAGGGTATCACACGTTTCAGTGATGATGATGATGATGATGATGATGATGATGATGATGATGATGATGATGATGATGATGATGATGATGATGATGATGATGATGATGATACCGACGACAGTACAATAATGATGATATGATAATAGCAAATAATAACAGTAAAATGATATGATGATGATGATGATATATCATGATGATGATGATGATGATGGTAATAATGATAATACCGTAATGGTGATAGTCATGCTGCTAGTTATACACATTCAGACATACCCTCACATCAACCTCCAGCAAGCTCACGCAATTTCTCCAATCAATCAGAAGTTACACAGATGTATAATGTTCTCTCCCTCAACAAAGGGACGCAGTACGAACATTTTGAAATTAAATCTGTATGTTGCAGAACATATTGAATTTCACATCACATTCACATCTATTTTTTTGTATAATAATCCACAAATTATCCTTTTCACAAATTTTAAAGTATGGCCACTGACAGTTATTATCTTACAGTCTTTTTCTGACACCTACAATCCTCTCGATTCGAGGCCTAACCACTTTGGGTTTTTAAAGTTGATAATTCCCGAATCTGGTCACATCAAATTTTCTCAGGACATGTTTTCTTTCTCTGTGCGGGAGTCTTCCTCTGCAACAGCAGCATAATCATGCACTTAAAAGAATTCATAAAGAAAGTTGGCACTGGCACATTTCTGTAGAAAAAACACTCTTACAACGAAACAACTGCACAGACAGGTGCAAAGACAATGAGAATTGATGTTCCCTGTGAGAGATGAATCAGCTGTGCAATAGCTAGGGATTAGTGGCTCCTGCTCCCCTGACTTACTCCTCTAGATAGCTTCCTTACTACCCCCCCCTCCCCTTCTGACTTATCCTACCTTCCTTCATCCCTTTACCTATCTCCCTTCCCTCCCTCCTCTTATTAACCCCCCTACCTATACCCTCCTCCCTAACCCTTCCCCACCTACCCTCCCCTTTCCCTCAATTGGCTACCCCTCTTTCTGCCTCCCCCTCCCTAGCTACCTATCTCTCCCCTTATCTCCTATCTACCCTCCCCTCCCTTCCTTCCTATCCCCCTAGTCCACCCTACCCTCACCCTGTAACCATACCCCTCCCTCCCTCCCTCCAACCTACCCATCTTTCTCTCCCTAACTTATCTCCCAGCTGTAAATTAAGAGAAAAAAAAAGGAAAACGGCTCGAACACGGGAAGATAGACAACACATCATCTCCAAAATTCGTAGGATTATAAGTTGTGGGGGGTGATCCTGCATAGATATGAAATTCCTAACTCACAGCTAAAGTTGTTGAACCCTAATTTTTATGACATATCATCAAAAATAACAATTTCTAACTTTGATAGTGTCTTCCCTATGTCAGTTTGCAAATTTAAAGACAAAAAGTGATGTCTACAATCGTTTTACTTCACCCATCACTTACTTGTTCCAGACAGGTAAACAGCAGTTAGTACGATGTCATGTAAAAACTGTTGTTTCATTTCCATCAGATGGGGAGGAGTAGCTGGGGAAGGGAGGGGTAGCTGGGGGGGGGGAGTTAGGGGAAAGTGAGGGAGGAGGAGGGAGGGGTAGCTGGGGGGGGGGGGGAGTTAGGGGAAAGTGAGGGAGGAGGAGGGAGGGGTAGCTGGGGGGGGGGAGTTAGGGGAAAGTGAGGGAGGAGGAGGGAGGGGTAGCTGGGGGGGGGGGGAGTTAGGGGAAAGTGAGGGAGGAGGAGGGAGGGGTAGCTGGGGGGGGGAGTTAGGGGAAAGTGAGGGAGGAGGAGGGAGGGGTAGCTGGGGGGGGGAGTTAGGGGAAAGTGAGGGAGAGGAGGGAGGGGTAGCTGGGGGGGGGGAGTTAGGGGAAAGTGAGGGAGGAGGAGGGAGGGGTAGCTGGGGGGGGGGGAGTTAGGGAAAAGTGAGGGAGGAGGAGGGGGGGTAGCTGGGGGGGGGGAGTTAGGGGAAAGTGAGGGAGGAGGAGGGAGGGGTAGCTGGGGGGGGGGGAGTTAGGGGAAGTGAGGGAGGAGGAGGGAGGGGTAGCGGGGGGGGGGGGAGTTAGGGGAAAGTGAGGGAGGAGGAGGGAGGGGTAGCTGGGGGGGGAGTTAGGGGAAAGTGAGGAGGAGGGAGGGGTAGCTGGGGGGGGGGGGAGTTAGGGGAAAGTGAGGGAGGAGGAGGGGATGTCAGTTATTGACTGGACCGCTTGTTCAGACAGGTACAGAATTTGTAAAGTATGTAAAATGTGTTAATTAGTCAGATGGGGAGGTAGTGGGGAAGGGAGGGGTAGCTGGGGGGGGGGAAGTTAGGGGAAAGTGAGGGAGGAGGAGGGAGAGGGTAGCTGGGGGGGGGGAGTTAGGGGAAAGTGAGGGGAGGAGAGGGAGGGGTAGCTGGGGGGGGGAGTAGGGGAAAGTGAGGGAGGAGGAGGGAGGGGTAGCTGGGGGGGGGGAGTTAGGGGAAAGTGAGGGAGGAGGAGGGAGGGGTAGCTGGGGGGGGGAGTTAGGGGAAAGTGAGGGAGGAGGAGGGAGGGGTAGCTGGGGGAGAGGTTAGGGTGATAGGTAAGGGGAGGGAGGGGTATCTGGGTGGGTGGGTGAGTTAGAGGAAAACGAGGGAGGGGTAGCTGGGGGGGGGGGGAGGTTAGGGGGAGCAAGGGAGGGAGAAGGAGGGGTAGCTGGGTGGGGGGGGGGGAGTTAGGGGAAAGCGAGGGAGGGGGAGGGAGGGGTAGCTGGGGGGAGGTTAGGGTGATAGGTAAGGGGAGGGGTAGGGTGATAGGTAGGGGATTAGGGTATAGGTAGGGAGGGAGGTTAGGGTGTAGTAGGGGAGTTAGGGTGATAGTAGGAGGGAGGTGGTTAGGAGGGTGGGAGGGGTAGGGGGATAGGGGGAAGTTAGAGTTGACAGTTTCAGACAATAGAATAATATCGTCTTCAAAAGAAGAATTAGACTGATAGATGTAAGATAGATAGATAGATAGATAGACAGAAGAAGAAGAAGAAGAAGTAAAGATAATGAAGATAGATAATGGATAGGTGGATAGATAGATAGAAGATAGAGAGAGAGATAGACAGAAGTAGAAGAAGAAGACAGACAGACAGATACAAGATACAGATACTAGATACATAGACAGACAGATGACATACAAACAGAGACATATAGATGAGTTAGATAGAAGATTGATAGATAGAAGAGAATAGTAGATAGATAGATAGAAGAAGAGAAGAAGATAGATAGATAGATAGATAGATAGATAGATAGATAGATAGATAGATGACAGAGACGTAAGATAGACAGACAGCAGACAGACAGACAGACAGACAGAAGAAGAATGATAGATAGATAGATAGATAGATAGATAGATAGATAGATAGATAGATAGATAGATAGATAGATAGATAGATAGTGGATGAGTGGTCTAGTGGTACCATCTGCATAGAAAGCGAAAAGTCCAGTGTCAAAGTGTGTGGGTGGTTTGATCCCCGTTTGGGCCAGAAGCCTTTCCCCATCCACTAGACCCTGAGTGAGGGTCTGGGTGCTAGTCTTTCGTATGTGGTGCCATGTGTATTACGCATTTTTCTTTTCAAAGAACCCACGGCAACAAAAGAGTTGTCCCTAGGAAAATTTTGTAGAAAACGCCACTCAGGAAAAGAAATAGACAGGCAGACAGGAGGAGAAAAAAATAATGGGTGGTACTGCTGTTGTGGTGGCGTGCTTTCACAAAACAATACAATACAATACAACCAATACAATACAACCAATACAATACAATACAATACAATACAATACAATACAATACAATACAATACAATGCAGTACATAACATCAGATAATTATGCTGTCTGTTCAGATGTCAGCCTGGACACAGTCAAAGCAGACCTGAAGAGACACGCCCAGGAACACCGAGCCAGATCAGAACGGACACCGTCACTTCTGCACCCCCCTCACCAAAAAGCCCCCCGAGTCAAAAATGAAGCACATGACACTCGAGATCGGTCCTCGGACCGCTCCCTGCAAACACGCAGAGACTGTGACGACAGGACGAAAAAAGACCGAAAGAAAGAAAGAAGGAAAGAGCGCTCCTCTAAAGGGTCGAACGAAAGACGAAGAGAGAAAACGAGAGATGCAGGGGATGTTAAACGTGCAAAGAAGTCAACTCACGGACACAGTAGTTCCCCCCAGGCAGAGTATTCTATATCGGGGCACACCAAACTGACGAAACCAAGGAGAGTGACCACAGACCAGGATATCTTATCCCGGTGTTCGGACACTGTCAAACCCTGTAGGGTCGTGGTGTCCAAAATCTCCGATTTGTCATTGAAATCAGCCCGCGTGAGAGACCAGGACAGAGACAACACACACCAGCCAGAAGATTCGCTCATTGTGGAGTCAGAAACCATCTCCATTACTTCCCATACAGAATCGTCCGCCTCCCGCCTTCCAAATCTACCCCCGGACTTTTCACATCACTCTGAGAGACTGTCAGCGTCAGCCACACAGAAGAAGGGAACAGAAGAGAATTTTGAGGAATCGCAGTCCTCAAAAGTGCAAAAACAACAACACTCGTTCGTAGACAATCCAAACACACGAGCATTCCCCACCTGCCATGACCAGGAAACGATGTCAGTCGGAGAACCGGATAATCCTTCCGAAGATGTCGACGTCGACAACGACAAACAGTTTCTCAGTGATCTGTCAGACTCTGAGGAATCGTACCTAGCTGAAACTTCTGCCCGGACTCGGGAGTATGTACCCTTTCGGAGACAGCCTCATTCTTACAAACCCCCTCCACACACCAAAAAACACTCTACTCAGCAGGTGTCGCCCAAACCAAGTCCGACAACTCCCAGGACGGTCTCCACAGACGACACATGTCATCAGAAAGACATTGCGGGGTGTTCCGGGAGTTCCGGTTCGCGGAGGGACGCGAAAAAGGATGAGGGTGAAGGGGGGAGGGAGAGTGGAGGAGAGGGCAAGGGAACGGACCAGCAGTTGTCGGATCAAATAGCGGCCATACTGAGAGAGCGGGAGAAGATGCTGGCTGAGTTTGCCAAACGGAATCAAGAGCTGGAAAAGACACTGCAAGGTAGGTCAGCTGTTGTCGTCATGTGTGTGTGTGTGTGTGTGTGTGTGTGTGTGTGTGTGTGTGTGTGTGTGTGTGTGTGTGTGTGTGTGTGTGTGTGTGTGTGTGTGTGTTGTGTGTGTGGTTTATTTATTTATTTTATACTTTATATCGCATATCGAGGACAATGGGATAAGCACTCTTGTGCTTTTTTACATCAAGTCCCCGTGTGTATGCGTTTTGTAAATGTCATAATGTTCCCACCGGCACACGATGGCCTAGTCTTACGAAAAGCGGAACAGGATTTAACGTGTGTGCAAGATGTTCTGCGTGCGTTCACACTCGGGGCCTCGGTTTGCCTCGGTTTATAGTCTCATCCGAAGGACTCTGAGTGTGTGTGTGTGTGTGTGTGTGTGTGTGTGTGTGTGTTTTGTGTGTGTGTGTGTGTGTGTGTGTGTGTGTGTGGGTGGGTGGGTGCGTGCATATGTGTGTGTGTGTGTGTGTGTGTGTGTGTGTGTGTGTGTGTGTGTGTGTGTGAGGTTGCTTTGTCTGATCTCGTTTCTTTCTTTGCTTATGTTGGTGGTTGTGTTGTTCAAGAATTCTTCATAGTTAACTGCTCAGACAACAACTATTGTCAGTCATATAAGCGAAAATGTGTTGCGCTGCTGTTAAGTGCCTGACAAGTCAGGCCCAGCGCATCCGACTTCGGCGTGGGAGAGAATTCTTATTTTTTACGTCTTTCTGGAAAAAAAACTAGGAGAATGGACCAAGAAGGCAGAAAATAGACAAGAAGGAGGTGACAGGAAGAAAAGGAACAAAACCGAAACAGAGAGATAGTATTGAGGGAATTCCTAGCGCAGAATTTCAAGAAGGTAGGGATACTATTTGATAAGTCAAGTTTTCCTTTTTTTCCCTTTTTTGCAGTTCATTGTTCATTTCAATTTTGCTTGCTTTTCTTTGTTACTGTTCTCCTTTTTTAAAGTGTTTTTGAATCGTTGCTTTTTCTTTTTAAAGATTGTATTTTAGATATCTTGTATGGTAAATTTATGTTGTTTTCCTGCTTTTTTTTGGGTTTTCTCTCTGTCTCTCTGTTTCTGTCTCTCTCTTTCTCTCTGTCTTTGTCTGTCTGTCTGTCTGTCTGTCTGTCTATCTGTCTGTCTGTCTGTCTGTCTGTCTGTCTGTCTGTCTCTCTCTCTCTCTCTCTCTCTCTCTCTCTCTCTCTCTCTCTCTCTCTCTCTGACATTTGTGCTCTGCAACCCATGGTCTTGAATTGTCAACTTGTGACAGAGTGGAACTATATATATACCAGTTCTTCTGTGCTCCAGGCACGCCCACCCAACCCAGTGCTCCCATTGTGTAGCAAACTGTGACTGGTCATTGCCTGACCTTACTTAAACTGAAAAGACTGTGTGTGAATCCACTGGATCTTGCTGATTGTGCGTGGACATCTTGTGTGAATCCACTGGATCTTGCTGATTGTGCGTGGACATCTTGTATCCCAGGAATTGTGTAGACTGTGCATCAAGAGATACTTTTATATTCTCTCTTCTGTTGCATTGTTGTTGTTTACAGGACTTGCTTGGCATAATATTGCCTTGATTGTTCTTGATTTTTATTTTTTTTTTAATCTTTTTTTTTATTTTTTAAAACCTTGCTCTGCCTTATCTTTTTTTATGGTTTTGATGGTCTGTTGATTTGTTTGATTTGTTTTTTTGATTTTTTGATCTGATTTTGTTTTGATTTGTTTGTTTTGATTTGTTTGATTTAACTTGTTTTTTTTATTTGTTTTTTGATTTGTTTTTCTGAAGAAGCCTGACAGTTATTTTAACTGACTTACTACATTATTGTGTGTTAAATGTAAAGTTATTTGTTTTACTCCTTAACCCATTTCATTTGTTCTTCTGAAGAAGGCTAACAGTTATCTTGACTGAGTTATTATTATTGTGTGTTATATGCAAAGTGATTTTGATTCTACTCTTTAATTCATTTCATCCCCTACCCCCAATCAAGTACTTATACTCCCCCCTAATTAGTAAACTTTCAACATATTTTCATTTTCCCCATTCACCAAAAAAGGCAAATTTACAACACATTATTAATTCTCACCAAAGTACCTATAGCAGATGCATCCAAGACATAATACCTGGCCCTCCAAGGATGGCTTACGAATTTGCCACCTAAACATAAACCATGCAATTAACAAAATTGAAGATATATCAACACTCATCACAAATCAAGGTAAACCATTTCACATACTAGGGCTTTCTGAGTCAAGGCTCTCAGAACATATAATGGACACTGACATACACATACCAGGTTATAAAATCTTGCGAAAAGATCCACATAAGCCAAAAGAAACAGGTGTGTTAGTATATATTAGTGAATCTGTAACATTCAAACGTCTCCCTGACCTAGAACGTCATGAAATAGAATCTATCTGGATTGAAGTTTCATTGAAAGGTACACGGCCTGTTGTAATAGGGTTCTGTTACAGGAATCCAACAGAAAGAACAAATTGGATAGACAAATTCGACTCCATGATGAATGAAGTCCTACTTGAATGTCAGGAACTAATCTTACTGGGTGACTTCAATATTGACCTTACTAAAGTACATAATCAATGGACCCAAGTTACGAATTCCTTCAATCTTCACCAATTAGTTAAATCTCCCACGAGAGTCACATCAAATTCAAGCACACTAATTGACCATATCTATGTATCAAACCCTGAAAACATCATAGAAACATGTGTCCCTGTCTATAACTGCAGCGACCACTACCCAGTCTGTGCCACTTGGTCAAAAAAAGGAACAAAAATTCCCAAACCTGGCCATAAAATTATAACCTATCGTTCTTTTGCAAAGTTTAATGAACAACATTTCCTCCTAGAACTATGCAACTCCACACTGTCGGAAACATTCAACATTGCTGATCCAGACTTAGCTATTGAGTTCTGGTTAAAGACATTCACTGAAATCTATAACAAACATGCCCCACTAAAAACCATTAGGATCAAACACGTCCCCAAACCACCTTGGCTCACAAAGGAACTAGAGGAAGCATGTTATCTAAGAGATTTTCTAAAAGAACACAAATATTATGAGGAGTCAAAAAAATTAAGAAACGCCATAATCTCACAAAAACGGCGTGAAAAAAAGAAATATTTTCAAG
>CM060328.1:50862322-50867322 GCA_030674155.1 Stramonita haemastoma
TGGATGGAAAGTCAATTAGTTTGTTTTGAAATGCACATGTGTGCCAATCAGAAAAAATATAAAACAATAATGTAAAAATACATTTAAAAAACACAAAACAATGGAATTGGATAACCAAGGATCATCAATGATAATTGCTAAACAAAAACACACACGCACGCACCACAGCACCACGACACCACCACGCACCACCACCACACACACACACACACACACACACACACACACCACTGTTTTTGTGGGGATGGGGAGGAATGAAGGTGAGGAGACCCGGAAGTGTTTCAGATGCAGACCTGAAACAATGGATAGCACATCAACACCATCCTATATAGTAGCAAAATAAACAAATAGAAACATAGAATGAAAGCAAGATTAACAAGCAAAAAGAACTATAGAATGAAGGCAAGATTAGGAAACAAACAAACAAACAGAATTATAGAATGAAAGCAAGATTAACAAACAAACAAATAGAGATATAGAATGATACCAAGATTAACAAACACACTGAGATATAGAATGATATCAAGATTAACAAACAAACTGAGATATAGAATGATGTCAAGATTAACAAACTGAGATATAGAATCATATCAAGATTAACAAACTGGAATATAGAATGATATCAAGGTTAACAAACAAACAGAATATAGAATGATATCAAGGTTAACAAACAAAAGCTGGAATATAGAATATAGAAGGTTAACAAACAAACAACTGGAATATAGAATGATAGCAAGTTAACAAACAAACAAGCTGAGTATAAATTAACAATGATAGAATGTTAACAAAACAAACAAGCTGGAATATAGAATGATAGCAAGATTAACAAACAAACAAAAAATAGAATGATATCAAGATTACAACAAACTGAGATATAGAATGATATCAAGGTTAACAAACAAATAAACTGGAATATAGAATGATATCAAGATTAACAAATAAACTGAAATGTAGAATGATAGCAAGATTAACAAACAAACAAAATATATGATAATACAGAGTTTGACTTAAAAATAAGTTATAACAAGACTGAATAGCAAACAAACAAAAACATAATGATAGCAAGATTAAGAAATTAACAAAGAAAAGTATAGAATAGTTTATTTTTAAAATTAACAAAAAACCTCACAAAAATATAAAACAACATCGAAATCAACAAACGAACAATATAATGTAGAATAATAACAAGACAAAAAACAAACAAAACTATACAATAATAGCCAGATTAACAAAACAAGCAAACAAAAAAAAAAGAGAATAACAAGATAAAACAAAAAAATCAAAGAAAATATAGAATAATAGCAAAGTAAATAAACAAAGAAATTATAGTATGATAGCAAGATTCACAAACAAAAATACAGAATAAGAGCAAGATTAACAATATCAAAAATACAGAATAATTTCAAGATTAGCAATAAAAAAAAACATAGAAGGACAGCAACATTAATGAAATAAATATAGAATATTAGCAAGTCTAACAAACAATCAAATATATAGAATAATAACAAGATTAACAAATGATAGTAAATATAGAATAATATCAAAATTAATAAACAATCAAAAATATAGACTAATAGCAAGATTAACAATCGGAAATAAAAAGTAATAGCAAGATTAACAAACAATCGAAAATATGAAATAGTAGCAAGATTAACAAGGAAACAAAACAAAAATATTAAAACAATATCAACAAAAAGACGAACAAACAAAATGCAGGATGATAGTAAAATACACAAACAAACAACTTATAGAATAATAGCAAGATTGACAACCAACCAACAAAAATATTGAATAGTTGCAAGATTAACAAAGAAACAAAAATTAAGAAAACCTCAGAGCTCTAGCCGAGGAACACAAAAAGCTAAATCGATAAATGAATAAATAGATAAAAAAAAAAGAAAGAAAGAAAGAAAAAAAGAATCAAGGCAGAAAAGGAAGGGGAGAGCAGAATGAACATTTCAAGGCCTTTAAATACAAACATATAGCCCAGACCACAGTACAATGACCAAACCGAAAACCCTCTGGAACGCCAAGATCATCGCCATCAACTTCAAGATCAGACTGATGCATTCCCTGATCACGTTTATTTTTTGTACGCATGTGAAACATGAACTATAACAGACAGACATTGAAAGGATACAGGCAATGGAGATGAGATGCTTTCGCAAACTCCTGGTATCTCTTACAGGGACACATCACTAATGAGGAAGTGAAAAGCAAGAATCAAAACATCATGGACCATAATTATGAAGAGTTCCTGACTTCAGTGAAAAAATGCAAGCTAAAATTAAAACACCGGCACGTCACACAAACAGCTTGACTGGCCAAGACTGTCCTACAGGGGTAGTACAAGAAGGGAGACGAAGAGGCAGACAGAGAAAATGAGGAGAAGACAACACATCAGAGAGTGGACGGCCCTGGGCGGAACCACTTGCTTCGGAAAGTAGAGGATCGCAGTGGAGTGGAGGAAGCTGGTTGGTTGTAAATTCTTCATAGGTGCTCCGACGGTCCAAGGGACTAGGGGATGGGTGAAGGTGGTGAAGAAGGTGAAGTCGGAAGACCCCCCCCTCCCCCCAACCCCCCCCCCCCCCAATAAAAACCACGCACAAAATCAACAACAAATAATGATAATAATGATGATGATAATGATGATGATCATGATAATAATAATAATAATAATAATAAATAATAATATAATAAAATAATAATAATAATAATAAATATAATAAAAATAATGATGTATGATGATGATATAATAATGATGCTAATAATAATAAATAATAATAATAAAATAACTAATAATTATAATAATAATATATATGGACAGGCCTAGAACTCAACAAAATTTTGAGAAAGGCAGAACAGAGAGAGAATGGAGAAAACTGGTCGTCAAGTCTTTCAGGGGTGCCCCCACGATCGACCAGACTAAAGGGATAGTTCTAATAATAAGATAATAATAATAATAATAATAGATAATAATAATAATAATAGATAGATAGTAGTAGTAGTAGTAGATAGTAGTAGTAGTAGTATAGTATATAATATAATAATAATGATAAAGATGATAGATGAATAATGATGATAATGAGATGATGAATAATAATAATAATTTTATTAATAAAATAAACTACAACTACAGTCCACTTTTAAAAGACTGATAGACATTATCAACACGTACATTTCATGTGAAAAAAATCAACATAATTATGTAGCTTTAATTTTTGTTTCAGTTTCTGTTATCAGGCTTTATCCATTAGGCGTACACATTCATGAGTTGTACGACAACTTTTCTGTATTATTTGAGTATTGTTTCATACTTATCGGTCTCTTTATTCTTAGTCTCCATTTTGTTTGTTGTTGCTGTTGTTGTTGTTGTGCGTTCCCCAGCTTAACACTCTGAGCGTCACTCAGAACATGCACTCTGACTCACTCATCCCACCTGAGCATCGCTGTGAGACTAAAACTGCACACTGAATGAGAAGTTTGCGTGCATGACTATTTTCAAGTACCTCGCCAGATAGGCACCATACTCCGACTGTAGATTTTTCTTCCTTTTAAGGAGAGTGCAGGTTGTTGTTTAAGAGCGTGTCATGGCTGAAGACAATCTCAACACAAATTTTACAACATAACAACATTTTGGTGTAGGTTTGGCAATTAGTTGACATTAATAACTGACACAGCTTTTGGCCTGTGACAAAGTCTCCCGTTGGAGAATAGTTACGTTTTGTGTAGTTGTTTATTGTTTGTTTTTGTTTTGTTTTTCGTTACAAAGAGAGAGACAGATAGAGAGACCTGGGACCCTGAATTAATTGTTTAATGTACCTTGGCCTTAAGCCATTCTACAACCAAATGGGGGAACAGGGCTATAGTAATACAGGAACAGTTAATACATTTTGAACTTACAATCCAGAGAAAGAGAGGCAGACAGAGAAAGACAGAGAGAGAGAGAGAGAACTCGGGACCCTGAAATTAATTGTTTAATGTACCTTGGCCTTAAGCCATACTACAACCAAGTGGGGGAACAGGGCTATAGTAATACAGGGACATGTTTATACATTTTGAACTTACAATCCAGAGAAAGAAATAGAGGCCTACAGAGAAAGACAGAGTCAGAGAGAGAGAGAGCGCGGGCAGAAGACCTTGTCATCTACCCGGGTCGTTACAAAACAGGGTGTGTTCCTCCGGGTACATTGACGTTGCTATGGCAACGGTTGCTGAATGGGTGGCACCCGCCCGTTAGCAGAAGAAGCAACAAGTCAATAATTGTCTTATATTGTTATTCCCGCTCTGCGTCATGCTCTAAGTTGGTTGATTCACAACTTTGGTGTTCGCCACTACTATCGAAATGTCAGGGGGTGGGGGGGTGGGGTGTTTACAGTGTCGTTTTGGGACGCTTCACTGGTGGTTGTGTTTTGTGTGTGTGTGTGTGTGTGTGTGGTGTGTGTGTGTGTGTGTGTGTGGTGTGTGTGTGGTGTTGGGGGGGAGAAATGTTTGGGGGGGGGGGGGTATGTGCACGCACGCGCGCACGTGTGTGCGAGTGTGTGTGCGCGCGCGCGGGCGCGTGTGTGCGTGTGTGAGAAACAGAGATAGAGGTGTGTGTGTGTGTGTGTGTGTGTGTGTGTGTGGTGTGTGTGTGTGTGTGTGTGTGTGAGAGAGAGAGAGAGAGAGAGAGAGAGAGAGAGAGAGAGAGAGAGAGAGAGAGAGAGAGAGAGAGAGAGAGAGAGAGAGAGAGAGAGAGAGAGAGAGAGATTTCTGTAACTTGTATCTTTGTAAACAATGTAACATGAAAACGGTAGGCGATGAGTTTCATTTAATAATGAAATGTCTAAAATGTTCTGAGCTTCGGAAGAAAGTCCTACCTCAGGAATATCCAAGATCCATGTTCTCGTTATGTAACTTGTTCTCTTCTGACAAAAAGATGTTATTAAAACTGGGCAAATTCATAGTCAAGTTGCATGACATTGTTGAAAAGTCTCAATACGTTTTCATTTCTGTCACAT
>CM060328.1:50882322-50914822 GCA_030674155.1 Stramonita haemastoma
ATGTAAATAATTAACAATAGCTATTTTTTTCTTGTGTCTTTGCCTATATTTTTTATGTGAAGCGATTACGAAAGCCATTTTCCCTGGGTCTTGGTCGATATTTTTAATGTGAAGAAATAATGACAGCCATTTGTCCTTGTAAATTTGTCTTTTTGCCAATTCTACTTTTTAAGTTTCTTTTCGGTGTTTATTCTTGGTGTATGTTTTTAGCTGCATTACTGCATATCATTTCAACCTAAGCCTTATTCGCTAACGTTGGAACAGACATAACAAAAATATTGCTACTGTGGTCAGCAGGATTATAAACGACATGATTGGATCATATTGTAATATTTTTGTTTTTTTTAAGTGCCTGTCTACTTCTTGTCTATTACATTCTGAATTTTTTTTAGATTAATTTGTGTTTTGTATAAAGCTGCATAGATGTCAACTTTACTTCAACCTACATTCAAGATTTTTTTTCTAAATGGTTCTAGATTTTTTTTCAAATATTTTTGCGTTTTTAGGGGGTTGTTTGCTTATTTGGTTGTTTGTTTGTTTGTTTGTTTTTGTTGTTTCTTATCTCTAGATTATGTTTTTGTTTTGTTTGACAATTTTCAGTTGTGTCAAAACACTGTATAAGACACCTGACAATACACAAAAACAATTTATGCATTTTTGTTAATAAATCTTGTTCTACATGGTAAGAGGGTTTTTTTTTTCGTTTTTTTATGTTGTTGGGGGGAGGTTTGGTTTTGTTTCTTGTTTTTTTTGGTTGTTGTTCTTGCCTTATAAATTTCAGATCGTTCAAACCTTAATACGGTAAATTCTTCCATCTTGTCAGTAAATATTTTTGTGTGTGAATATTTTCGTTTAAAACTGCATCAGTTTATGTATGTGTGTGTGAATATTTTGGAAAGGGATATAATCTCTCTCTTCCCCAGACACCCTTATACCCTCCATGAATACACACATACTGCGCATAATTTATTATGTACATAATTATATTGTGCATACAAATTATTTCCTTTAACATGACTTCAGTCAAGTTTTCAGTCAGTTCTCTCTTCAGGTTGGATATTGGATGGTCAGCTTCAGTAGACACACACACACACACACACACACACACACACACACACACACACCACACCTGCATTTTTTTTTAAAGAATTGTTCTCATCACTAAATTGAAAAAAAAAAAGCGAATAGCACAGAAAGGGACTCGCCACCAGAAAAAAAAATTCTGTTACATGAACATATTATTTTGTCTTATGGAGTGACGAAAAGTGGCATTGTGTGCATTGCTCTTACATCTTTGATCTCTCGATACATAAATAAAAAATTGAACATACATGCTGTTTTATCTTTTTCCAGTGTGGGTTTCTCTCTCCCCCTCTCTCTCTCTCTCTCTGGGTGGTGGTGGTGGTGGTGGTGGTGGTGGTGTGTGTGTGTGTGTGTGTGTGTGTGTGTGTGTGTGTGTGTGTGTGTGTGTGTGTGTGTGTGTGTAAAATAAGGAGAAGTAAGAGGAAAACCTAAGCAAACGAACAACAGCATCACAACCCTCCCCCCTCGCCCCCCCCCCCTCCTCCCGACCCCCCAAAACCAAAAAGAAAACCCCCAAACACACACACACCCAAAAAAAGGAGAAAGGGGTAAAATGTGAAAGGAGAAACAAATTATTGAAAGAATGAAGTGCATAGAGCAAAAGGAGGAAAAAGACAGAAAGAGCAGAAGAGAACGGAAAAAAACAACAGCAAAACGTTAAAGATGAAAAATAAAGGATCCTTCACCCTCAACAACAACAAAAAGTAAGAAAACGTTTTAAAAGAGAAGGGGGCAAAGGGGAGCGGAAAAAATATTAAAGGGGGGGGGGGGGGGGGATGAAACACACATAGAGGAAGAATGAAATTTTAGAAGAAAGAAAAAAGAAAAAAAGAAGAAAAAAAGTGAGACGGTGTATAGCCACTATTGGTCTAGCATCCAACCGAGCTGTATTATAAACAAGTCGAAGGGACGCAATCCTGTAGCTGACTGTCATCACCTCAATAATGCCCCTTCACAATGACATAATTATATACCTGGAAATTCAAGCGAATAAATAAATTAAAATAACGATAACTGAATGAATGAAACTAAATAGATTAAAACAAAACAAAACAAAACAAACTAGAATAAAAGAATAAAACAAAATATATAACAATATCTTAGTCTGCACTCATGTACTTTTTTACATCAGTCCCCATGTGTATGCAGTATTGTAAATCATGCATCTGCTTCCACCAACACAAAATGGCCTACTCTTACAAAAAGCGGAACAGGATTTAACATGTGTACAAGAACTTCAGCATGCGTTCGCACGCAGGACCTCGGTTTATAGTCTCATCTGAAGGATTTGTGGGAAGAGTGGAGTCAACACTGATGTTAACTCCAGGGGAAAAATTCCCTCAAACGAGAATCGAACATGGGTCGTCAAATTGTGAGCGCGATGTTCTGACCACTAGGCTATCCTGTCCCCCTATTTAAATCTGTACATGAGGGATAACAAATTTCTGCGATTGTATTAATCACAGACCTTGCCAGAATATAAAGTATTTAAAGTGTGTGTTTGTATGTGTGCGAGTGTGTGTGTGCTTGTGTGTGTGTGTGTGTGTGTGTGTGTGTGTGTGCGTGCTACACTTGTGTGTGTTTGAGAGTGTGTAAGTGAGTGAGTGTGTAGTGTGGAACTGCACCAGTGTAAGGGTTAAGAGAGGGGAGGTGGGGGAACCATCATTGTGCAATGCTTAGCAAGTCAGCCTTTTAGCCAGTAGATGATCAACACAGGGTGCCTCAGTACTTCGGATGAGACTTTAAACCAAGGCCCTGTGCGCGAACGCACGCAGAACATCTTGCGCACACACATTAAATCCTGTTCCTCTTTTCGTAAGAGTAGGCCATTGTGTGCTGGTGGGAACAGATGACATTTACAAAACTACATACACACGGGGACTGGATGTAAAAAAGCACAAGAGTGCTTATTCCATTATCCTCTATATAAAAGAATAAATCAAATAAATCAAATCAAATCAGTATTTTTCTCCTGGGTCAGCATGTGCTCTGCCTGGTTGTGATTCAGGCAGGCAGGAAGGGATGGACAGTACAGCAGAGTGGTTCAGGCCATTTGACTTCAATCCCATTGGTCCATGAAATAGCTACAAGATACAATAATGGCTATAGTTTTATAATTAATCTGAATCTTAAAATCAATAACTTGACCCCCACCTGCCTTTAATGGCTCCTAGCGCAAAAGTGGGTCAGGTGCTAAGTGACTCATTTCGTGGTGGAGCGTCACATATAGAAACTGCCATGACTTAAAATAAAGTGGTAAACTAACAAATAAACAAACTAACTCACACACAAAATAAAGCACACAAAAATGTACCATGCATCCACACACATACACACACACACACACACACACACACACACACACATGCACACATTTATACACAAACATACACCATTGTTGGTAGTTGAAACATGGGTTTATTATTACCAATATGCTAACATACATGTGTGACAGCTTTGATCACATCACACATTTCATTCAGACAAGTTTTACAACTCTGACAGATCCTTAAATTCACTTGGAGAAATATACATAAACCATATATAAACACACACAGTCAATACAGGCAGTTTCATCACAGCTGAACTTTTATCAATTAAAAAAAAATCAGTACTCAATAAAAAAAAATGTCGATGTTAAGAGATGAAAACGACACAGCAAAATGCATGACTCATTCATAGACTTTCTATACATGCAAAAAAGCGTGCACTAATTCACATGTGCACACTTACACATACACACACAAACACACACAAGTGCATGCATGCTTGTGTATACATACACATTCTTTTTCCTATCATCAGTCTCACTAAGGTGATACAAAAATGAACGCTGAACTCTCGGACACATTCAAACACACACACAGAGGTGTCTTGCTTAGATATATATCACACATATTATATACCATGCACTTCTTAAAACAAAGCAACAAAAATTCACATAACTGTAAACACACACTTCCACCCTTCTGCACACACCCCCTTCCTGTCCACAGCACACACACACATTATTTTGAGTGTGATGAAAGGATCTCTATTGTCACTAACACTAAAAAACACAAGAGCTCTGAGTGTCACGGAACTCATACCCAACCACTGACTCCCATCCACATGTACACACACACACACACACACACACACACACACACATACTTGCACACTCTCTCTCTCTCTCTCTCTCTCTCTCTCTCTCTCTCTCTCTTCTCTCTCTCTCTCTCTCTCTCTCTCTCTCTCCTCTCTCTCTCTTTATCACACACATATCAAATCACTACATACATCACATGCCCTACAACATCCTAGCTCCCACCCCACCCTCATTCTGTCTCCTCATACACTGGAAGATTCTGCATCCTCTGCTGTCTGCTGCGCTGCCTCTGCCTCCTGCCTCTCCTTCTCCTCGGCCTTCTTTCTGTTGCGCTGCGCTGTGATCCGACTCATGGGGTGGATGGGAAAAACCCGCTCAGGCCTGCAAATTATACATATGCTTCTGTCTTAGAGAGTGAAAAAGGGGAGGGAGAGAGAGGGAGGGAGGGAGGGAGAGAGGGGGAGGGAGGGAGGGAGGGAGGGAGGGAGGGAGGGAGAGAGAGAGAGAGAGAGAGAGAGAGAGAGGAGAGAGAGAGAGAGAGAGAGAGAGAGAGAGAGAGAGAGAGAGAGACAGACAGACAGACAGACAGACAGACAGACAGACAGACAGACAGACAGACAGACAGAGACAAAACTGAGACAGACAGACAGACAGACAGAGAATACAGACCAGGTTGGAAAACGATTTATGAAAAAAAAGACATACATTACACAAAACCAACTCACACAAAACCAACTCAAAATGTTACTGACAAGTTTGTTTTTTTCCCTTTTGTTCGTTTGCTTGTGGAACGTCCCAAGCATGCTAAATTCAGCAACAAATATTCACCAGAAATAGACTTATCATTATTGACTGTTGTATGTATGTCTTCGGTAATACATTCTATGCTGCAAAAGCATCAGCTGAAATGAAAAAAACTTGTCTAGAAAATGACATTTGACAAATTGAGGGTTTGATTACTGCTTGTCTACACCCAATCTTTTTCCTATCATGAGCGGCAGTCTGGCTGCTAGACTTTTGGGTAAAATGATATGAAAACCAGGTCAAATGTCACTAGGATAGTTGGATACATGTTCCCAAAGAAAAACAAAACACCACCATAAGCTAAAGATCCCCTTCACCCAAGAACACAAAAACAACCATAAAGCAAAACAGCAACAACAAAAAATGATAAAACAAAACAAAAAAAAAAGAAATGAATAGTAGCAGAATACCCATCCAATTTGCAGAAGTCAAAGTCAAAGTCAAAAACACTTTAATCATCCCTGAAGGGCAATTACAATACTGACAGGCATATTGATACAAATCATAATCAAACACACGAAGTAGCTACATTTCTTATTTGTTCAAACATTATATAACTTCAAATAAAATGTCACAAACACTCACACTCTACGCGCGCGCTTGCACACACGCAAACACACGCATACACCACACACCAATGTTTAGATACAATGTTCTTAAAACCATTGACTAGAAAAGACATATGATCACCATTATTTACACATTATACGCACGCGTTCACACCCGCACATATACATGCATGCACGCACACCACGCTCCCCCCCTCCGCATACAATCCACACCCACCCGCCCCCCCCACACTCACACATACACACACGCTCCCCCCCCCCTATCCATACACACCATCCACACCCACCCGTTCCCCCCCCCCCCACACACACACACGCACATAATTGGTAGAAAAACATGTGAATTTACAAGCTATTCAAAAAAAAAAAAAAAAAAAAAAAAAAAAAAAAAAAAAAATCAATAAAGCCAAAAATAAGACATACTTATTTTATGGGTACATATGCATGTATGTGCACGCCTGTATGCATTGGCTACATACATAACAGTGGCAGGTAAGTAATTCAGAGAAGTTTACACACACACACACACACACACACACACACACACACACACACACACACACACACACACACACACACACACACACACACACACACACAAAAGAGCAAACAAACAAACAAACAAAAAAACAAAAACAAACAACCTCAGTCAGTGTTTATTATGAGTTAAGAACTCGGATAGCTACTGGCACAAAGGAATTCCTTTTTCTGTTTGTTTTGCTGTTGTGGCATTGAAAACGTCCTGAAGGTAACAATTCAAATTCTGAAAACAGAGCGTGGGAGGAATCGGCCAAAATGGCTGTTGCTTTGCGTACAAGCTGCTGATTACAAAACGACCTGAGGTCTCTTTGTTCTTCTCCGATAATTTTAGAGCAGATTCTCACAATTCTCTGAAGACCATTCTTGTTCTTAATGCTAAGGTTATTGTACCAGCAAATGAAAGCAAAACTTAAAACGCTCTCTATATAAGACTTGTAGAACAAAGAAAGAATCTTTTTGTCGACAAAAAATGAGTTAAGCTTCCTCAGAAAATACACACGTCGTTGCCCCTTTTTGACAATGGCGTCAGTGTTAGCATCCCAATTTAGCTTGTGGTCAAAAACAGTTCCCAGATATTATTATTTCAAAACGTTTTCAACTTCTTCACTATGGATGATGGTATTCTCAGAAGTGTGCTCCGATCTTCTGAAATCAATAGGAAGGTCTTTAGTTTTAGAAACATTTAGCTCCAGATAGGCCTCATCACACCAATCTACGAACTCGGTAAGGGCTGAACCATGGTCTAGGACTGATCCAGATAAGAGAGACAGAAGAGCACTGTCGTCCGCAAATTTTAAAAAAGACCCATGAAAAGTGAAAACCAGCACTTGGTATGATTAAATACTGCTTAACCCTGAATTTGGAAAGTTACCTACCTTTATTACTAATGGTGGGCCAAAATGGTTGTACACACAAAATCTTACCACTGGAAAACCTTGAAGCTTTAGTTTAGCCAAGGAATGGGGGAAAAATGCTATTTTTTTTATTGTAAATCAATCAAACCTGACAAAATGTTAATTAATAAAAATTAAAAAATGCTTCACACAATAACATTTTTTGGCAGAGCAACACAAATACCCCTCACTCCTATCCTCTATCCTCCCCTCTTCCAAAAGGCAACAAAACAACCAACAAACAAAACAAAAAACCCCCATCAACCAAAAACCTCATTCATACCCAGCAATTTCTCCACAGGCTTGCTGCAATGTGCCCCACTGGCAAACCAATACTGCAGACGTTCAAAGTTGATGGCCACCAGCTTTTCTTTGTGTATGTTGGGCATGGGGTCATAGGTCCCCAACTGCTCCAGGGGTACCGCGTTGCGGTGAGCTCGTCCCGGCATCACCACAATGTGGTAGAAAGGTCGGTTGTTACACCCATGAAGCGCAAAGCGAATCATGAGGTGAGTGACTTTCTTGGCCATACGAGGCATGGTGACTGGTTGGTTGGTTGGCTTGCTTACTTCACAGACCTGGGAAAAAAAACGGAGAATGAATGAATGACTTAATGAGTGACAGTTTGTAACATGCACAAAATTCATTGCTTTTTATGTAACATGCACAAAATCCATTGCACTATTTGTAACATGCACAAAATTCATTGCACTATTCAGTATTTGTAATATGCACAAAATTCATTGCACTATTTGCAGCAAATGACAGAGACAGAACCTTTTCTTTTTTTTTTTTGGGGGGGGGGGGGGGTGGAAGGGGAGGGGAACAGGTTTCTGAAACATACTTTGCAAACTTAGTTACTTACAGTTTCTAAAAAAGTAAAATGTTGCATTTAAATGATATCAATGAATTATAATTAAGATGTGCACGCACAAACACACACGCACGCACAACACACACACACACACACACATACACACAAAGAGTGACACACACACCACACACACACACACACACACACACACACACACACACACACACACACACACACACAAGACAGTGCCAAAGGGTTGTGCAAAATACTTAAAAAGGGACGTCACAAAGGTAATAGAATTTCAAAAGTAAAATCAAATAAAATTTCTGTGAAGTTTGAAAGGCAAACCATTTACCTTTATGAAAACTAAAAGCAAAAGATAATTTCAAATTTGTGCATTATGTTTTTCTCAGAACATGGAAAATGTCAGATCACCCATGAAAAATCAGTTAAGATGCTGGACATGAATTGATGAAAAATGTCTACAACTGTACACTGTACAGTAATAATTGAGTAAGGATCATGAAGCAAGGGTTTTCATGAAAGATAGATGACACTATTATCAAATGATGAAGAAACAAACTTACAAAGTGATTTTGTCAGTTATAACTGGTAAATGGAGTGCAGTTTTCATGTCTACCATCATAACTGACACAAGCTCATGTTTGTACTTTTTCAGATGTCATGCAAACTTCCACTGCAGCTGCCAAGTTCCATAAGCATAATTATATTTAAATACAATCCAATATCATGAATATGCCCATTTTAAAGACAATGAACATTCATAAGCAGTCAGGTTCACTTTTGTAAAATTTTATTTTTTAAAAGAATGTATTATGTCAGTTACCACATGGACATGACAAACACAATTTGCCTTCGACTCTTTAGTCTTGGGGCATGGATGTACAACAACAAGTGCATTTCAGTTTGCATAATAAAATATGTTTACAATGTTAACTGACGTTAACACACACACACACACACAACACACACACACACATGCGTGCACACACATGCACACACACATGTATACACACATACATGTGCGCGTGTGCGTGCGCGCGGGCACACACACACACACACACACACACACACACACACACACACACACACCACCACACACACACACACATATAACTGAACTAAACGCTGGCTGCAGATTTCAAGAATGTAGGGGGCTTCTTCATATTATATCTAAGGACTGTCTACTGTAGGGCCTACAGCTCTGCATCTTGTTTCCTTCATCTCACAGGCACCAAGAGATGTGTTCATAATTATGCACCTATAAAATTTACGCTCCTGTGTTAATATTAAAGTTATTTTTGGTGCTTTAAATTCAAAGCATTACGTACCTGTTAGACACGATCACTCGGTAACCTTTCAACATGTGTGCGAAAAGGACATGTGGAAAACGTCATAGATAAGTGTGTATACAATCAAAAATTAATACCGACCGATTTTAACACATATACTAGAATAACAATTACAAAGTAATCATCAAGTTTTTATTATCAGTATTTAATAAAAATAAACTCTGCAGTTGGTTTCATACAAACTACATTATGAGTAGTTTTATTTTACAAATAATGGATCTAACTTTTTAGATTTACCATCCATTTCCGTTTGCTGAATCACTGAGCACCGCTGAGAAAATGTCGACACTGGAAGATAGAGCGATCTGGGAAGATGGAGAGGTATGTACCTGTACTCACATTCATTACCTATTATTACTGATACATAGAAACTACTTGCTTTAACGTCAGTTTAGCAAAGTAATGATAACATACTGAGCCAATTTCAAGTGTACCAAGCAGACTACTGCAGTGCTAGCGTGGTAATGTAATGTATCGTTGTCTGCTGTTCTGCTAGTAGGCCTATTGTTAATATAATTACTGATTATATAATATAATAATCAGTAACTGAAACACTTTTGTATGTAAGAAAGAAATACTTCCAGATATTTTCAGGTTATGTTTTTTGTGCGTTGCTCACTGCATGTGCGTCTTGGTTGAAGTTTGTTAGAAACTAGAATTTATTAAAGAAGGCATTGTTGTCAAGTAAGATGCTGACGAGTATTGTTGCTGTGTCGTGTGTAATGTCTGATAATTTTAGTTGAATTAGTTATATTTTCAATGAGGTGCTTATCTACAGTAGAAATTATGATTTTGATGAATGAACTTTTGACGCCCATTGTCAATGTGAAAATGGAAAAAAAAACGACAATTATTATTATTGTAATATAATTTACAAATACTGCAATAGTAATAATCCTCTCTCTCCTCTCTGCTTCTTTCTCCTCTCTCTCTCTCTCTCTCTCTCTCTCTCTCTTCCTCTTCTCTCTTCTCTCTCTCTCTCTCTCTAAACACACACACACACACACACACACACACTGACACTGTGACACACACACACACACACACACACTCACACACACACACACACACACACACACACACACACACACACACACACACACACACACACACATGTGACATCCTACTCCTAACCAAAAAGACGATGTAAAAGGCTCATCGGAGGTGACAATTAGTACTATCCTTTTTCACTACTACGTAACAGTGTTATCATAACAAAATAACAACACTAGTTATTTCAGTTTGAGGAAAGAAAGCTTGCCTCAATGTCTGTCTACATCAGTGTATGTACACAAAGAAATACATAAATTTCAATTTGAGTTTTTCGTTAAAATACAAAAACATGATAGATATTGTTCAGAGCATGCAGATTGTGCAGATGTTTCCTTAGCTTGTAGATTCTATAGAAATTAAACTGCTTCATGACAAAATATTTAAATATGCTGGAAATGTTCTTTTTGCATATGCGGTAATAATATAACAGCAGATATATCAAATCAACATCAACATGGTGCAGCTTAAAAGGCCTGATTCCGTTTTGATGGTATCCTCTGTATCAGCAATATTTAACAATAGCTGTTTCTTATGAACTATGAAGCTATGTATAGGTTGTTTTTTTTTATATATCACTGATGACAGTGATGTGTAGTCCAGTTTGTTGTTAATAAACTTAATGTTATTGTGATTGTTTTTGACGGTAAATGTGCTCTTGTCTTATCCAGGAATTACTATCTCTTCTCTCTCTCTCTCTCTCTCTCTCTCTCTTCTCCTCTCTCTCTCTCTCCTCTCTCTCTCTCTCTCCTCTCTCTCGCTCCTGCTCTCTCTCTCTCTCTCTCCTCCTCCTCCTCTCTCTCTCTCTCTCCTCTCTCTTTTCTCTGTCTCTGTCTCTCTCTCTCTCTCTCTCTTGGTAAGATTTGTTTGCAACAAGCCTCTTATTCATGATTTTTGTGTTTCTATTATTTATTTTGTTTGTTGGGGGAGGGGGCTAAGAGATGTTTGTAAAACTTGGTTTTTCATTACTGTAGTTGGGTGTCATCTCTTTCTGGTTTTGGAGGTTAAGTGTGATGATTTTTTTTACTTAAATTATGATAGTTTTTTTCTCATGTGAAATCCAGTAATGGAAATTTATAAATTTTACATTTTTCATTGAAGCTACTGATTTTGTTAATGTTACATTGTTAGGGATTGTTTGAACTGCACTTTTCTTTTTCAATTTTATTTTATTCAAACGGGTTAGTAATCGTAAAGGTTGCTTTTTCTTATCATTTCACATGTATTGATCCCCTGAAATTCCTTCATCTGTACATTAGTCGCTACCAACTAAACCCCTCCCCTGATATTCTCGCACCTTCCTTCTTTTTTTTCTCCCCCCCCCCCCCCTCCCTTTTCTGAGATTCTCCCTCCCCTGTCAAATAAAAGTAATATCACAAATTGTGAAAAGACGTGAAATAAATTTGAACACACACAGATACACACACACATTTTTTTTTAAGCGCAGCAAATTTTGTCTGCAGTCAGGAAGTGTTTATTTAGAATCCTGGTGATTTTGCATTAAAAAAAAATCAGTGTGGAAAGTTAGCAACACTGCTATAGTACAATTAAGTTGTTGCCAAGACTGTTGAAAAGAAAGGTATGTTTTCACAGTTCACTCTTTGTTTCAGGAGTCTCTGGGAGAGGAGGTGTTGCGCATGTCCAACGATGAAATCGTCAGCAGGACACGACTTCTGGACAATGAAATCAAGGTAGGTGCTAAGTTCAGCATGATTGCACAGCAAGCAGTGATTATATTCTTCTTCATCAAATGCTGAAACAGCAACTGTTGTTTTCTGTCATTTGAGCGAAAGTGTGTTGCGCTGCTGTTGAGCACCTGACAAATCAAGCCTAGGGCATTAGACTTCAGCGTGGGAGAGATTCATTATCTTTTAAGTCTTTCTGAAAAGAGGCAGGATAAAAAGCCAAGAAGGCAGAAAATAGGCAAGAAGAAGATAGAAAAGGGAATTTCTAGCACAGAGTGTTCAGAAGGTGGGGATGCTATTTATACTGACAGGCCCCTGGCATCCCCATGGGGAAAAAAATAGGATACGGACACAATTCAAACAGTAAGTCAGTGAAACACAAATAAAGAAATCCACCAGCTAAACTTGCGTATTATGATATATTCTCTTAACGATTTCAAGGAGGCAGTGAGATGTGCTGTGTGTGATGTGTTTTTACTTGAATATCAAGATCCTTTGAAAAAAATTATTTTAACTTAAGCTCAGGATGTTGACTAGATCATCTGATTTTAGTGCCACTGTTGGATTGTGATAAGAGCTTTGGGTTTTTTGTTGTTGGTTTTTTGTGTGTTTCTTTTTCTTCATATTTCTATGTATAATGTTAACTTCTATAAAGTATTGTTTCTTTACTGTAAGTAGCCTGTGTGGTTCTTCTTTTATTTGTTCCTTTTCTTTCTTTTTCTATGTGTAATGTTAAGTTCTGTTTCTGCTGCCTACGTACCATTTTCAGTAACAAGGGTCTTTTTTTTTAATGTTTTTTTTTTCAGATCATGAAGTCTGAAATCATGCGCATCTCCCATGAACTGCAGGCCCAGAAGGAGAAGATCAAGGAGAACACTGAGAAAATCAAAGTGAATAAGACTCTTCCCTACCTGGTCTCCAATGTCATTGAGGTATGTGTCTCCATTTACTGTTTGTTACCCCACATTTCTTCACTTGTAGCGATTAACCCGTTCATCACACAACAGATCTGTAACACAACAGTTCCTGGCACCAGCTGATTTTACATGAAAATCACTCCTACCATCTTCAAATGTTATGCAAACAAAAATGGCCTGTAAAAAAGCTGTCCCTTGTCACATGAATAGGCCTTTCTAACTCCCAAAACAGACAGGGGTCAAACGGTAACTAACCCTGACCCCATGCATTTATGCGACATAAGCTCTCAGCAGTGTGTCACTGTTAAGCAACATGGGTGGTGTAATGGGTTAACTGTGACACACCGAAGCCCTCCATTCTTTTTTCCTGGAATTTTTCTGATTTTTAGCTTTGATTCCAGTTTTTAAGAAAATTTGTCTGGTTTCCTGAATGGAAAAGCAAAAAAGACAAAGTTCTCAAAACCCCACATAAATCATGTATGACATCCACACCCATGCATGTTTCCATTGCTGATAACCAAGATGGTGAAGAAAGGTTCAAAATCAGATAGCCATATATCCCCAAAGCCAGAATGCAGCCACCTTCATGGTGGGCAAATTGATCGCATACTGTGTGCAAAATCTCGCTAACAAAGTACCCGATGTTTCAGCTGCTGGACATGGACCCTCAGGATGCAGGGGAGGAGGACGGAGCCAACATTGACCTGGACGCCAGAGGAAAGGCAAATGTGCCGTCATCAAAACCTCCACACGACAGGTAAGGCCGTCTCCTGGTCATGGAATTTTTGGGGCGCATCTTGCAGTGTGGCTTCAGAGTAATGCAGTTCTAACAAAGCTGCATTGAGGAGATTGTAAGTTCTTTAAATTGTGTTTATGTCATTGTGTTCTCTCTTCTTTTATTTATTTGTTGATAAAAAAAAATTTCACATTATTAGTTAGTTCTTCAGTTTAACGTCCTTCCACTAAATAGTGATATCAGATGAAATTTCACACTGTCTCTTTTGATTGATGCTGTTCTTTACTTTAATTATTATTTGTTGAGAAAAAGAATTAATTCCACATTGTCTCTTTTGTTTGATGCTGTCACCACGAGACAGTCCTCTACCCCTGTCAATGTTGCTTACTGTTCATACACTGAATTATTTTGTGACTGTTCACAGACGTACTTTCTGCCAGTCATTGGCCTGGTGGATGCTGAACAACTCAAGCCTGGAGACCTTGTGGTGAGTGGCTGTTTGTGCATGATACATGTATGTTGGGAATGGTGTAAAGGAGGAAGGGCAGTGGAGATGAGTGTGCAAGGGAGTGAGTGGAGGCATGTGCTTGTATGTTTGTGTACGCTTTGTGTGTGTGTGCAAGGGAGTGAGTGGAGGCATGTGCTTGTATGTTTGTGTACGCTTTGTGTGTGTGTGTTGTGTGTGTGTGTGTGTGTGTGTGTGTGTGTGTGTGTGTGTGTGTGTGTGTGTGTGTGTGAGAGAGAGAGAGAGAGAGAGAGAGAGAGAGAGAGAGAGAGAGAGAGAGAGAGAGAGAGAGAACTTGAATGTTTTAGTGAGGGTACTTGGATTTAGTGGCTTGTTTACACCAGGCCCTCATGAAAAAGAGGGGATCAAGTAAACAAACAAGCAAATCCATAAATGAGTGAATAAAGACAAGCACATTTCTATATTACCGACATACATGCATAGAGACACGAATTAACAGCGAGTTCAACAATAAACATTTTACACAAAATCATCAGAATCAGCAATTAATGACCAAGACAGAAAGTTGCTTAACCACAATCATCTTACTATAGGGAGGCAAAGTTACAAACACATGGTTATAGTGAAAAGTCCTTCTCAATATCTCTTCCTAATATCCACAACATAATAGAATCCATGTTTTAAATGCTGCGCTTTGAAAAGTAGAACTACTTTTATAGACAATGGCATAATAGT
Organism: Stramonita haemastoma; assembly: GCA_030674155.1. Taxonomy (NCBI): domain Eukaryota; kingdom Metazoa; phylum Mollusca; class Gastropoda; order Neogastropoda; family Muricidae; genus Stramonita; species Stramonita haemastoma. Next base: position 50,897,073 of record CM060328.1, read on the forward strand.
TTTCAGAGTTAATGTGCTTTGAAATGTAGAACTACTTTTGTAGACAAAGGCATAATAGTTTCAGAGTTGGGGGTGGGGGTGCTGTTTATACCAACAGGCCCCTAGCATTCCCAGAGGGGAAAAAGAATGAATGATTTTGTCTGTTATGTTTCAGGGAGTAAACAAGGACTCCTACTTGATCCTGGAGACTCTTCCACAAGAGTAAGTCATGAAGTTACCTGTCTCAGTGTTTGGCGTCTTTAAAAGTTGATACTAGGCAAATATACAGATTATCAAAACTGATATCAGAAAAAAAAGAAGTTTAATTGCAGAGTTAGTGCCTGCTTACTTATTTAGTTTAATGTTCTCACAAAAATATGAAAAGCGGTTCAAATTTGTTCATCTTGATGAATAGTAATGAATGCTTCTCTTAACGTTCAGCTTGTTGGTGTTTGGACTGCTATTATGTTTCTCATTATTTTGATGCTGATAGTGGTGGTGATGGTGGTGGTGTGGTTGCAGGTATGATTCGCGTGTGAAAGCCATGGAGGTGGATGAGAGGCCCACAGAGCAGTACAGCGACATTGGCGGTCTGGACAAACAGATCCAGGAGGTGAGGTCTGGGGGAGAGTGGGGGGAAGAAGGGGGGGGGGAGGGGGGGAGGGTTGTCAGAAAATGATAGGGAAGAGGGTTTTCTACTTTTCTGGTTGATAGAAGAAATGACAGAGGGGTTTATGTACATGTATACCATTTTCATTCATAGCAGACTCTCTCTTTTTCTTCATCAAATGCTCAGATAGCGACTTTTGTTGCCAGTCAGTTGAGCGAAAATGTGTCGGTGGTGTTACTATTTATACTGACAGGCCCCTGACATCCCCATGGGAAAATTCACAGCTGACTTGTATATGTCGTTCAGTGATGACCTCCAAACAGCAGAGGAGGCAACTGGTGTTTCGGAAATTGGGCAGAAATTTGATTATAGTGGATGTGCCTTGCCCACAGCACACCCCCACTCACTCAACCAAAGGGGCATATGTACAGTCAGCATTGGAGATGTTCTCCCAAGGTCAACTAACCCCCAGGGATGTAGCACATAAGGACTGTGTAAGTCGAGCCTCCTAGTCAGAGAGTTATAGTCAAACACTAAAGACTAAGCTATAAAGTGGAATTTATCTACTTGAAATTTGAGCTGCTTTTTCAAAGGAGAATGTGTTGCCAGAAGTGCAATGCTGCCCACCACCCCCACCCCTCCCTCCTTTTAAAAAAAAATGTTTTGATGTCTATCAAGGTTTTTATTTCCTAGTGGAAGTGGCCTTTTGCCCTAAGAATATTTCCAGTGACAATCCTAATTGTTGCTGTGAGTTTCTTTTTACGGGCATTAAAATTAGGCTGCACATTGGAACTCAGTTTGTAATCTCATTGCAAAGACTAGCCCAGAAGGTGGGGTTGTTATTTATATTGCATCCCAACGGAGAGGTGGAGGGGTGGGGGTGTTGAAATGTGATGAAAGTAAGGGTCTACCTGGGTTGCTGACAAACCTCTACAAAACAGGTAAAGATGGGGTGGCGTGGGGTGGGAGTCCCATGCCTGAAAAGTGAATAATTATTTTAATGCATGTATGTTTCAGTTGATAGAAGCAGTGGTGCTACCTATGACACACAAGGAACGTTTTGAAGCACTGGGCATCCAGCCCCCAAAAGGTTGGTGTTTGTCGTTACTTTGTACAGTGTTTACACAGGTTAAAGACTTACTGGTTTGTGCATACTTAGTGCTTCATTCATTCTTACACACACCCATATATGCAGGCACATGCAGGCATGCACACACACACATACGCACGCACGCACGCACACACACACACTGCTATCATGCCTTTACCTCCCCATCCTCCTCTCCCCCAGTTTCTTTTCTTCCAATACTTCTCTCTCTCTCTCTCTCTCTCTCTCTCTCTCTCTCTCTCTCTCTCTCTCTCTCTCTCTCTCTCTCTCTCTCTCTCTCTCTCTCTCTCTCTCTCTTAAATGTCTTATTTTTCTCTGTGTTTTTACTTTTTGTAAACATTCATCCTGTGTGTATGTATCATTACATCCATCTGGATTGACCTCCCCCTTTCACTTTGCCAAAAGCCTACATTTGATACTTTAAAATCCAGACTGAAGACACACTTGTTTCTGACCTAGGACCTTCCCCTAGTAGCATCTCTTACCTGTCCCTGCTGCTTTTCAGTAGACATCTACATCTTCATCACTCTGCTTAAGTGTGGTGTGTGTGTGTGTGTGAACTTAAAAAAAAATTATTTATTATTTATTTATTTTATTCTTTTATATCAAAGATAATAGAATAAGCACTTGTGTGCTTTTTTTTTACATCCAGTCCCCGTGTGCATGCAGTTTTGTAAATCTTGTCATCTGTTCCCATGTGTGTGTGTGTGTGTACATGTGTGTGTGTGTGTGTGTGTGTGTGTGTGTGTGTGTGTGTGTGTGTGTGTGTGTTTAAATCCAAAAACTGTTAAATCTTTTGGGAACAGTTGCTTGTGCATGAATGCCATGAATGCAAGCACTTTTGATTTGTTTGCTTTACAAGATTCAGCGCCATACAAATTCCATATTGCTATCATTATTATGAAGGTGTGCTGCTGTATGGAGCGCCGGGCACAGGAAAAACACTGTTGGCACGTGCCTGTGCTGCCCAGACCAAGTCGACGTTTCTGAAGCTGGCGGGGCCTCAGCTGGTGCAGATGTTCATTGGGGACGGAGCCAAGCTGGTGCGCGATGCCTTCGCCCTGGCCAAGGAGAAAGCCCCCGCCATCGTCTTCATTGACGAGTTGGATGCCATCGGTCAGTAGGGAGAGTGGGGTTTGGGGGTAGAGTGAGTGAGTGTGTGTGTGTGTGTGTGTGTGTGTGTGTGTGTGTGTGTGTGTGTGTGTGTGTGTGTGTGTTACCATCTAGTGCAGGCAGTTAGGTGTTTGCATAACATATGTGTATATGGTGTGTGTGTGTATGCTAAGCTGCATATGAACAGTTGGAAGCTTTTCAAAGATTAACTTAACTTTTTCATCTCTAAATATCTTCGGCCAGCTGTTGCTTGTTAGCTCCCTTTCTCCACACACCTCAAAGGGATTAAAACGAAATAATAGTTGAAATGTAATGATGGAATTGTTGATTTTGTAATGATGAAATAGTTGAATTGAAATAATGAAATAGTTGAATTGTAATAATAAATAGTTGAATTGTGTGAAACAATTGAATCGTAATGATGAAATAGTTGAATTAGAACTGTAATCCTTGAAATCTTTCTGGAAGAAAGGCAGAAGAATGGACCAAGAGGGCATAAAACAGACAAAGAGGTGACAGGGAGAAAAAGAACAAGGCAGAAACAAAGAGGGTATTCATAGTAGCAAATTTCCAGAAGGTGGGGATTGTCGAATCATGTGAATCTGCACATTATTTTGCATGCACAGGTTTATTGAAACCTTGTATGGCATGCATGATGATGTATCTCACATGTAGCATGGTTGTATAGCAGTGTGGCCCTTCATGGTGCAGGTACAAAGCGTTTCGACAGCGAGAAAGCCGGGGACCGTGAAGTTCAGCGAACCATGTTGGAGCTACTGAACCAGATGGACGGCTTTCAGCCCAATGCCATGATCAAGGTTAGTTCTGTGAGGATGAAGAGAGAGACACTGAGTTGAGTGAAGAATGAAGGAAGAAATAGACAGGTGCTATAGCCGAGGAGTTAGGACTATTCAACTTCAATCCCATGGGTTCATGAAGTCATGGGTTTCAAATCTGGGTGGCGTCTGATGATTTAAGGATGAGGATTTTTTTTGATCACCCAGGTTACCTAAAGTCCAGACCTGCCAGTGCCTTGATTCCAGAAGGTGGAGATGCTCATTATACTGACAGGCACCCGGCATCCCCACGGGGGATTGCATCATATTATAGTATTTTAAAAACATATCTTATCACATTGTATGTGTAGATGTGTGTGTGTGTATGTGTGTGTGTGTGTCTGTCTGTCTGTCTGTCTGTCTGTGTACATGTGTATATTTTTATACTGCCTTGTCTATCTTACGGTTGATAGCTGCTATGAATACATACATGTACAAACCACCAAATTTGTTGAAACATGTTCTGTGGTGTCGTTCCTTCAGGTAATTGTGTGTGTGCGTGCGTGCACGCATGTCTATCTGTGTACATGTGTATGTTTTTAAACTGCCTTGTCTATCTTACAGTTGACGGTTGCTATGAATACATACATGTACAAACCACCGAATTTGTTGAAACATGCTCTGTGGTGTCATTCCTTCAGGTAATTGTGTGTGTGCCCGTGGGTGCATGCATGTGTATGTCTGTCTGTGTTCATGTGTATGTTTTTAGACTGCCTTTTCTATCTAACAGTTGACAGTTGCTATGAATGCATACATACATACTGCACAAACCACAGACTTGTTGAAATAACGATGTCCTGCATTGTGCTCTCTCCTCCTCCTTCAGGTGATCGCGGCCACCAACAGAGTGGACATTCTGGACCCTGCCCTGCTGCGCTCCGGGAGACTGGACAGAAAGATTGAGTTCCCCCACCCCAACGAAGAAGCCAGGGCACGCATCCTGCAGATCCACTCTCGCAAAATGAACGTCAGGTGGGTGAAAAGTAGAGAGGGAGGGAATATGCAGGACGTTTGTTACTCTTCTGTTGGTTTCTATAGGGTTTTTGTCTGTTGTTTGGCTAGATTTTGGGTGTATGTATGTGTTGTTTTAATTGATCTATTTATTTTATTTTGTGGATAATGGAATAAGCTCTTATGTGCTTTTTTACATCTGTCCCCGTTTGTAGTTTTTAAACAAATTTTGTCATCCGTTCCCACCAGCACACAATGGCTTACTCTTCCGAAAAACGGAACAGGTTAAACATGTGTACAAGATGTTCTGTATGCGTTTGCTCACGGGACTTTGGTTTACAGTCTAATCCAAAGGACTTTAAGGGCGAGTGAAGTCGGCACTGATGTAAACTCAGGGGAAAATATCCCCTTAAGCAGGATTCAAACTCAGGTCAGCAGATCACTAGTGCAATTGTGTGTGTGTGTGTGTGTGTGTGTGTGTGTGTGTGTGTGTGTGTGTGTGTGTTTTGTGTGTGTGTGTTTTTTGTGTGTGTGTGTGTGTTTTTGTGTATGTGTATCACATGGATGAAAGTAATTACAGCATGTTTTACGAAAGCTAGATTTAAAAATATGGCCAAAAAACTGTTGTTGTTTTTTTAATTTCCAAAGTTGGCCTCCACATAATGTGAATCTCTAGAAGGAGAAAAAAAAATAAAAAAGAAGTAACCAGAATATGTATGGGTAGTATACTAAATCCAAGTGTTATATGTCTGTGTACAGCAAAGACGTAAACTACGAGGAACTGGCCAGGTGTACAGATGACTTCAATGGAGCCCAGCTCAAAGCAGTCTGTGTAGAAGCGGTGAGTATTGTCTTTTTTCTATCTATGATAAACACAAAAACAGCTAATGATAATGAAGTATGGAATTCTCATTGCACTGAATTTTGTAAGGCAAACAATTTAAATCAAAGCGCTTGCATTCAAATTATGTGTGTGCGACCGTTCACAACTAAGATTAACTAATTTTGAATTTAGATGCACACAGACTCATCTGCACACGCATGCATGCGTGCACTCAGAGTGATGATCATTAAATAATTATCAGAACCTCAAATCTTTCATAGTCTAGCACCACAGATCAATGATTGTCAAAACCACAGATCATTTAAATTTTTCAGTCTCTGTCTGACACCCCTCTCTCAACTGTGTGAATGTGTTTGTGTCTCTGCCTGCCTGTCTCTGTCTCTCCGAGTCTCTGTCTGTCTGTGTCTCTCCTCTCTTTCTGTCTGTCTCTCTGTCTCTCTGTCTGTCTGTCTGTCTCTGTCTCTGTCTCTGTCTCTCTCTCTCTCTCTCTCTCTCTCTCTCTCTTTCTTCTCCCTCCCTCCCCCTATTTCTCCTCTCCCTCTCTCGTACCCCCCTCCCTCCCTCCCTTCCCCTGTCTCCTCTTTCTCTCTCCCCCTCCCCCCTCTCCCTCTCTCTCTCTCTCTCCCTCTCTCTCTCCCTTCCCCATCTCTGTGATTTCTCACAAACATTGGCTGGACACGGCAATGTGTGTGTGCAGGGAATGATCGCCATGCGCCGTGAAGCCACAGAATTGAGTCACGAGGATTACATGGACGCCATCATCGAAGTGCAGGCCAAAAAGAAGACCAACCTCCAATACTACGCCTAGTTCTGCTGTAGTAGGGCTGCACTACAGTGCTGCATCCCCCCACCCCCCAATCTGTACACATGTTCCCAACTCCAAGGGGATAGAGAACAGGGTGCTCGTGTGTCAACTTTCTTTGCTTTTCACTCACAAAGATGAAGTAAAAAAAAAAAGTGTGCCCCTGATTATGTCCCTTGTGGTTGGTTTGGCTGAAAACATCAAGAGTTGAGAGAGAGAGAAGACTGATGGATTTTAGATGTGAAAATAGATAAGACTGAGGTGGTCTTTTGTTTGGAAAAAGTATGCTTTTTTTGATTATTTGTGTGCATGTGTGTGTGTTTTGTAAAGTCCTGTCATTTGCCAGGAAAACATGTTTTTGTGAATACGAGTGTGAGTAAGTGAGGAATGTTAGAGGCAGCTTTTTGTTTGTATATTTTTTTTGAGGATTGCAAGGGGGAGGGGGGCTGTTTGTTTCAAGGTTTTCTGTTGCGTAGAATTGAATAGAAGCAGGATTTGTGAGATCAATGTTTTGGGTATTTAGCTCATATATATGTTCACAAGCACGTCCACACACACATGTGCAGACACACGCAAACCAAGCCTTTCTTCATTTTTCTTTTACTTCTCTTCTCCTCTCCTATATTTTTTGCTTTTGCTGTACAGATTATTTCAGTAAAATAGATCAATCATCTCCAGTCCTGAATTTACTTGTACACAATGAATCACACAAACCAATGTCCTAGGAAAGGTAAAAGGATGTCAACATAAAAAGATCTGTTCAAAGACTAAATTTTGTTGGCAACCATTTGCAGATGTTTGTTTTTTGCTGTTCTTCTTTTTAATCTTATTTGATGCTGCCTTTTGTTCTGAGAGTGAATGACATACTCCCCATTGATTATTGCTTTTACAAAATGTTGTATGAGAAATATGAAAATAAAATCTAACAAAAGTTGTTGGGAGTGTGGGGGTTCTCATTTGTGATGGATGTTTGGCTGAGAAATTGAACTGTATTTCCTGAATTTGGCACAGTCTTCCCTTGTCTTTATGGAGACTGTAGCCTGACTAGTCTTAAGGAAGAAAAAATCTGAGCATATCACTCCTCTTTTGTGATCTCTTCACTGGCTGCCTGTTCGGCAAAGAGTATGTCTAAGATTGGGTCCTTCTGTTAAAAATGTCTCCACAAAGTTGCACCCTCATATGCCTGTAACTGTGTTCATCTGTATGCTCCATCTCCCTCCCTCTGCTTTGCTACAGATACACTTATGCTTCCAAACATCCAGATCCAAATAATCCACTGTTGGCTATCGCTCTTTATGTATTTTTGGTCCATCCATTTGAAATGACCTCCCTTGCTCACTTCACCAAAAGCCTTCATTTGATACTTTCAATTCCAGCCTCAAGACACTTATTTCTGATCTAGTATCTTGCCCCATAGCTACACGTCTTGTCTGTCTGTTCCTACTTTCAAGAGTTCTTGCTGCCAAATAATGTTGTGTGTGTGTGTGTGTAGAGAGAGATAGAGAGAGTGTCTAAATTTAAAATCTGATAATCTTTTGTCAACGGTCGCATGTGTGTGAAAGATTTGAAAGTAAGCACTTTTGATTTATTTGTAAGACTACAAGATCCATCTTCAGTACAGTCCCCCAGTTCACCCAGCTGTCAGTGGGTACCTGCCCTCTTTAGGGTCAGGGAAGGTAAAGCAGCGAGGGAGAGGAGATGGGCGCCGTCCTCAATATGCTGGCCCCTAGAGAAGCTGAGGTCTCTGATGCCTCACTCCCCTACAACCACATAGGTTATGGGACAGTCTGACACCTGTACCTTTTTAAAAAAAAATCCATGTATCATTATCATTAAATTGGATCAATAATAATCATCAACAAACCCTTCGACATGGCACAGTAGTTTGCTTTTATCCCCATTACATGACAAAGCTTTGGCCTGGACCAAAGATGGACAAAAGATTTTTTTTTTTTTAAATGATGCCACTCATCCTGAGAAAGGTGAAAATCATCATTTGAGGACTGATTGGGATAGCCATTCTTTGTGGAACACTCAGACAACATCTATTGTTTGTCATATGAGAGGAAATGTGTTGTGCTGCCGTTTTAAGTGCCTGACGGGTCAGGGCCCAGCACATCCCACTTGAGCATGGGAGAGAATTGTTATATTTTATGTCTTTCTGGGAAAAAATGCAGGAGAATGGACCCAGAATGCAGAAAATAGACAAAAAGGAGGTGACAGGAAGATAAAGGAACAAGGCAGAAAGAAAGAAAGGGGTAGAAAAGAAATTCTTAGCACTGTAGCAGAGAATTTCCAGAAGCTAGGGTTATTTTATACTGACAGGCCCCCATCATCCCCATGGGGGAAGTGCAATAGCATGAGTTAGGAATCAACAGCTGTTCTTTCACGACAGTACTTTTGTAGATACAACAGATGTATTGCATGTCTGCTTGAGTGTAAAGGTAATGTGAGGCCAGTATCACTGGCAGTCTATTATGACATTTTTTTGGGGGGGGCAAGGGGACTGTGAGTGACATTCTTGTCCTGCTTTTCTCACAATGCTCATACCAATCTCTCCACCTCAGCCATACCCAGGTTCACAATGTTGCATCCTCAGGGTCAGAATCCACAAGGAGCCCATCAATGTCAGGCTGCTGTGAGGTCACCAGCCATAGGGGCCCTGCACTGCTGCTGGGTTACCTTGTTGGTGTTCAGTAGTGCCAGCAACCTGTTCTGAGCTATCATACACAGTTCAACAACTGACAAGCTTATCTATCTATCTATTTATCTATCTATCTATCTATCTATCTATCTATCTATCTATCTATCTATCTATCTATCTATCTATCTATCTATCTAATCTATCTATCTACATGTGCTTATTCCATTATCCTTGATATAAAAAAAAGCATAAATAAACACACACACACATGCACGCACGTACACAGGATTCAAGATTCAAGATTTAATTCGCCTTTGACCCCTCTTGGGGCATGGAGGATTTCAAACAAAATCAACTGTAACATATATAATTTGCATTAATAGAATACGTTCATACACAGAATTTTTCACAGAAATAAAAATATAGTCAACCTTTTCATTAATATCATGCAACTTTACTCTTAAGTATGAATTTGCTGAGTTTTAATAACATATTTTTATCAGAAGAGAACAGATTACAAAATGTGAACATGGATCTTGGATACAAATATTCATGAGGTAGGACATTCTTCCGAAGCTCAGAAAACTTTGGACATTCCATTATGAAGTGAAACTCATCTCCTATCGTTTTCATGTTACATTGTATACAAAGACGATTTTCGCGCGGAATGCCGTTGACCCGTCCTGTTTCAATCGGTAAAGAATGGTTGATACACCTGAATCTAAATAATGAAATCACATTGTTATATGGCAACTCACCAATGTACTTTTCCCTCTTAAAACATTTTTTGTAATTACGATAAAATATACATTTATTACACACACACACACACACACACACACACACACACACACACACACACACACACACACACACAACCACACACACACACACACACACTGCAAGTCAGACTAGAGTAAGGGGGGGGGGGTTAGGAAAATTAACATTTTTCCACAGTAAATCGACAGAATCGGCCTATGACTAAAAAATGATGGAAAATGTCTGTAACTGTGTAGAACATAAGTGATTTTCTTATCATCACTGACAATAGAAGGGAAAAAAGTCTACATTTGGTGCTTTGTTTTCAACGGTAGCCTCCCCTGACATGTCTTGGGTTCTTGTTGGCTCATTTCTCCTATCAGATGTAACTGTTTGTTGTTCTCTCTCTTTTATCTCTCCAGATATCAGTATACTTCCTGACAGTACATACGTAATTTCAACTAATTTGCCATCCATCTAGGGTGCATCAACCCTGACAGTGTATAGCCATGTCTCATTCATTATCAATACTATTGTCTTGACTTTTGTGTACGCGTATTTTGCTCTTCTGCTTTTTACCCGTCTTTCATTTATTGATAATTATGTATACTTTTTGTTTCTCTATAGCTCAGAAATGTTAAACCAATGTGAATTGCGTGAATCAAAATCCACGGATTTGTCTTGTACAACCTACACATTCAGTAATTTACATACATAATTATATGGTATTTTATAAATTTAGCGGTAAACTATAAACTGTTTTGTAGGAAATTACACAGGGCACAATTGATTACTACTGGATCAGTAGAGGTTAACACACCTGCATAGAAAACGAAAAATCTAGGTTTGAAGTGTGTGGTGGTTCGATCCCCGGTTGTGCCTAAAAACTTTTCCTTCGTCCACTGGACAGTGAGTGGTGGTCTGGGTACTAGTCTTTCGAGAAACTGAGGTCTCGTGTTCAACACGCATTTAGCGAAAGAACCTATAGCAAAAAGAGAATTGTCCCTGGCAACAATCTGTAGAAAAAAACCTCTCTGATAGCGAAACAAATACACAATCATGCAGACAGGTAAAGGAAATAAAAGGTGGCGCTGTTTATTTTATATTTTAATTGTTATCATTATTATTCTTTCATTTGGAGGATAATGGAATAAGCATTCATGTACTTTTTACATCCAGTCCCCGTGTGTATGCAGTTTTGTCAATTTTATCATCTGTTTCCAACGGCACATAATGGCCTACTCTTTCGAAAAGCAGAACAGGATTTAACGTGTGCGCAATTATGTTCTGCGTGCGTTCGCACACGGGGCCTCGGTTTACTGTCTCATTGAAGGGCTGTAGTAGGTGATACTCTCTCACCAGGGAGTGCACCCCGAATTTGACACAGGGAACTTTGCTATGAAGTGGTACATGTATACATACAATACAATGCAATACAATACAATACAATACAATACAGAACAATACACTGATTATAATATTGGCAGATATGATTGTTAGCTGCATGTACAAAAATGCCAGAAACTGGTATGAATCAGGGTATGCAAATCGTGATTTGTGACAGCACAACACCACTTACGTCCCCCCCTCCCCCCCCCCCCCTCCTCCCCCTCTTTCAGTTTCTCTGTCTGTGTCTGTCTGTCTGTCTGTCTGTCTGTCTGTCTGTCTGTCTCTCTCTCTCTCTCTCTCTCTCTCTCTCTCTCTCTCTCTCTCTCTCTCTCTCTCTCTCTCTCTCTCTCTCTCTCTCTCTCTCTCTCTCTCTCTCTCTCTCTCTCTCTCAACAGGCTGAGAGACTTGACCAACACACAGGGGATGATGATTGGTTTAGCACCTGCTGAGTGTACTTCTGTTCTTTCTTTCTTTCTTTCTTACTCATAGTTCTCATAGTTTTTGCTCGACCCACAATCTACATGGCATCTACGCTACTCTCCCCATAGTGTCCATCTCCCCATAGTCTCCCTCTACTCTCCCCATAGTTCTCCCTCTCTGTGCTTCCCATAGTTTTCCCTCTCTCTGCTTCCCATAGTTCTCCCTCTACTTTCCCTCTCCCAACAGTTCTCCCCCATAATCTCCCTTCTACTCTCCCCATAGTGTCCCTCTCCCCATAGTTCTCTCTCTGATCTCCTAATACAGTCTCCCCATCCCTAGCTCTCCCTCTAATTAATTTTCCCTATACAGTCTCCCCATCCATAGTTCTCCCTCTAATCTCCCTATACAGTCTCCCCATCCATAGTTCTCCCTCTAATCTCCCTATACAGTCTCCCCATAGTTCCCCCTCTAATCTCCCTATACAGTCTCCCCATAGTTCCCCCTCTAATCTCCTTATACAGTCTCCCCATAATTCTCCCTCTAATCTCCCTATACAGTCTCCTCATAGTCTCTCTCTATTCTGCCTTTCTCCCCCTACATATTCTCAATTACTCTCCCCAATAATCATCCTCTACTTTCCCCATAGCTCTCCCTCTTCTACTCCCCCCATAGGTTTCCCTAATCTCTCCATAGACTCCCCATAATCTCCCTCTATTCTCCCCATAGTCTCCCTCAATTTTCGCCATAGTTTCCCTCTCCCCATACTCTCCCTCTATTCTCCCCATAGTCTCCATCTACCCACAGTCTCCCTCTATTCTCCCCATAGTCTCCCTCAGTTCTCACCATGATCTCCCTCTCCTCATAGTCTCCCTCTATTCTCGCCATAGTCTCCCTCTATTCTCCCCATAGTCTCTCTCTAGTCTCCCCAAGGTCTCCCTCTATTCTCCCCATAGTCTCTCTCTATTCTCACCATATATATGTGTGTGTGTGTCTATGTGCATTCGTGCTTGCGTGCGTGCGTATGCGCACGCGTGTGTGCATGCGTGTGTGTAGAATATATGTGTACACATGTACTCCCTCTCTCCCTGCCACCCACACCCCCCACCGACTCTGTCATCCCGTCAAGAGTAAACAGTGTTGCAGAAAGGACGCGGGTTGTTAATTAACAGACGGTAATTGAAGCTCAAGGGGAACAGAAAGAAGTGGATGGGGGGTATAGGGGGGGAGGGGGTGGGGGAGGCGAGGATATGGCCAGGTGTGAGCATGGTCCATTAGTGCAACAGCAGCAGCAGCAGCAGCAACAGCAGCAGCAGCAACAGCAGCAGCATCAGCAGCAGAAGCGGTGTGGAAAGAGGAGAAAGTGGTATATGACAAACTACGTGTGTGCTCTGCGGCACTGTGTATGTACAGGTAGGCTGGGCCTGTACTGCCTGTGTCCTGTTTATAGAATGGTTGTGGCTTGGACATGTCTTGTAAACTATCGTTTCGCTTACCACCTCCATATTCCCACCCCCACCCCTTCTCTCGTATACACAGACAGATGGATAAACAGATATACAGATGGAAAGACACATATACAGACTGACAGAGAAGACAGTTACGCACAGAGACACACACACTCGCGTGTGCATAACACACACACACACACACACACACACACACACACACACACACACACACACACAACACCACAACACACACAGACTCTCACACATACACTCACACAACACAATACAACACACAACACTCACACACACACACACACACACACACACACACACACCACACACACACACACAACACACCACAACACACACACACACACACACAAACACACAACACACACACACACACACAACACACTGAACACAAAAGCATTGTACGTGTTGCTTTTCCAATGTATCATCTGGAAATAAACGTTTACTTTGGTTTAAAACATTGTTTATTCAATACACTAAATCATAATAAGCAGACCTTGACTTTGACATCATTTGACTATTTCACCACCCACCCACCCACACTTTCATGGCTATGATGTTAACTATGTCCGGTCTTGTAAAAACATTCCATTTTAACTCTCTCTCTCACTCTCACTCTCTCTCATCCTCTCCTCACCTCATCTCCTCTCCATCCACCCTCCTCATCTCTCTCTCTCTCTCTCTCTCCTCTCTCTCTCTCTCTCCTCTCTCTCTCTCTCCTCTCTCTCTCTCTCCCTCTTGTCCGTCGGTCCGGTCGGGTTCGGTCGGTCTTTTCTCAGTTTGTATGTTAATTTTCTCTGTCTGTCTCTCAGTTTGTATGGTAAGGTAATTACCCCTATCCTTCAATATTATCGTTATGACTTAAACTGTCTTTGTCATCGTCTATCTCTGTTTTTCACTGTCTGTTCCCCTCTCTCTTTGTTTCTGTCTGTCTGTCTGTCTGCCGGCCTGTCTCTGCACTTGAATGTATCTATGTGAAACAAGGGGTATAGTATTACATAAGTGGGGAGGGGCAGGGCACAAGCACTGATTGTCCCAGTGAAGATGGCACGAGAGGCTATGTAAAATAAATAAATAGTTAAATAGATATAACAGCGGAGAAACCAAAAAAATAAAAATAATAATAACCAGACAAAAGGACCCCCCCCTTCTCGAACTTAAAAAAAAATGTTTTGAAATTCCTATGAAGCATAACAGGAAGTCACAGAAAGACGAGCGGGGCATCAACGCACTGTTTCTATCAGCACTCTACCCCCCCCCCCCAAAAAAAAAAAAAAAAGAAAAAAAAAAAGGAAAACAAAAACAGGGTAGACTTTTCCTCAAACTTATTTCTCTTCAGAAAACGAAGACCGGATGTATAATAAGCGAGTGATCAACTAGGCCTTAGCCTCTACAGAAGAAGCAGACGACAGAAGCTTCAACTTAAAAAAAAAAAAAAAAAGAAAAACAAATAAAACGATATAAAACAAAAAGAAAACCCTGTCGTGAGTGAGCAGGGGATACTTAGTGCTGCTGCTGCTGCTGATGTTGTTGGGTGCCGTGACGAGGCCTGTCTTCTGGCATGGAGCCAGATCTCACAGAAAGGCCTTTTCCCCAGCGGCTACCTAGCCTACCTTATACCTTACCTACCTACCTACCCACCTACCCCACCCCCTAGTGTCTTCTGATCACCTCTCCCCCTACCCCCTTCCATCTCCTCTCCTCCCCCCTCAGCCCCTTCTCCTGTGTGTGTGTTTTCCGCCCAACTGTCTTCCTGCTGTCTTGACTTTGGAAAAAATTACTGTCTTTGCTTGCAACCTTTATGAGGTTGTGAGGTGTAGTTTATATGCTGTGTTCCTGGCGAATTGTTTCTGCAGAAAATTAGACTACTCGCAAAGGGAAGCTTGTGGTAGCTTGTTGTAGGGTCTTGCGGTTGTTTTTTTTTATCAGTCTTTATCATTACTAAACCAAGGCACGTCAAATCAAGTTATGTGACATCAAGATTTGGGTGGTTTTTTTAAAGATTTTTTTTTGGTTTTGTTTTGTTTTGTTCGTCGTTGTTGTTGTTGTTTGAGGGGGGAGGGGTGTTTTGTTTTGTTTGCTTGTTGTCGTTATTGTTGTTTCAGAAACCCCGACAGAAGAGTACATGAAAGACAACACAGGTAATGTATCTTTCGCACAAAGACTGCAGCCCATGATACTTTTAACAAAACAAATATTCACAGGTTGATACAAAGACACACTGTACACCTTATGATTCACAAACACGTCAGCAAAACAAAATAAGTCAAGGTAAGTGTGTTCCAATAAACTTGCGGTCGTTTGGGAGTGAGGCATCAGAGACCTCAGCGTCTGTAGGGGCCAGCATATTGAGGGTGGTGCCCATCTCCTCTCCCCTGCTGCTTCAGCTTCCCTGATCCTATAGAGGGCAAGTACCCAATTACAGCTGGGTGAACTGGGGAACTGTACTAAAGCCAAAGAGTTAGAATGGTCACCCATCCTTGAAGCAAGCTCAAACACTGCTTAAAACCTCAGCTTGCGGAGGGCAAATGTCCTGACCACGGAGCCATCATGTGCCACAGCAAAATATGGAGTAGTCATTAATTTCTATGTGGCTGAAACTGCGATTCTACAACTGACAGTTCTCCAGTTTCTGTACAGCTATGAAACCTGACGTCATGAGACTACACAAGATGAGATGAAGAGATCCTGTGATACTAGCTTTATAATGTGCAATGTTAGATGTCTAGTAAGAGAACTTCCTCATCGCCCTTTGTGTCAACCACCATCTGCCAATGACACTTTAAGCATAGCAAAGCATAGCACATCGTTTCTTATGAACACATAATTATTTTTAAAAAACACGATCCGAAATAAACGACAATAGGAACGATATCAAATACACAAAAACTCAGCTGAGATGCCGAAAGCTAAAGGAGTACTCCCTTACGAAGTACAATACGCAACATCCCACTGGAAGTTTCCGCAAGAAGTTTCCAGACAAGGAAGTTCTGTTCACTTTACGACAACCACCACTTAGCGACACACAAACGACCCCAGATGCACTGTAGGCAGATAGAAAAAGAGGGGGACCTGTTGCTTATTAGTTAACAGAAGATGGACGAAACCAGTAAACATCACAGAAGCAACTGAGGTCTATAGTAGCCAATAGCGTTTCCAGTTGATTTTGTTTTTGTTCCAGTTGTTTTTGTTGTTGTTGTTAATGCTATGTAAAGATCCCAGCAGATATTTCAGATTTAAAGACTAGATATGTGTTTTCAACGCAAGAAAACATCCTACCTCACTGGTCTGCTCCCTGTGAGGATGCCGGGGGCCCTTTCTGTATAAACAGCATCCCCACCTTCTGAAAATTACGTTCTCAGTATTTCCCCGTTTGTATCAGTCTGCTGCTCTCTCTCTCTCTCTCTCTCTCTCTCTCTCTCTCTCTCTCTCTTCTCATCTCTCTCTCTCTCTCTCTCTCTCTCTCTGTGTCTGTCTGTCTGTCTGTCTGTCTGTCTGTCTGTCTGTCTGTCTGTCTCTGTCTGTCTGTCTGTCTGTCTGTCTGTCTGTCTGTCTGTCTGTCTCTCTCTCTCTCTCTCTCTCTCTCTCTCTCTCTCTCTCTCTCTCTCTCTCTCTCTCTCTCTCTCTCTCTCCTCTCTCTCTCTCTCTCTCTCTCCTCTCTCTCTCCATCCTTCGGATGAGACTTTAAACCGAGGCCCCGTGTGCGAACGCACGCAGAACATCTTGCGCACATGTTAAATCCTGCTCCGCTTTTCGTAAGAGTAGGCCATCGTGTGCCGGTGGGAACAGATGACATTTACAAAACTGCATACATACGGGGACTGGATGTAAAAAAGCACAAGAGTGCTTATCCCATTATCCTCGATATAAAAGAATAAATCAAATCAATCAATCAAATCAATCAATCTCTCTGTGTCCGTGTGTCAGTCTGTTTCTCCCCCTCCCTCCAATTCTGTCTCTGTCTGTCTAAATCTCTCTGTCTGTCTATGTCATATAAGCGAAAATGCGCCACGTTGCCGTATTAAGGGACAGAGAAGTCAGGCCCAGTGCATCCATCTTCGGCATAAGAAAGAATTATCTTTGAGGTCTTTTTTTGGAAAAAGTGGCAGGAGAATGACCAAGAAAGCAGAAAATAGACAAGAAAGAGGTGATAGGAAGGAAAGGAAAAAGGCAGAGACAAAGAGAGTGAATATGAAAGAACACAGAAGAAGAAGAAGAAGAAGAAGAAGAAGAAGAAGAAGAAGAAGAAGAAGAAGATGATGATGATGATGATGATGATGATGATGATGATGAGCAGTAGGCAGGGGAGACGGGGATTTTATCCAGCCCCTGTCTTGCATCCCTCGACAGTGAGGGCGTTGTGCCGTGCAAACACAGGACAGGCGCGTGTCGTGACGTCAAAGAGACGTATGTGGCACGTGCAGCTGGCAATCTCAGGTTGCCTGTGCAAGCAGGCAGACAGACAGACAGGCAGGCACAGAGACTTTAGGGAGGGAGGAGGGGAGTGTGACATGGTATGGCAGTCTAGGTGTGTCAAAAACAAAAAACTGTAAATGTCTGTTTCGAGATAATTAAGTATTTGAAACGATTTGAAATAATTTCATTTCATTGTGAACAACTATTCAGTACATAGTGAACATAGTGAACGAACTGTATGCTATAAAAATAACGTATGCTCTAAAAATAACGTTTTTTTTAATTGACGATAAATTGTGTACAATGCTATTCATATTTTAGATTAATTGTTTTCAGTTTATAATTTCTTCTGTACACTCCCCCTCCCACACGCACACAAATCCATTTGGGGCAGCAGCGAG
>CM060328.1:50927322-50954822 GCA_030674155.1 Stramonita haemastoma
GGAATTGTGAATAGAACTGTGACGTATGTAGCAGGGCAATGTGACAAGTAGAGAGTAGAAACTATTTTTGGGGTTGTGTACAACCATATGAGGAGAGAGAGAGAGACGAGAGAGAGAGAGGAGGAGAGAGAGAGAGAGAGAGAGAGAGAGAGAGAGAGAGAGAGAGAGAGAGAGAGAGAGAGAGGAGAGAGAGAGGGAGAGAGAGAGAGAGAGAGAGAGAGAGGTACAGACATACAGACAGACAGAAACAGGGAGATAGAGTCAGAAAACAGAGAGAAAGAGACATAAAAACAGAGACAGAGGCCCAAAGACAGAGGAACAGAGACATTCGTGGAAAGAAAGACAGACAGACAGACAGACACATGCACGCATGCACGCACGCACGCACGCACACACACACACACACAGACACACACGCACACACGCGCGCGCACACACACACCACACACACGCGCGCGCGCGCGCGCGTGCAATCACACACAGGCTGGTTAAGATGGGAGAGATGGGGGATGGCACATGAATATATGCACATGCAAACAATGCACAAACATTGTACATAATGATCAAGTTTTTTCATATCATTACACACGAAGCCTGTCCCGATGGTGCGTTACCTTGACGTGGTGGGATGGCTTGCGTGTTCTGTTTGATCCCCAGAGCTATGTGGGCGGGGGCTTCGGCCTCCGGCAGGTTCAACCATGCTCAACAGGTCTGTGGGGTAGGAGCCAGACTAAATTTGCACCCTGGTCCTCCAGGTTGGGGGTTGTGCTTTGGGTTAACAACCCATTCACTTAAAAATCAGTATGTTACAGAAACCACAACAATATCTCTAAACAGCGACCTGGTTGGGGGAGAGTCCTCTCTGGCAGAGTCTATGACGCGAGCTGGTGAAAGCCTTCGGGAAGCCAGTGCGCCGACAACTCTTCTGTCAACCAAGTCAACAACCAGGATAGGGACCTGGAACATCAGAACCCTATATGAAACTGGGAAAACAGCACAGGTATGTAGAGAAATGCATAGGTACAACCTGAAGATCCTTGGCCTGTGCGAGACTAGATGGAATGGAACTGGACGGTCAAGACTAGCGAGTGGAGATACCATCATCTACTCTGGACAGGAGGAAGGCCAGCCCCACACACACGGAGTGGCGCTGCTGATGAAACCTGAGGCAACGCGAGCACTACTATCCTGGGAACCAGTGTCACCACGGATCCTCACTGCCCGGTTCAACTCAAAGGGCAGGAAAGTTACCATCCTCCAATGCTATGCTCCAACAAATGCCGCTGATTTAGAAGAAAAAGAAAACTTCTACGAGCAAGTCCAAGCCATAATGGACAAAACACCAAAGAGGGACTTGAAGATCCTAATGGGAGACCTGAATGCAAAAGTTGGGTCAGATAACACCAACAGAGAACTGATCATGGGCAAACATGGCACGGGAGACCAGAATGAAAATGGTGAACTCTTAGCAGAGTTCTGCACCTTCAATGACCTGGTCATTGGAGGCACCATCTTTCCCCACAAGAAAGTCCACAAGACCACATGGACTTCCCCGGATGGCAAGACTGAAAACCAGATCGACCACATCACCATCGGGCGAAAGTGGAGAAGGAGCCTGCACGATGTCAGGGTGAAGCGCGGAGCAGACGCAGCGTCAGACCACCATCTTGTAATAGCCATCCTCAAGACAAAGCTCAAAGCCTTCACCGACAAGGCAGGAAGACCATCGCACAAATTCAACGTGCAAAGCCTTAAAGACAAAGCGAAAACAGAAGAATTCAAGCTGGAACTAAGAAACAAATTCAGCATGATTGCCCAGATGCCAGAGGAAACGATCGAAGAGCAGTGGCACAGTCTACATGAGACCTGGAAGACAACATGCCAAGCAGTCTTGGGAAAAAATACAAGAAAATACAAGGAATGGCTGACAACAGAAACATGGGCACTGATCACCGAGAGAAAAACAGCTGAAAGACCAGATCAACAGAACACAAGATCAGGAAAAGAAGCAGACATTACAAGCACGATACTGGGACAAAAACCGTGCAGTAAAAAGAAGTGCAAGAAAGGACAAGAGAAATTTCATCGAGGAGCTGACTCAGGAAGCAGAGACTGCAGCAGGCCAAAGAAACATGAAGAGACTCTATGAGATCACGAGGACTCTCTCAGGAAAAAAACAGTAAACCAAATTGCCCCATCAAAGACAAGAACGGCAATACCATTCCAGGTGAAGAGGACCAGAGAGCAAGATGGGCAGAGCACTTCAAAGAAACACTCAACAGACCAGCACCATCTGACCCACCAGATATCCCACCACCTACTGAAATCCTTGGCATCAACATCGGCCCCCCCACCAAAAATGAGATCACCAAAGCCATAAAGTCTTTAAAGTCAGGCAAAGCAGCAGGTCCTGACGGTATACCCCCTGAAGCACTGAAGGCAGACATCCAGACTTCAACTGACATGATGTATCCACTCCTACTCAAGATCTGGGAGCAAGAGAGTGTGCCAGAAGACTGGAAGAAAGGCTACCTCGTGAAGCTACCAAAGAAAGGGGACCTGTCATCCTGCAACAACTGGAGAGGAATCATGCTGCTGTCTATACCAGGGAAAGTACTGACAAGAATAATCTTAGAAAGACTGAAGACGGCACTAGACAAGACACTCAGGGATGAACAGGCAGGCTTCCGACAAAACAGATCATGCACAGATCAGATCGCCACAATGCGCATCATCATAGAGCAGTCCCTAGAGTGGCAGACCCCCTTGTATTCAGTCTTTGTCGACTTCCAGAAGGCATTTGACAGCGTCGACAGAGATGTCATCTGGAGACTGATGCACCACTATGGTTTCCCACCAAAGTTCGTCACCATCATCCAACAGCTCTATGAAGATGCCACTTGCCAAGTCATCCATGATGGTAAATTGACGGAACCCTTCTGCGTACAAACCGGCGTTCGTCAGGGCTGTCTGTTGTCACCAACCATCTTCCTGTTGGTGGTTGACTGGATAATGCGACAGGCCACAGCAGGCAGGAGAACTGGCATACAGTGGACCATCACAAGGCAGCTGGAAGACCTGGACTTTGCAGACGACATCAGCCTTCTCTCACACAGGCACCAAGATGCACAAGAGAAGCTATGTCATGTTGCGGAGGAAGCCGATAAAATAGGCCTCCAAATCAACATCATGAAGACGGAGGTCATGAGGGTGAACAACAAGAAACAAGACCCAGTGCGACTACACCAAGAAAACATCAAAGAAGTCGACAAATTCACCTACCTGGGCAGTGTCGTTAGTAAAGATGGGGGAACGGACGAAGACATCAAGTGCCGAATAAATAAAGCAAGTCATGCCTTCAACACCCTTCGCCCAATCTGGAGATCAACAGCCCTCTCACTCCACAACAAGATCCGGATATTCAACACCAATGTCAAGTCGGTCCTACTGTATGGCTCAGAAACCTGGCGGGTGACAAAGACCAACACCCACAAACTCCAGACATTTACCAACAGATGTCTTAGGAACATCCTTGGTATCAGGTGGCCAGAAGCAGTCTCAAACGAAGAACTATGGGACAGGACCAGACATGCTCCAATCGACACGGAGATCAAGAAAAGGAAATGGGGATGGATTGGCCATACGCTCCGCAAGCCTGCTTCAGATGTCACCAGGCAGGCCTTTGACTGGAATCCACAAGGGAAGCGGAAAGTAGGCCGACCCAAACAGACCTGGCGCAGAAGCATTGAAGCAGAGACGAAGGCAGCCGGAATGACATGGGCCGAGCTGAAGAGGATCTCCCAGAACCGAGTCCGCTGGAGGAGTGTTGTTGTGGCCCTATGTTCCCACAGGAATCCACAGGCATAAGTCAAGTCACACACGAAGCACCATTCACATCAAGCTTCACAAATATCTCCCCAAGACTTGACAATACACGGTTAAAACACACACACACACACACACACACACACACACACACACACACACACACACACACACACACACACACATACACACACCACACACACACACACACACAACACACACACACACACACACACACACACACACACACACACAAGTACAACACCAACCAAAAAAAAGAGACAAGAGTTGAAAGAGATCAGAAGAAGACAGACAACACCAACACCCGTATACCATGTACCCCCCCCCCCCTCCCCCACCCACCCCACCCCCTTGCACTAAAGACAGACAGACGGCAGCAGAAGTTAGTAGGCCAGTGCGTGACAGGCTGGCAGCAGACTATCGTGACAAGACCAGGAAAGGACCTAGCCAGTAGCCCAGGCCGCGTCGTCAAGAGGCCAACCCGTCAGGCCGCGACAAGCGCCGATGAGAATTTAAAAATGAATGAGAGCTGGTGGAGTGACTGTACTGTCGTCGGTGACGGGGAATCAGACACTGAGACAGGCGACAGGGTTAGGCGCAGGGTCGAGCAACTGTAGCAACAGCAGCAGAAGTGGTAGTGACAGTGGTAGAGGAAGTAATAGTAGCAGCAGCAGCAGTGGTAGTGACAGTGGTGGAGGTAGTAGTAGCAGTAGTGGTAGCAGAAGTGGTCGTGGCAGTGGTAGTAGTAGTAGTAATAGTAGTAGTAGTAGTAGTAGTAGTAGTAGTAGTAGTAGTAGGGATAGGAGTAGGAGTAGTAGAAGTAGAAGCATGCAGCAGCAGATGTGGCAGTGAGTAGTAGTAGTAGTAGTAGTAGTAGTAGTAGTAGTAGTAGTAGTAGTAGTAGTAGTAGTAGTAGTAGTAGGAGGAGGAGGAGGAGGAGGAGGAGGAGGAGGAAGGAGAGTAGTAGTAGTAGTAGTAGTAGTAGTAGTGTAGTAGTAGTAGTAGTAGTAGTAGTAGTAGTAGTAGTAGTAGTAGAGAGGAGGAGGAGGAGGAGGAGGAGAGGAGTAGAAGCATGCAGCAGCAGAAGTGGTAGGTGGTAGTAACAGTGGAAGAAGTAGTAGCAGAAGCAGCAGCAGAAACCTTTTTGGACACGTGCAGGATATCAGAAGAAGCCGTTTTCAATATGTACTGTCAACCCCCCACCCCTACCCCATCCCCTGCCTCTCTGCTGGTTATCTCGCTCTCTCCCCTCTCCAACCCCTCTCTCTCCTTTCAGTCATCCTCACACATACCATTCTAGTAGCACTCTGTGACTTGGGTTTGGTCGGGGGAGGTGGTGGGAAGAAATCAGGGGGTGGCGGAGTGGGGTAGAGGTCGAAGAAAGCATATTGGAAGTGAGGGCATAGTGTCTTGCAGAGTGCACAGAGTGTGACCAACAACAAAAACATGAAGGCTCGGTGGTTTACAGGTAACGCACCTGTCTAGAGTCAAGTCAAGTCAAGTCAAGTCAAGTCAAAAACACTTTAATCAACCCTGAAGGGCAATTACAATACTGACAGGCATATTGATACAAATCATAATCAAACACACGAAACAGAGAACAAGAAAGTTGCGGTTCGATCCCTGTTTGTGGCCAAAACTGTTTCCCCATCAATTAGGCCGTAAGTTGAAGTCTGGGCTCTAGTCTTTCGGATGAAAGATAAACCGAGGTCCTGTGTACAACACGCATTTAGCGCTCATAAAAGAGACTATGGTTAACAAGAGAGTTGTCCCTGGCAAATATCTGTAGAAAAAAAGCTGCCGCTCTGATAGGGAAGCAAACATGTATGCAGACAGGAAAAGAATAAAAAGGGTGGCGCTGCTCTTGTGGTGACACACTCTCTGAGGAGGAGCATCCCGAATTTCATGCAAACAAATGTGCCGTGACTTAATTAAAGTGGTATACAAATACAAACACAAAGCCAAGCACAGGTGTGTGTGTGTGTGTTTGTGTGTGTGTGTGTGTGTGTGTGGTGTGTGTGTGTGTGTGTGTGTGTGTGTGTGTGTGTGTGTGTGTGTGTGTGTGTGTGTGTGTGTGTGTGTGTGGTGTTGTATTAATGAGTCAATGAATTACGAAGTGTTAAGAAAAAGAGAGCTGGAAACATGTTTTTTTTCCCCATAACTCACTATAACACTTACAAATCATATATTTTTAAAATCTTTGTGGTAAACTTTGATATTAGGAGAGACTATGCAATGCATGCTATAGATGCTAAACAACAATAAAAAACGAGCAACCAATAAAAGGAGAAAATACTTTTAAAAAAATAGTCAATGTACTAGATTTGAAAAGTATTAGTGAAAACATTCCGAATGGGAACTTATCTAACCTTTTTCCAATGAAATCATCTCCCACTGTATACTGTATACCTTTTGGATTTGTTTGCTGATATGTATACTGGCGGTAATGACGATATATTGAACAAGAACTACATTCAGAATTATATGTCTGTTATCCTGCCAAATAAGTTTCCAGAGAATCGCAATATTCCACATGCATACTCTCTCTCTCTCTCTCTCTCTCTCTCTCTCTCTCTCTCTCTCTCTCTCTCTCTCTCTCTCTCTCTCTCTCTCTCTCTCTCTCACACACACACCGAGGCCCAAGATGAAAAGATAGATTCAACTTTCATACCACGAGGCAACCAAGACTAGAAATAATGAAGTTTCACCCCCCATCTCTCTTCATTCATGTTTTCCAGTTTTGAATTAAATGAAGATTGTGTTATGCTTTTTGAGAAGCTTAAAAGAGTACAGCTGTGTTGCGATAGAGAAGATGGTTTGGAAATACAATACTGATCCTTCGGACTGATTTTTCATCTTAAGGATCTGTCTTTTTATATTTTGGGAATTCTGTGCTAGGAATTCCCTCTTTTCTATCCTTCTCTTCTTTTCTACTTTATTCCTTTTCGTCGTGTCACCTCCTTCTTGTCTATTTTCTGCCTTCTTGGTCCATTCTCCAGCCTTCTTTCCAGAAAGACTTAAAAAGATAACCATTGTCCCCCATGCAGAAGTCGGTTTATGTTGTATCGACTTTGTCAAACAGAGCAAATCCAAATATTGTTCAAAATCGCAGAGAAACATGTCGGGGACCACTCCTACCCTACCCTACCCTCCCCTCCCCTCCCTCACGCCTCCCTTCCCTACCCTACCCTACAATACTACACCACATCAAAATTACGCTACACCACACCACACCAAATTACACCACACCACATCACATCACACCAAATTACACCACACAAACCACATCAAATCACACCAAATTACATCCACCACCCACATCACACCAAATGACACCACACCACGTCATACCATATCACACCACGTCACACCACATCCCGCCAACACCAAATCACACCAAATTTCACCACACCATGTCACATCACACCTAACTACACCACACCACGACACACCACACATATCCACCACCCCACCACCCCACCCACCCCCACCCGACCACACCACACCCCACCACCCCACACCCCACCACACCACACCCCACCCGACCACACCCCACCCACCCCACCCCACCACACCCCACCCCACCCCACCCCACCCCACCGCACCACACCGCACCACACCACACCACACCGCACCACACCACACCCCAATACGACCGTCCTTGGGTCACCGATGAAAATCGTTTCGCTCACAAGTGCCCCAAGTCCAGCAACTCTGTAACGCTAACCTGAACTTCTCTCCCCTGTCTGAATCAGCGGAGGCTTCATAAAAAGGAAGCGGAAACGACGTAATTAACTTTGGTGTCGTATACGTGGCCTCATCTGATAGAACCCACTAGATAGAGAGTGAGAGTATGCTGTCCCTGTGTGCCCTGCTGCAACAGGGCTACAATCCACAGTTGCATTTTGCGGCAATGTTGCATATTGCATAGGCTAGTAGTGTCCAGGTCCTTCTCTCTCTCTCTCTCTCTCTCTCTCTCTCTCTCTCTCTCTCTCTCTCTCTCTCTCTCTCTCTCTCTCTCCCTCTCTCTCTCTCTCTGTCTGTCTGTCTCTGTCTTCTCTCTCTCTCTGTCTGTCTGTCTCTCTCACCATCACCTATCCTGTGGGACACTACTGAAGATTTTGCGACCAACTTACTCCGCTCGAGCAGTTTTCAGTTTTCCATTGCAAGTCTTTCCACTCAAGGCAAGTCCACTCTCTGATGTTGTCTTCCCATCGTTTTCTCTGTCGCCTCTTCTTCATCTCTCCACTTTTACTGTTCTCTGTAGAGCAGTCTTGCCAGTTACAAGAGCACTGTCAATTATGTTAAAACACAGTCCAATCCAATCATACTATACATAGCCCCACTGACCACAGAGGCCAAAATAGGACGGTCAATTTGTCAGACCTTAAATCTCAGCTTGTAGCTGTGTAACTCTATACAAGTTAAGATAAGACATAAACCCGAATGCGGCTACCTTCATGGTGGACAAAAACGGTCGCATACGCAAAATCTCACCATTAGTAAACCTCGAAGATCTAGACGAAAAATGAAAGAACGATTAAACAAACAAAAAAGAAATAAACAAACAAACAAGACAAAAATCAACTCTTCTGTTATTCCTTATATTAATTAATGCCCTGGCTTATGATATGGGTCAAAGACGTAGTGTAGTGTAGTGTAGTGTAGTGTAGTGTAGTGTAGTGTAGTGTAGTGTAGTGTAGTGTAGTGTAGTGTAGTGTAGTGTTAGTGTCGGTAGTGGAGTGGAGTGGAGTGTAGCGTAGTGTAGTGTAGTGTTGGTGTCGAGTAGTGTAGTGTAGTGTAGTGTAGTGTAGTGTAGTGTAGTGTAGTGTAGTGTAGTGTAGTGTAATGTACTGCAGTGGAGTGGAGTGGAATGCTGTGTAGTGTAGTGCAGTGCAGTACAGTGTAATGTAGCGTAGTGTAGTGTAGCGTAGCGTAGTCTAGTGCCTTTTTAAAATTTTTTACATCCGTCCCCATATAGCGCTGAATCTTATAAAGCAACAATCCTTTGCTCGTAACCTTCGTTAATTTCTGTTTCTGAGATAATATTAATTATCTGAATATGAAGGGCTCTACTCACTGTTGAGTTAAAATTTGGCAGACTAGCTCTCATCATCAACTGTGTATTGCAGCCAAAGGCAAGGGCCGCAACACTGGGGTCGTGTCCCATCAGACCGGGGTTTCTTTACAAAGCCAATCTCTGCACCGCACTGTCACGCTGGTCATTCCGCCAGGAGAGCACCCCTCCCCCCATAGAGACCAACTTTTCATCAGACAAAATGGGACCTCTCCTCCCCCCCCCCTCTCTCCTCCTCCCTCACTTGGGCGAGGAATCGATGACTGGCTGTTCCCGCTCTCCACAAGGTGACGATTCGGTGTCATCCCGCCATCATAGCTCGGGCATGATGGGATCGGTGTGGGGTTGTCAGAAATGGACTGCATTGTGGAGCTCCTGTTCTGTTTGGTGTGTGTGTGTGTGTCCCTCCACCATTTCCAACCATTGCTGTAGCTGATAAATATATCCCTCTCACTATCGATAACCAGCCTCTTTCAATTAACTCTCTTGAGCTTGGGTCCACCCGAAGTTCGTCTGGTTTAGACGGCGTTGGGGGGGTCTTAAAGGGTTAAACTGGGTCCTGGTGGTGTTAAGTCCTTGTTCGCATCAGACATCTTGAGTGATAAGGAAATCAATAGATATGGGTTGTATGTATGTATGGGGAAAGGGATTGCTGCTTGTTGGTTTTTGATGCTGTTTGCAGTTGCTGTTTTTTTGCTGCTGTTACCACTGGTGATGGTCAGGGTGGTTGCGATGGTGCACATATTCAAGGGTGTAATTTTATGGGATCTTACACATCCAAACATTTTGTTTACCATTTATTTTCCAGCATTTTAAATACTCTTCACAGCTGGTGTTATGCTTCTTCTCCTTTATCAAACATTCAGACAGCAACATTGTTGTCTAATATATGAGCGAAGAATTAGTGCGATGCACTGTGTTAGCGCCTTTCAAATCAGGCCAGGCATCTGACTTTGGCATAGGAAGAATGGTATACTTTAAGTCTTTTGGATAAAAGGCAGGAGAATGACCAAGAAGTAGAATGTAGACACGAAGGAGGTGACAGGAATAAGAGGAACAAGGTAGAAGCAAGAGAGGGATTGAAAAGAGGTAATTCCTAGCACAGAATTTCAAGGTGGGGATGCTATTTATATTGACAGGCTTCCGGCATCCAGTTTTTAACTTTGTACAATTTTTTTCTGACATTACTTTCGGTCGTTGTTTCATGTGTACTGATAAATATGCAAAGCAGTTTGAAAATAATGTCCATGCTTCTTATTGACCAGGTTTGCGCTGTTGAATGTCTTAATTCAGTTAGCGGACAAGGAACCATTTGAGGACACGACACTCTTTTCAGTGACTCTCCTGTTTTAGACAAATTTCTTCATTCGTCATTTCCTGCTCCTCTTGAGGCATCTAACATACTACCTTAGCCAGCAAGTCAGCTTCCTCGTTTCCACAGATGCTGCTGTGTAAGGAAGCCACTGGGTGACTGCATACTCAGTGAAGAAGCAAAGACAATAGTGAAAGAAAAGCAAAAGAAAAGATGGTTTCAGCAGCACCCTAATTTCAACAGTAAGAATGACTGCTACCTCCTGCCCAGAGAAGACCAAGAAACAATTGTGAGGCTGAGGACTGGACACTGCAGACTTGGACATCACATGTTCACCAAGTTCCACAATGGAGATTCTGAGGCGTGCCCCTGTGGCACTTCTCCTATGACAGTTGAGCACTTCCTCCAGACCTGTCCAACACACCAAAACCGGAGGCCTACTGACCTGCCGATGAGGGCCAGGGATATAATCTCTGGACCCCTGGAGGGCTATCAGCGCACGGTAGCATTTGTCAGCACCTCTGGAGTTGCTGTCTGAGTATTCGACGATGACGAAGAAGACAAATTTGATGACTGCTTGATCAAGGCGAAGATGGCAAGCTTTACTTCAAGAACAGAAGTCATTCCAATTTCCTGCTGACTTGGCCTCAATGCAGACCGTACTCTTTGAGGTGTTCTTCTTCAGGGTTGACAAAACTGTGTGGTGTATTATGTCTCCAGATTTTGTATGAGAAGTACACACAAACCTGCTTCGATCCAAAGTCAGTAATTCATAGACACAGACACATAGACACACGCGTGCGCGTAGAGAGAGAGAGAGAGAGAGAGAGAGAGAGAGAGAGAGAGAGAGAGAGAGAGAGAGAGAGAGAGAGAGAGAGAGAGAGAGAGAGAGAGAGAGAAGACAGACAGACAGACAGAGCAGACAGACAGACAGACAGACAGACAGACAGACAGACAGACAGACAGAGACAGAGACAGAGACAGACGCAGGCAGAAAGCCAGGGCCAGAGGCACAGAAAGAGAGATACAGATCAGAAAAAAAACCACATATACACAACAACAACAAAAATCAACCACCGATTTCGATCATTTCATATTTTTTATTTCTATTCCAAAAAAAAAGAAAAAAAGAGAGACTGGCTTGCCGTCAGCATAGTAAGGTACATGAAAAAGATAATTATCAGAATTATTTGCATGGTAGTAGTACGATAATACTGAAGGGAGGGTGACATGGAGAAAGGGAATAGTAGTTATGGAACAGTGATACATGCACACAGACACACACACATACTAAAAACTCTCTCTTTCTACCACAGACTACATGGAATCTACATTATTTTCATCATTATTGTTGTTGTCATTGTCATTCTTGTCGTCGTCATCATCGTCATTAAAATCATCGTCGTCGTCATTGTTATCACCACCATCATTATCATTATTGTCGCAGTGGTCACCATCATCATCACGGTCTTTATGGTTATCAAGGACAATGTGATTTGCCAAATTTGTTATTTTCTTCCCCCTCCCTCTTCCCCAAGCGTTTACAAAACAATGGCAGTCATGTTTATCTCCGACAAAAAATGGGACTCTTCAAAGTAACCCCACAATTCTGTGCTGGGAATTCCCTCTTTTCTAGCCCTCTCTTTGTTTCTGTCTTGTTTCTTTTCTTCCTGTCACCTCCATATCGTCTATTTTCTATCTTCTTAGTCCATTATCCTGCCTGTTTTCCCTAGAAAGAATTAAAAGAAAACAATATCCCATGCTTCCTCTGAAGTCAGAGTATGGCTGCCTATATGGCGAGGTATTTGAAAACAGTCGTACAGGCAAACTTTTCATTCAGTGTGCAGTTTCAGTCTCACGGTGATTCCCAGGTGGAATGAGTGAGTGAGTCAGAGTGCACATTCTTGGTGACCCCACAGAGTGTTAAGCTGGGGAACGCACAAACAACCCAACCAAATCCCATGCTGAATTCGCATGCGCTGGGTGTGACGTTGTTTAGGCGCTTAACGGCAGTGCAACGCATTTTCGCTCATATGACAGACAACTGCTGTCTGAGCCTGCGACGAAGAAGAAGAAGAAGAAGAAGAAGAAGAAGAAGAAGAAGAAGAAGAAGAAGAAGAAGAAGAAGAAGAAGAAGAAGAAGAAGAAAAGAAGAAGAAGAAGAAGAAGAAGAAGAAGAAGAGAAGAAGAAGAAGAAGAAGAAGAAGAAAAAGCAAAGGAAGAGGAGGAGGAGGAGGAGGAGGAGGAGGAGGAGGAGGAGGAGGAGGAGGAGGAGGAGGAGAGAAGAAGAGAAGAAGAAGAAAGAAGAAGAAGAAGAAGAAGAAGAAGAAGACATAACCCCCACAAAAACTCCTCCAGGAGAACAAGGCTTCTTTCTTGTCGTTGACACGTTTAGCTAATATCCCGACAAGACAGGGAGGGATGGGAGATTATTCAAAGGGAGATACCAAAGAGTGGAGAATAAAACAACAAAAAAAGTTTGAAAGTCTTATTGAAGAAGATTTACCCGTGACAAACTTGTGAGAAGATGAAGGATTTTTGTCTTCTTAAAAACTTTTGCCATTTATAATCAAGTTTTTGTTATCATGGCCAAAACTTCTGAGAACTTATAGGATTTTTGTCTTTTTAAAAAACAATTGCCATTTAGAATCAAGTTTTGTTTTCTTTTTCAGCAGCACCCATGTTTTTTTTTAAAAGAAAGATATGGTGTTTTTGATCATGGATAGGATTCAGAAGTAAGTGGCATCACCCTTCTGTTCTGGTGAAAAGACAACAAACAACAAAACAAGGGGATGTAAGTCAAACAAAAACAAACAAACAAACAATATTACAAATAACAATCTACGCAAGTCAATGCACTACAATTATGCACTGTTTCAGCACCATCCAAAAATACACAAAGAAACATTAATCAAACAAACAAACAACACAAACAAACAAACATGCAAACACACTTTAGCAAAATAGACAAAACATATCAGTGACAAAACAAGACATACCCCAGAAAAGTCAAACATCACAAAAAAATACCGCTGCTTAAAACAGGTTGAAGTCAACAAACAATTATGTATGTACATTCCATACTGTAACACCCCCACCCTTTTCCGCACACACACAACAACAAAATCCACTCACCAACTACCATCCCATTTTTTTTTCTTTTCCAAAATATTCTACAAAAGGCAAATCACAAATCTGATGTAGTTTTTTTCGACTTTATACAAGTATCTACAATGACAACAAGTTTTCTCGATATATTTATTTATTTTTCAACTATTTCTCGCAGCACAATACACAGTGCTGTTATTGCTGTCATGGAAGCCGAAATGCCTAGAAAAACCGAAGTTTCATTTCTCAGTTAAAGAAAAAAAACAACAACGTCCATGGTCATCTATACAGATCACTATGCAATAGTCAAGAACATTTTGTTTCATAGAAAATCCTCACAGAAATATAAGCATATACTTAATGCAAAAAAGTACGTTTACAAAATAAACGGTTGGTGTTGAAGGGGTTTACAGGTTATTTAGCTGCTACGGTCATTATCAAGACTGCCTCTTGCTGTTCCTTGAATATGAAATAATATATTTTTTAAAAATCCAACCAACCAACCAACCAACCAACCAGACTGACATGGGGAAAGAACACTGCAGAATGAACAGCTACAAAGAAAGGTATTAACCATCCAATGTTTGTAAATAACTTCCGTACTGAGAGAGGGCAATGGCAAAAATATGCCATAACATACACGGCAACCAAGTGATAATTTCTCACAACCAAAAAAGAAGAAATACACAAAGACAGGGGTGGAATACACAGCAAATGAAAAGAACAAAACAAAAAATCCAACAAGAAAAAGATCCCAATCAGAACATTAGAGAATTAAAAGCAAAGCAATTACAGAAAAATTAACAATACAAACTTAATGTTAAAATGTTGAGAAAAAAGAGTAGATATTGAAGTAAACATTTATCATCAAAGTATAAAAATCATATCAACAAAAGATAAAAAGGTACAAATGAAAGGAAATGGTTAGAAACAAACTGGAATACAAACTAAGGTAAAATTAAAGTAACCCCCCCCCCCCAAATTTGTCAAATATTATGCCATTGTTCCACAAGCTGTAGTGATAACATTTCACTACAGAATAAGCCATCTTTAAAATCATAGAAGGAAAAAAACCATTGTATTTACAACAAAAAAAGGCTTTGCAGGTGCAGTTTTTAAACAAAATTGTGTTCCAAGTGTGCTTGATTTCTTTTGGGTACAAAAATAACACCAGGATCAGATCTACATTTTGATATCAGACAAATATTTTATAAGCGCCAACAAAAACAAAACCACTAAAAAAAAAGAGGAGAGGAAAACTAAAGCCCATGGTCAAATTATACCATGATCAAAACTTATACCATTATCAAAATTACACCAAGAGCAGTGTGAACATTATCAGTTCACAGCTTGTAAAGTAAATTATACCTACCCCCCCCCCCCCCCTTTTTTTTTAAAGCTCAGATTCATTTTGAAAATGGCAGTGACCAATTGCTTCTACTTTAAATCATCGATTAAGCTTGGCATTGTACGTAGGTAAGGTAAAGGTGTTCCTTGAACCTAAGCGGCCGTTGAGGAGCGAGGTAACCAGTCAGAGATCTCTGCTTCCCAAGGGGCCAGCATTTTGAGCCCGGCACCTACCTCCTCCTCTCCCTCGCTGCTTTACCTTCCCCGTCTCTAAAGAAGACAGGTACCCATTTACAGCTGTACAGAAGCCAAGGTATTCGGACTGCCCCCTATTGAAGAGAAAATCACGCTCAACGTTGCTTAACCTTAGCTTGAGGAGAACGAGTGCCCTGACCACTGCACTTAGTTATCTCGTCCAATTTTGTACATGCAGTTTGTGCCTTTCATACAACAGATTTCGTGTTAACTACCTTTTAAAAAAACCATCACCTTTTCTTTGCAATTACAGCAACATAAAATTAGCCTACAAAAAACAAAATGGAGCCGGACCATACTTAGTTGTAATCCTTCAGATCACTGAAATCAAAATCCTCCTCTGCAGAAAATTACAAACCCCCTCCTCCTCTCCCCAAAAACTCTGAAAACAGTTTGGAAAAAATAGGGGCAAAACTGATAAACACCCACCTTTCATAAACTAGCTTGAATATACAATTCTTCAAGACAACACAACAACAACAACAACGACAGCACCATTACTTCCATTACCACCAAATCGCTTTCAAACTTGTTCATATTTATAAAATGATATTGCCAAAATATGGATTGGCTATACTAACAGAATACCGGAGAAACTGAGTCTAAACAACACACACACACACACACACACACACACACACACACACACACACACACACACACACACACACACACACACACACACACACACACACGCTGGACAAACACAAAAACAACTAATATTATGATTCTACAAGGTCACACAGTGACACAAACAGAAGTACACACGTCAATTTTATGCTCAAATACACTGTTTGGCATGTCACCATTACATATATACAAGAACATGATATCATCTAAACGTAATTTAATGCAAGAATGCTGTGCTTTAAAAATGTTTGTGTTTTGTCACCTGTTTGATAATATTTTTGTAAAATGTCTATCAGCGCTGCACACAGTATGATGACTTTCTCTAAGAATACATATATGTCAGTCTTAGGTTGTCTGTGTGTCTATCTGTCTGTCAGTCCGTCTGTCTCTGGTGTAAAGTGGAAACAAAATGTATATCAAAAGAAAAAAAAATTACAACCCATCCAACAACTGATCTCTTAAAAGAAGAAGGAGGAGGAGGAGGAGAAAGAGGAAGAGGAGGAGGAAACAAGAAGAAAGAAAAGAACAAAGTTTGAAGAGAAACATAAATATGAAAAAAAAGAAAAAGTTCTGAAAAAAGAATTCTAAAAAAAAAAACCTAAAAAGATAACCAAGAACTAGAAACCCCCCCCCCCCCTTATCCCCACCAACAAAACAAATAAAAGCTTTATATAAAAAAAAATCAGAAAATTAATAATGTAAAACAACCAACAAAAGAAAAACCCACAGAAGAGACAAAAAAAGAATTAAGGAATGTGCTTCCAACCGACCCAAGCCCCAGGAAAACCAGCCCAGGCAACTGCAAAGCGGGGCTTTGTGAGGCCTCTCTCCCTACCTCACTCAGCTTAAGCAGACAGCAGACACAGGACAAGATGAAGGGGGGGAGGGGGATACCCAGGACAAAACAGAGGATCAATGCATACAGGGGAGTGGGGGAAAGAGGGGGGAGAAAACCAAGGAGGGGGGGAGGGTGATGGGGTGCCAATCAACCCTCTCCATCTCCTCTTATGAGGGGGGGGGGGGGGGTGGTAGGGGAAGAGGATGTGGTGGGATGGGGGGGAGGGGGGGTAAGGGGTGTAGAGTGGGGGTGGGGGGTGGGGGTGAGAGTGCCTGTTGATTTCCACGAGTCAGTGAGCGTGTCGCTTGGCAGGCAGAGCAGTCTTGCACATGGCCCCTTCAAGCCATCGATCGGCGCTGCTGGGTTTGTAGCCAATGTTTGACATCATTTTCTCTAGGTCAGCCTCATCCCTCCTCTCTCTCTCCTCCCTCCCTCCACTTTCACCCCTCCCTTCTCCTCCCCTCCCCCTTTCTTCCACCCTATATCCCTCTTCTTCCTTAGCCATCCCATAACAGATTTGTCCCCCCATGGTAGGGAAATTATCTTGTTCCTCTGCTGTCTGGAGCAAAACGTACTGTTTTTTTAAAAAAATATTTAAAAAAACACAAAATTGTACCATTTTTGAACAAAAGCTTACTATTTCTGAACAAAAGCATTCTATTTTTGAACAAAAGCATTCTATTTTTGAACAAAAGCATTCTATTTTTGAACAAAACCTTACTATATTTGAAATACTGTATTTGAACAGAACCAACCTATTTTTGGACATATGTGACTCAAAAGGTTGTAAACCAAAGATATGATTTGAGCATTATAGGACTGGAACGGTTTGAAAAGAAAATATTTGCAACATTGACCAGGCCGGAGTATTGGTGAAAAGGTAGTCTTGGGGTAACGCACACGGGCTTTCAAGTGATGAGTTTGATTTTTGTTGCTTTTGTAAAAACATCCATTCCTATGGGGAAGGTAGCCTGAATTTCACACAGATAAATCAGCCATGATTAAAATGATATGCTCCACCGGGCCCTGTGAGGATA
Organism: Stramonita haemastoma; assembly: GCA_030674155.1. NCBI lineage: Eukaryota > Metazoa > Mollusca > Gastropoda > Neogastropoda > Muricidae > Stramonita > Stramonita haemastoma. The sequence goes on from CM060328.1 coordinate 50,944,773, forward strand.
ACAGAGGGCCTGTCAGTATAAACAACATTCTCACCTTCTGGAAATTCTGTACTAGCAATCCCCTCTTTTCTATCACTTAGTTTGTTTCTGCCGTGTTCGTTTTCTTCCTGTCATAATCCTCCCTGTCTATTTTCTGTCTTATTGGTCCGTTCTCCTGCCTTTCCTCAGAAAAACTTAAAGATAACAGTTCTCTCCCATTCTGAAGTCAGACGTGCTGGGACTTATTTTTCAGGCGCTTAATGGCAGCCCAACACATTTCCACTCATAATTATGACAGACAATCGGTAGTTGCTGTATGAACGTTGGATGATGAAGAAGAAGAAAATAAGCAAGGCAGCATTCCTTAAGTGGATGAACATCTTTACCTACTGCAGCTATTCTAAGATAGCATGCATGTTGAGTCAATATATATTTTTTTGAAAAAAGTATCCCACTCCTTCAAAGAAAAAACCCCTAAAAACCCAATATTCAACACAAAGCTATGTAAAATTCTATGGACATAAAGTCAGAATGCGCTGGGCCTGATTTGTCAGGCGCTTAACGGCAGCGCAACGCATTTTCGCCCATATGACAGACAATAGTTGCTGTCTAAGTATTTAACAAAGAAGAAGTACTTCTAGCTGCAAAGCTTCTGTAATTCGTAGACGGTTTTTCAATATAGGTAAGACACAAAGTGGGGAAACACCCCAGTAAAATAAACTAATCATTTTGAGAGGGAAAATATAAAATTTAATGAGCTTATCTACCTTAATCAAGAAATACATAATCGAGACATCATCAATCAAACCTATATACACAATCCTCTAAAAAAAAAACAAAACAAACAAAAAAACAGGGATAGTAGGGGTGAAGTACATGTTAACAACACCACCACTTTTTTCATCATCACATCATCATCATCATCATCATCTATCTATCATCATCTCATCATCATCATGGCTGCTGTCACGTGGTCTACAGCATGTAAAGCTGGCTGCCGTTATTATTGGGCAGGCTCCACGTAACTGACCTAATTAGGGTGTCATCTAATTACTTCACGGCTTGTCAACACACTCTACGAACAACCACCACAGTCCTTGCACTAATGTAGGATGACAGGGGAGAACCAGGCTAGGCCCAACTCGGCCATCCTCCAACATCGATCGTTCATGGGTGATGACGGATGGATGAGGCATGGATGCTGGTGGTGGGGGTGGGGGTGGGGGGTATAGGGGGTAGGTAGTGGTGGTGGTGCAGTGGGGGTATGGGCTTAAGGTCTGGTTAGGGGTCTGGACTTGGCCACTTGGTTGAAGACAGGTGGGATGGTGGGGGTGGGGGGTTGGGGTGGGAGGGCTTTTTTAGGAGAGAAAACTGTGAATGGAGAGAGAAGAGAGAGAGAGAGGGGGGGGGGGGGTGTTGGGTGGGGGGGGGAGGGAGGGACAGACAGACGGATGGAGAGGGGTGATGGGGAGGAGAGAGAGGAGAGAGAAGATTTGGAGAGAGATGTCAACCTGTCATGGGCTTGGCTGTATGACCCACTAAAACATGAAAACTTCTGACCCAAACAAAGCAGAATGACCTGTCACCCCTTAACGTAAAACAGGAATGACCTATGACCTAGCCTAATGAAAGCATGTATCACCTCTGAGCCATCAAACCATAAATGACTTACAGACCGGATTAAAGCAAGAATTATCTAAGTTTTACTTATTTTGTTTCTCTGTCTGTCGTCTGTCTGTCTGTCGTCTGTACTTCTCTATGTTTCTCTGTATTTTTTTCTCTTTCAAATTGTAAAATTCTGTCTGTCTGTCGTCTGTCTGTCTGTCTGTCTGTCTGTCTGTCTGTCTGTCTGTCTGTCTCTCACACACACACAACACACAATCTGAAGGTCTTATAAATCTGATTCAAACTTGTGGGCAGAACTAGTGAAAAAGGTAACTGAAAATAGCAAACATAATGTACAATTCTTATTTCTTTCCTCACTTCCTCAGAACAATAAAAACTGGAGATCATAAACATCAGAATTGTTTTTTTTGTTTTTTGTTTAAGACATCTGTCTCATGAGACCAAAACAATGGGTTCTCACAATCAAACCCAGAACCATTCACATGTCTTGAAATGCTGACTTCTCTTACTTCAAAAGAAGTCATTGCTACATTGCACTGAATATGGTTCAGACAGTTTGTTATGGGCGTTGAACCTGGCAGAAATCATCTCTTTCCGAAAAGGGAAAAGGTAACGGTAAAGGCGTTCCCATAAACTAGGTGGTCATTGGGGAGTGAGGTGTCAGAGACCTCAGCTTCTCTAAGGGCCAGCATATTGAGGGCAGCACCCATCTCGTATCCCTTGCTGCTTTACCTTCCCTGATCCTAAAGGGGCAGGTACAGCTGGACTACTTACTGAAGCCAAGGTGCATGAATGGTCATTCATCTCATGATAACCACCATATCCAGGTATAAATGTAACTCAAATAAAACAGAACTCTAGTTTACGCAAAAATTATAGCTTTGAGATAAATAAAAAAGCAACCAAACAAAAATAATACTGTCATGATGTTACTGAGCAGAATTCGGTGTAAGTCAAACAATAATACCAATATTGCACTGAAAAAGTAATTGAGACAGTTGAAAAATAACTGAGAAGGAACTGAAAAGAAAGGAAAGACCATCGAAAAACAATTGAATCATTTTAAAGGAAAAAAGAAATTAACATAAGTCTGTTGATTATGAACCTTTTATTCATTCATTCTCTGATTTTTTTCTAGTCAAATCTTTTCTTCATTCACGTTGTGAATACAATACAATGAAAATAAGAAACTACACAAAAATCAACCAACCAAACCGCCCAAACCAAACCAACCTACACTCCACACAAAACAACCACATAAAATCAAAGTGTCCATGCCACAAACATTTACTGAAAGAAACCAGAGTATGCAAAGGGAGTTTGGGACGGCTAGTGGTAAACAGACGATTTTGGCACTGTTTCCAGCAAAGTGGCTGCTGTACATAATATGGGGTACTTAGTTTGCAATATCTTTGTCATTATCTACTGTTATTACAGCAGATCAACACCCCCAGCCCAAAAAACAACAACAAAAAACCTCCAACAAAAACAAAACAAAAAAAACTTCAAATCATTGAGATCCGGAAGAGCGAAAAAAAAAGAAAAGAAAAAGTAGACTTGTATTAACTAAAATCTACTTTTTTGAGTAAACAATCAGGTGAGTTATTGCTACTTTTTCGTTCAAACAAAGAACACAGACACACACAGTATACACAAACAGGCACAATACTTTTCACACACACACACACAGAAAGACAGACAGACAGACAGACAGACACACACACACACACACACACACAGAGTACCAAAAAAGTTGAAAAAAGGCTGTGTTTGCCTAACTGACATTAGCAGACCTCACAAATCTTTGGGAGATATGTATACATTCGGACATAATGATGTAAATATGATGAATAAACTGAGGCTATAGACCCCACCTCCACAAAGGGGTGTTGGGGGATAGGAATAGGAAGGTGTCACATGGGGTGGGGGTGGGGTAGGGGGGAGGAGAATGTAAAAACAAAAGCTGCGGCACCTTCTCATTAAAAAAACAAAAAACGAAAAAGTATGACTGATCATGATAAATCTGGACCCAACTAAGAATATATCTACACTGCTACATCGAAAAATGATTTGTGATACATACTCATGTTTTCATCATGCAAAACAGATTTGTACACTATGTCACTAAACGAAAGAAAAAAAAAGTCGGTCACACAAATGCTATTGATGTCTACTTGACTTGAGCTCATGCATCAGTGGTGGTGATCACACAACAAAGAATAAATAGATGACTCAAAAATACATCAATCAAAACACAAGACTCCAAAATACATCAAACAACAACAACAACAAAATTAAACAACATAAAATTCAATTTTTTTTCAGTCAAAACAATTTCTAAAAGCTATACCAGTCTGAATAAAATGACTCCGAAATACATTATGAAAATTCTATATTGAATATAAAAGCTAGTATGTTGTAAAAAAAAAAATTTAAAACTAGAAAAAAATGGACCTTTACAGTACAAAAAACCCATTCCAAAACAAACAAAAGGAGTGTGTGTGTGTGTGTGTGTGTGTGTGTGTGTGTGTGTGTGTGTGTGTGTGTGTGTGTGTGTGTGTGTGTGTGTGTGTGTGTGTGTGTGTGTGTGTGTGTGTGTAACCACTCTGTGTATCACTGTATATGTGTGACACTCTGTGTGTGTATGTTTGTGTGTGTTTTTCAGAGAGAGAGAGAGAGAGAGAGAGAGAGAGAGAGAGAGAGAGAGAGAGAGAGAGAGAGAGAAGAGAGAGAGAGAGAGAGAGAGAGAGAGAGAGAGAGAGAGAGAACAATACATGCAAAAATTTGTATAAAAACTAATATATTCGCTTGCCAATAAATGCTAAATCTTTTCCTTATCCCCCTCTCCCTCCTTACATTTCTTTCAAAAGGAGAGATGGAGACAAAAAGAGAGAGAGAGAGAGAGAGAGAGAGAGAGAGAGAGAGAGAGAGAGAGAGAGAGAGAGAGAGAGAGAGAGAGAGAGAGAGAGAGAGAGAGAGAGAGAGAGAGAAGAGAGACAGACAGACAGACAGACAGACAGACAGACAGACAGACAGACAGACAGAGAGAAATGTAGAGAGACAGAGAGAGACAGAGAGGGGGAGAGAGAAATGTAGAGAGACAGAGATAGAGACAGAGATTGCCTGATTTAGACTGGATGGTATTGCTTAAGAGGTGAGCAAAAACTTGACATTCTATGAAAGATGAAAAGTATTAATTCTGAGATTGATTCACGCCAAGGCTGGAATGTAATCTCCTTGGAATACAATGAACACAACACCATTTCTTGCCTGAATTTATACACACTTTGCTCTTCAGAGTAGAGTTTCATGCATTGTTTCATAAATATATATACTGATCAGAATAAAGACATGCTTATTTATGTACTTCTGACAGTATTTTGTTTCCTAATCAATGCTACTGAAATGATGACAGGGTTGTAAGCATTAATTTAGAAATTGTTGAGTATCATTTTTATGTGGATATGAACAGTAAGGTTATTTTCTGGTGAATAAAGGAGATAAATCACTGGTAAAACTACATCAGTGCATGCTTTTTTTGGTGTATTACCTTTTTGTCTGAAAACTGAAAGAGAAAAGTTTCAGACATTCTTCTTCTTATCATTGTATTTTAACACTATTACACATGAACATTGAAGAAAAGTGAATTAAAAGCAAAAACCCAATCTATATAACCAAATCATGATTGCTTAAAAACAAAATGCTCAAAACACAAAAACTACTACCACTATATACAAAGCAACCAATGAAATAATTATGTACACACGTAAATGATATATGTCCACATACATGAACAGAACCAAACAAAATAAAACGTATGTACATCACTCTCCACTACACCAGAAGGCAGACTAAGCACCTAGGGTAATAAATAATTAAATTAGTCAACACACATTTTCTTCGTTATTCCTGAGTGACTTTGCATAAATAAAACACACGACTACATACATACACACTATTCCAGTAAACACACACACGGTGACTACTTCTGACACACTATCGGCTTTGAGCACACCATGTATCTTCTGACTAGAAACCACTCAAATGTGTGACCAGAGCCAGTCACACCATGTACCTTCTGACTAGAAACCACTCAAATGTGTGACCAGAGCCAGTCACACCATGCACCTTCTGACTAGAAACCACTCAAATGTGTGACTGACTAGTAGGGCCAGTCACAACAGAAACATAACAAAAGCGTATGTACAATATTTTAGTAAGTTCAAATTTGTGCAGCAGTTTTGTCAAAGTGAAGTTTCTGTTTATTGACCATTTTCCCTGTTGTTTCTTTTCATTGAGAAGAAGTTCCATCAGCTGTACTTGAAAGCTATGGCATTTTACCTTTTGCACAGCACAAGTCACTAGACTCACTGTATGTTTTGAACGTTCTTCATATCACCTCTGCTCTGCCTCCAAATAAAGTCTAAAAACAGATTTTGTGTTGACCAGAAGAAATTGTACACAAATGCAAGCCAGCATTAAGGGTAAAGTTAAACTGTTGCCTCAACAAACAATTAATTTAGTATTATCTTGTTAAAATAATAATGGTCAAAAAGCATTGACAGATCATCATGTGTCAGTTCTTTCCAAACATATCTTGGTTTAAGAACCAGATCTCTGCCCAAAACAGGATGGTGAAATGCTCTGGGGCGTGCGCATTTGTGGTCTATTTTTTATGCTTTGCCAACATCACTCTCTTTGTGCTTTTCAAATGCCATACCATACATTGAAGGCATAAAGTATATTAAAATCAAACATGAACCCAGAGGGCACACACTTCACATTATTGTTAAACAAAAATTTCAATTAAAATTGTGTCCAAATCATGAAAACATACAACAATATTTAAACAAAGTTGCATAGTTGAAAGCAGTAACACAATGATATTGAATAAATTCAACACTATACAACGTAATATAGCAGTCAAACAAAATCTCCCAAATATAACTTTTGTCAAAGGAACAACTGCATGAATTAAAATATGAAAGCAACCACAATGATGTCATGGATTTTCCCACACAAATGTGACTCCAAAAGCTAGAGCATTGACTAAAAAATGCATACAATGCACTCAAGGTTAATACCCACGGCTATAAAAAGTATCCTTGGAAGTAACTGTGATCAATAGTGATCAATAATCAAAACAAGTGATCAGAAATTCAATTGATTAAAGGCATTGCATTACAACAGGTGTAACAACTGAGATCAACTATCTATGTCATTGATTATGCAAATTACAAAACTGAGACAGATAACCTCCCGTTTGCATACCCCCAAACAAACTGTCAACATAATGTAGACACACGGTGACAATATTATGAATATACAATTGGATGCATAGCACAAAACATACTCTAATAGTTCCTTCAAATACTGATCAGGGAGTAACTGACAGGACCCCAAATGGGAACTGCCTCAGCATTCTACATGTACCTCACTTTGTGAAGCCCCCAAGACTGTCAACCCATTCCAAGTATTGCACTTCGTGTGGGGTGAACTGTTCATCAAGTACAGAACACTGGTGGCTTTGATAGCACCAATGTATCATCTTCATTACAAACCACAGGACACTGACTGAATGACTAACCTCCGTCTGCCTCTGCCTACAACAGCTTCAGTTAGTCTTTCAAAATCTTATGTCATCCCCTTCCTACTCAAATGAAAAAAAAGAAACAAAATTTCCCTGCTAAAGGCTGATACATAATGTTTCTTTACACCAGTGGTGAATATCAGATCTATTATTTTTACATGAAACTTTCTTTAAGTCTATCAGTGGGCAGATATATATTTATATATATCTATATATATCTTTCGATGGTGGTGGCACCTCTGCAATTACATTGAAACTGATTGGTAGTTATAAGACAAGGACAATATCTGTGATTGGTCTATGCTGTGTTCAGAAATATCCTGAAACAAAAAAATGAACACTGGAAGCAAAATGCTTGAAGACAAAGGGGTCAGACAGGTGGTGGAGGTTATTAAACATTGCACCATCAAAACACAATGCCTCAAAGGCAAAGGTTCTTGAATTCTGAACATCTGTGATCTTATTTAACTACAGGAGTTTACTAAAGCCAACCAACCATCAAAGCTGATCTTTTCGGGGATACATGACCAAAGTTATTGGCGGGGATACTTGACCAAAGATAATGGGGTACTATCTTTTTTCTGACCAGTGAGGATTATGTCTAACCATTTGTGGTGTCCTTCTGTTCCTCTGACCAGTATAATGATGGTCAGAACAGCTGCAACAGAATGGTTCCTTGTGACTGTTTCCATGATGGTCAGATCCATAGTGTTGCCATGTTGGTACATATAAAATCAACACCTCCAACTGCTGGCCAAGATTGTTATAAATTCACCAACTTCCTATTGTTTATACCTTCTGCCAATTTGCAGAGGGAGGCAAGATGCCGTGTGATCCACAGAAATCTGATATTCTAAGTATGCATCTGACATCAGGAGGATGAGTGTCAATGGTAAAATTCAGTTCCACAAATTCCTGAGGAAGCACAGCTTACTTCTGTTATTGCTGAAACAAAGTGTAGTTGGTACCTAAAGTTGTCTGGACTTTTCTCTCTCTCAATTGTAGCCTTGTGCAGGTCTGCATTCGTTGGTAAACTTCAGGACATATACCAGCATGCTGACTGGCTTGAAAATACAATAACCATCACTCAGTAAATACAAAACATGAAACTTAACAGTTGATGGGGTGAAATCTGTCATACATATGGAAACTGAACAAAAACATGATGCATGTGATGATTTGATATCTGCATTCAACGTTCTTATGTCAGTTTAAGTTTGTACATAGTTCAGTGATGGTAACAGCTTACTTTTACTATGGTCAGTAGAGCACTTTCCATGCATGGATGCATCACAATCTATTTCTGCAGGAAATCTAAAAAATAAAAATCAAACATTGGAAGCACGTATTGGACATAGTACTAGCTACACAAGTAGCTTCTCTTTTAGGAAAACCCATTTTTCCGCCCTGTGGAGACCAGACGGTGCAGGCCGTTTTTGTGCTTGGGACGATGGCGGGGTCTTCGGGAGGACAGGAGAGTTTCTGTGGCGGGGGCATGTCTGGGTTTGAGGGGCTGGACCTGCAGGGTCTGAGAGGGGAGGGTGTGTGAGGGGTGGCTGAGGCTGTAGTGCTCCTTCAGCGCTGACTCTGTGTGGAAGGTCATCCCACAGCACACTGGTTTTCGCGACATGCACACCGGCTCCTCACGACGCACAGGGACACGCTCTGCACTGGCCGGGTCTTCTGCCTCTGTCCCTGCTTTAGCCTGGCCCCCCTCCCCCTCCTCAGCTTTTGTTGGACCGTTACTACTGGGCACTGGTTCTGCATTGTCATCCAGCTTGGTCTCAGGTTCCACGATGTTTTTACCTGCAGACGTCTCTGTGGAAGCTTGAGATGTGGAAGTAGAAGAGTTGCGCCCCACAAGAGGAAGAGTCCATCCTGCTGACCGGCGGCTGTGTCCTGCTGTTCCTTCTGCCCGTTACACTGCAGGTTGAGGGCAGCAGCCATGGCCAGTTGGTTGGCGCCGTACAGCGTAGTCAGGATGTCGTCCCGCAGTGTGGGGTCTGCCGAGCTGTCCAGGCCAGACTCCCCACCCGACATCATCTTGCGGTGAAGGTTCAGGTTGGAGCTGTGGCGGTCGCGGCTTCGCTTGGAGGGAAAGGCAGCAGAGCAGCCGTCCACCGTGCAGCCGTGCATCAGCTTGAGGTGGACGTTCTGGAAGTGGATCTTCACGGAGAACTGGTTCAGGAAGGTTTTGCCGCACAGGGCACATCTTCTGGAGTTGTCTTTGTCCAGGTATGGCTGCAATGCAAAGGATATGTGTCAAAGTCAGTTAACAGTTCTAGGTCCTCTGTTTGTGTGAACAAAGTACTGCATTTTGGTTGAGATTGATAAAAAGGTTATTAAGTTTTTGTTTTATCTAAACGCTGTGTTGTGTTTATCAGTTGTGCATAAAAAACCTGTCATTGAACACTTATATCCATCTGAGTTAGAGAGGACAAGAACTTTTTTTGTTTCCAAGTAATTCTTTGAAGTGTTAAATGTATATTTACATAGTGCTTTGACTTACAATATGTGTAAGATTTTTCTTTTCAGTAGATTAATAACAGTTTTGAAAGAAAAATTATAGAATCCAGTAAGAGTACATTGCAAAATACTTTTAACAACATGAACATGGGATCCATATTTATTTTCTAAACTGATATCATTTTATTACCAGCTTTCTTACTTACACTTGGAGTGAGTACTATCGCTGACAAAAAAAATAGTCATGATCTCATTTCCCTTTACTCATCTTCATCATCTGTGTGTTTCATTAAAATTAGAAATAATCCTTGAACATAACAATTCTCTCCCATGCCGAAGTCGGATGTGCTGGGCCTGACTTGACAGGCGCTTAACGGCAGCTAAACGCA
>CM060328.1:50959822-50969822 GCA_030674155.1 Stramonita haemastoma
GTGCACTTGTGCATCTCCTTCAGGTGCACGGCGCTGTAGTGGATCTTCAGGGCGCCCTTGTCGCAGAAGGTCTTGTTGCAGGCCGTGCACAGCACGCGCTTCTTCCCGTTGGGCCCGATGAAGGAATTGCCGAAACTGGCTGACGGGATCCACTGCCGTTTGATGGGGTTGTTGGACTTCCGCAGATGCCTGGCTGCTGCTGCTGCCGCCGCGGCTTTGCTGCTCTGCTCCACGACTGCCGTGGTGGTGGTGGTGGTGCTGGGAGAGCTAGCAGTGTCCTTGGTGGAGTAATCGATAGCACCCACAGACTGCTCGTCTTCCGAATCTTCCGAATAACCCGCGCTGATTTCGCCGCCGCTTTCAGGAGCTGGCTGAGACTTCTGCGGCGTGAGGCAGGGCGAGGGGGCGGAGTGGACGGAGGAGGGGGTGGTGCTCAGGTTGCGGGGACTCTCCGGCACAGGGGACCGGTGTCCTGCCGCCGCCGCCACCACAGCCGCCATGCTGGCCACCACAGTGGGCACCGTCATGCCCGTGTTGGCGGGCACTGGGGGCAGGCTGACCTTCTCCACAGAGCTGTGGCTGGAGCTAGGGGTAGGGCTGGTGGCGCTGTTGCTGGTCAGCTCCCGCCTGAACTCGTAGGCCTGCAGACGACTGATGGGCGGGGTGGAGAGAGGGGTGGAGGTGGCGGCAGGACTGGTGGTCAAGCTCAGAGGTCGCGCCGCCACGGCCGCCGCCGCTGTCGCCGCCGCGACGGTGTCCCTGGAAGGGGAGTAAGGCGTAGGGGTCAGGATGGTGGGCGGCGTCAGGATCCGCGCACCGGGCACGAAAGGCAGGCGTCCGGCGAACATCTGCCGAGTGGGGTCCAGTTTCATGAAGCTCTGCATGGAGAGGTTGCTCCGTTCAATGAACTTCTTGATCTCGGACTCTGCCCGCGAGGTCTGCTTGCTGTAGGCGTCCTGCTTGTCGCGGGTGTCCTGCAGGATGATCTCCTGGGCGATGGCCTTGGTCTCCCCGAACCTCAGGAACTGCTGCAGGATCACGTGCTCCTCGTCCCGGCTGGCGATGCTCCACTTGTCCAACACCCGCCCTCCGCTGTCCTGCACACACACACATCAGTCAACATCAGTGCTGACTCCACTCTCCCCAAAAGTCCTTCCAATGAGACTTTAAACCGAGGCCCCGTGTGCGAACGTTCGCACGCAGAACACCTTGCGCACACGTTAAATCCATCCTGTTCCGCTTTTCGTACGAGTAGGCCATCGTGTGCCGGTGGGAACAGATGACATATACAATGCTGCATACACACGGGACTGGATGAAAAAAAAGCACAAGAGTGCTTATTCCATTTTCCTCGATATAAAAGAATAAATCAAATAAATCAAATCAAACACACACACACACAGAGCCAGGAAATGTCAGTGATGCTATTGTAGGAACAAAGGTATGATTGATGGAAGGAAGAAATGATGGAAGGATAGGAAGGAAGGAGGATGGTAGGAAGGAAGGAAGGAAGGAAGGATAGAAGGATGGGCAGAAGGAAGGAAAGAAGAAACAAAGGAAGGTGGAAAGGACGGAATGAATGAAGATATAGAGAGAGCGTGTAAAAGGAAAGAGGAGAGAAAAGAAAGAAAAGAGTGGAAGGAAAGAAGGAAAGGAGGAAGGAAGGAAGGAAGGAAGGAAGGAAGGAAGGAAGGAAGGAAGGAAGGAAGGAAGGAAGGAAAGAGGAAACAGGAAAGAGGAAAGAAAAGACAGACAGAAAGAAATAAATAAAGAAAGAAAGGCAGAAAACTTAAGCGTGCTGTGGTGCTTATGGCGGTATTTGTGAGGATGCTTGGCGTATCGTTCTGATGGCAGTGATTCTGATGATGGTGATGGTTTTATAACTGACGATAGCTCTGAAAGGAGAGATTGTGACAATGGCGGTGGTAAAGATGGGTGCTGGTGTTTGTAAGAAAGAATAAGAAGAGTGCAAAAAAGGAGAATGCAAAGATGAAGAAGAATTGTGAAGAAGAAGAAGAATTGCGAAGCAGAATGCAAAGAAGAATTGCAAAGAAGAATGCAAAGAGGAAGAAAAAGACGAGTGCAAAGCAGAATGCAAAGCAGAATGCAAAGAAGAAGAAGAAGAAGAAGAAGACGAAGAAGAAGAAGAAGAAGAAGAAGAAGAAGAAGAAGAAGAAGAAGAAGAAGAAGAAAGAAAGAAAGAAAGAAAGAAAGAAAGAACGAAAGAAAGAAAGAAGAAAAATGAAAGGTTGCCTAGTACAATGCTGCCATGGTAGTGTTGCCAGTTGTGCTTTATTTTAAATTCAACTTATCTGTGTTGACACAAGGCACATTGAGCCACAGAGCCAGTGATCATGCTCGTGAAAGCATCCTCTGTCTTTATTATAGTAGACAATATCGGGAAAAGAGAGGGAGGGGGGAGGGAGGGGGGAGGCGAAGCAAGGTATTTGCACGGGCTCACATTAAAACACACACACACACACTCTCTCTCACACACACACACACACACACACCACACACAACACACACACACACACACACACACTCACACACACATACACGCACACACTCACACACACAACACACACACACACACACACACAAACACACACACACACACACACTCACTCAAGCACGCATACAAGCACGCACTACCATCACCACCTCATAGGCACTACCACCCCATCACAAGACAGAAGCAGCATCAACAGCATCAACTTGCTCCTGATGTCAGAAAGCGGGTACCAAAATGGAGAGCATATGCTCGCATATGCAAAATCTCAACATTGGTGAACCTTGTTGCATCCCTAGCAGAGGGATGGCAAAAAACCCCATCGAAACCCTGGGAAACCTTACAATCTCTCTCCTCTCTCTCTCTCCTCTCTCTCCTCTCTCTCTCTCTCTCTCTCTCTCTCTCCTCTCTCTCTCTCTCTCCTCTCCTCTCATATCTCAGTTTTTCTCATATCTCAGAATCCAAAGTTATTTAATGCGGTTGCCCCACTCTTTCCCAACCTTAACTCTCTCTCTATGTCTCTGTCTCCCTCCCTGAAACACACACACACACACACACCACACACCACACACACACACACACTCTCTCTCTCTCTCACTCCCCCCCCCCCCCCTCTCTCTCTCTATCCAATTCCGCCAAAAAAAGAGAATCTTTCGAAAACAGGGGACCAAAAAACCCCACAACAGCACCTCTCTACTCTTACTTCTCCCCCTCCCCACCCCTCCCCCACCCCTCCCCTCCCCTTCCCAATCCCCCTGGCTAACAAAAACACAACCTAATTGTTGTCTCATTGCGCCAATGGCGACAGCGGCCGCGCGGTTCCCGCCTTATCATCAGCACGACAACGAAGATTCGTTTGTTCTTCTGCCGGAAGCCGAAGAGTCCCGCCATGCTATGTGCCACAAAGTTTATCTCCCAGGCCAGGAGAGCGGTCTCAGGCGTGCTGAATAGCGTCCCTTGTGTGTCCCCTCGCATACTCCCTCCTCTTTTTCAGTTTTTTTTTTTTTTTGCTTCCACCGTCCCGCCAAGATTCGTGTCGGCAAATACAGGCGCGACTCGCTTGTGACAGTAGTGCTTCTGTAGTATAAGAGAGGAGGCTGGGGGTGGGAGGGGGGGTGTAAAGGGAGGAGGTAGAGGGTATAGGATAAGGTAGCAACGACCTTGAACTCTGACCCTTCCCCCAAAAGTCCCCTTCCCCATTCCCTACCCTTTTTCACTGTATCCCACACAATTTTTTTTTTTTTACATGTTTTCTTTTTACCAGCAGAAAGGTTGCCAGCAGAAAAGTTGACAGAAGTGAGATTCTCTCTCTCTCTCTCCCGCCTTTTTTTCTCTATATTTCTTTCTGTTTCTCTCTCTCTCTCTCTCTCTCTCTCTCTCTCTCTCCTCTCTCTCCCCTCTCCTCTCTCTCTCTCTCTTGTCCTCCTCCCCCTCTCTCTGTCTTTCTTAGTTTTTAGGGGCTTTTTTGTGTGTGCGCCCCCCCTTCTCTCTCTCACCCCCTCTTCTTCTCCTTTCTCTCCCTCAGCCCCCCCCCCCCCTCTCTCTCTATCCCCTCTTCTCCTCCTTTCTCTCTCTCTCTCTCTCTTGGTGTCCCGTTTCGTGCACGTCTTGGGCTGTTCCCGTCACAGCGTCGCCAGGTCTGGCACGTACCTACCCCCCCCCCCCTCCTTTCCATCCATCCTTCCACAGTCCCCAAGCTTTTGCCTCCCCCCCATTCCCTCCTCTCCCCCTTTCTGCCCTCCTCCTCCCCCCTCTTAACTCGTCCGTCCTTTCCTACACATTCACCACGCTGCTTGCACATCTTTGGTTCCTTCCTCTTTGTGCGCGGTCTCTACACTTTTTATTCATGTTTTAGTTCAGATTTGTTACTTTTTCCCCTTAAAAAAATATTATCATCTTCCTCGTCGACTTTAGAGTATGATTTTAATTACTAATAAGATTAAAAAAAAATAATTATTATTATTATTATTATTATCATTATTATTATTATTATTATTATAGTTACTATTATTATCATTACCATTATTATTTATCCTCTTCCTCTACTTTTTTGGTTGTGTACAGTTTTGCTTCCAATCCAATCCAAGTCTTCTTGTGTATACAGCCCCATCAACCACAGGGGCCATTCAGGGAGCTTATACCCTTTATTCTTTGATTAATTTACTAGTTTGACTGTGTTAGGAATTGTGTCTTTTCCAGAAGATTTGGAATGAAGTGACAAGTTAATGTTTCCTTCCTTCCCTCCTCCTCCTTCCTTCCTTCCTTTCCTACTCCTCCTTCCTTCCTTTTCTTTACTTACTCACTGACACAATGATTTCGTTGTTGGAATGTTGGTTTACTCCTTTTTTTTTTCTTGTTGGTCTAGAATAGAATAAGAAAATAACGTCCAGGGCGGGCGTTGTGACCTAACCAAACCCACACCAAAATCAAACAAACAAAAACAAAAAAACTTAAAAAAAAACATTTCACATCAATTAGCTTGTTTATCACTGTCCTGTCATAATGATGAAACAAAACAATAACAAAACCAACAAAAAAAAGCGCAGATTCGCAGAGCATCGAAGGCCATCTTGTTTACATCAGACAGTCCAAGACAGCCATACATCACCTTCCTGTTATCTGCAGAAAGGCAGAGACATTTCGCACTGGCGTCTGCCATGCCTGCATCTTGTCCCCCCCTCCCCCCCAAACACACACACACACATGACACACACCACGCCACAAGAACTCCCTGACCTTTCCCCTGTCCTCTGACCTTTGCCACCCCCTCCCTCCCCCCAAACCATTCCATCTCATCTTCTCATCCCCCCTCCCCTTTCCTACTCTTGCAGCGTGAAGGTGACCCTAACCTTGACCAAATATGACACGAAATTCTCTCCCTTTACTTTCTCGGAGAAGGACCAGAAGTAACTTAGCTCCCTTTCATGGGCTACATCAGGGCAGAAGCTTTACATTTTGTTTTTCTAACCAAAACAAGGAGGGAAGGGGGGAACAGCAGAGAGGAGTGTAGAAGGGGGGGGGGGGGGGGGGGGGGGGGGGGCGGCATTTGACCAGTTTGACCGGCAGATGGAAACAGTTAGCTATCCAGCCCGGGATTTCTACTGACCAACACACAAGACCATGGACCGGAAGCCGGAAAGAACGAAAGATGGCGACGTGTCAAAACAAAGATTAACGCGAAATTCTACTGCTAAGGCTACGTATACACACCACCTATACTTTTTTTTGCCAATTTTCCTTCTCTTTTTCTATTTTATTCTTGGCATTCATAATGCATGCACTAAGGCATCTAGATTTTTTAAAACCCAATTTTTGTGAAAGACTAGCCTCAGACTCAAAAGCTCCTGTGATGTTGAACCAAATTGGGTTTGATCTCTCATCTCGTGAGTGTGCAAGTGTGTGTGTGTGTGTGTGTGTGTGTGTGTGGTGTGTGTGTGTGTGTGTGTGTGTGTGTGTGTGTGTGGAGGAGAGAGAGAGAGAGGAGAGAGAGAGAGAGAGAGAGAGAGAGAGAGAGAGAGAGAGAGAGAGAGAGAGAGAGGAAGAGAGAGAGAGAGAGAGAGAGAGAGTGTGTGTTGGTTTTGCGTGTGTGTTTTAAAAAAAATAACCCCAATGATTTTTTAAAAAATTTTGGCAGAACTTAAGACATGCAGTCAGAAAGAGACAAGAGACAGTGACAGATTAGCCAACAAAAAATCAGCTTTTATCTCACTCCAGGTGAGGGAAAAAAACCCTAACTCGATAACACGCTAAACCAAATTCAGAAATGATTATAATTACGCCATCACTCTCTATAACATCACCGAGCAGATATTTACAACCACAGCCAAAGTGACCCAGCAAGCAGGGCAGGGCCCCCACAAGCTGGTTGCCTCATGGCGGCAGCACAGCCCTGACATTGATGAGCTTCCCTGTGGACTTCCTTCAACTAAAGGCAGCAGAGGATGCAGACATAATGAATCTGGGGGCAGAGTGATGGTGAACATTAATGAGCGGAGAGGGAACCAAAGTAAGGAAGGACTGAAACACCGTCACTGAAGGTGAGTCAGTTTACTCTCTGTCTCTCTCTCTTTGTGTGTGTGTGTCTCTCTCTCCCTGTCTCTGTCTCTCTCTCTCTCTTCCTTTCGTTATTCGGCTAGAGCTCCGAGGTTCACCCAATAGTGACATTAGGTGTATGCGACCGTGTTTGCACACCATGGCAGTAGCCGCACTCCGACTTCTGAGATCGATGAGGCAGTAAGAACAGTTATAATGACAGAAAGGTGTGTCTCTCTGATTGAGACCGAACCTCTCTCTCTCTCTCTCTCTCTCTCTCTCTCTCTCTCTCTCTCTCTCTCTCTCTCTCTCTCTCTCTCTCTCTCTCACACACACATATACACACGCACGCAAGCACGCACGCACATTATCCTCGATATAAAAGAGAGAGAGAAAAAAAAGCACACACACACACACACACACACACACACACACACACACACACACACACACACACACACACACACACACACACACACACACACGCACGCACGCGCGCGCTGTTTTTTTTAAAGTGGCGAGTTAAAGACCCCAAGAAAAAATCTTTGCTGGAACCCCAGAAAAACTCCAAGATAACACACAAGGCAGGAGGCAGTCATGCAGGAAAGAGTTCCTCCACAAGTTAGCCTAGCAGCTGCCTCCTCCCCCTCCCCTCTCTTCCCTCCTGCCCCTACCCCCCGCCCCCCCCGCCCACCACCACCACCACCCATTCCCCCTCTCATCTAACATTTCGGCAACAAATCAGGACAAGACAGTGTGACAAGTTTGTGACCACTATCACCAAGTCCCTGTGGTGTGCAGTGCAGTGGTGTGACTGTAGAGGCTACTCCCTGCCTGTAACACGTCCAGGGATGTGGGGAGGGGGGGGGGGGAGATGGGGGGAGGGGGAGAGAGAGGGAGGGAGAGAGAAGAGAGAAAGAGAGACAGACAGACAGACACAGAGACAGAGACAGAGAAACAGAGAGATCTGATTTGATTTGATTTATTCTTTTATATCGAGGATAATGGAATAAGCACACTTGTGTTTCTTTACATCCAGTCCCCGTGTGCATGCAGTTTTGCCAATCTTGTCATCTGTTCCCACAGGCACACGACGACCTACTCTTACCAAAAGCGGAACAGGGTTTAACGTGTACGCAAGATGTTCTGTGTGCGTTGGCACACGGGGCCTCGGTTTAAAGTCTCATCGAAGGAGTTTTGGGGAGAGTGGAGTCAATACTGATGTTAACTCCAGGAGAAAAATCTTCTCGACTGGACTTGAACCCGGGTCGTCAAATTGCCAGCGCGATGTTCTAACCAATGTTCTGAGAGAGAGAGAGAGAGAGAGAGAGAGAGAGAGAGGAGAGAGAGAGAGAGAGAGAGAGAGAGAGAGAGAGAGAGAGAGAGGAGAGAGAGAGAGAGCGAACGCGCGCGCGTGCGCGAGCGCGCGCGCGCGTGCGTGCGTGTGCGTGTGTGTGTGTGTGTGTGTGTGTTCTTTATGCCTACAACTACGATTGGAGACACATTTACACCGCACACTTCCAGACTAACTTTCCAACTCTGGAACTTTTTTTCGCCCCAACAGACGCGAAGGGCAGAGTAGGGGTGGGGCGGGGTGGAGGTGGGGAGGGTTACAGAGAGAGACGAAGGATGACTGGGAGGAGAAGGGGGCGGGATAGAAGAGGGAGGGGGTGGAGGGAGGAGTCAAAAAGGCAAAGAATGTTTCATTCTCTGGACACACTACAACTTTGTGTGTGTGTGTGTGTGTGTGTGTGTGTGTGTGTGTGTGTGTGTTGTGTGTGTGTGTGTGTGTGTGTGTGTGTGTGTGTGTGTGCGGGTGTGTGGGTGGGAGTGTGTGTGTGTATGCGTAAGTGAGAGAAAAAAAAGAGACAGTACAGAGACAGAGACAGACAGACAGAGAGTTACATTTTTTGTTAGGGATTTCAGAATTTCAGTCCCCCCCCCCCTTAACATTCAACCCTCAATAATGTCAAAATAGAAACAGAAACAATAAGAGAGAGAACATAAGCACAGACATACTATGCAAAAAAATATCAAAGGATACATATAACAGAGGAATTATTTTTGAAGTAGGAGACGACGATGGAAGACATTTAACCAGAGATAAAAGAAAGTTAAAAAAAAAACCCCAACGAATTTCATCATCATACGAAGAGCAATTAAAACAACACTGATATGAACATACATTGATGAAAATGATTCTAAAACATGAAAAGAAAAGATATGATTGATGTAATATAATAAGGTATCTCCTAATTTCCAACATATTCAAATACATATGAATTATAACACCATTCCCCAGTCTGATATCACTATTCAGGGAAGGACGTTACACTGAAGAACTGACTATGTGGGTAGGCCAAAACTAAAAACACTTTTCTGTGTACTGAAGAAATCTTTTTTTTTTTCCTGATATTAAGTTTCACTCTTCGCACCCACTCACCACCCACCTCTCCACCACACCCTACCCCCAACCCCCTTCCTGCTCCCTTTCCACTTCTCCATCACAACCTTCCTCCACTCCCCTCCTACCGCCCCCCCCCCCCTCTCCTCCCGCCCCCTCGGTGCCTAACTGTCCATCTTCTTTGATATCTGGCACTGCCAGAGCCGTGTCACCCTCCACTCTTGCAGAAAGAACCCAAGCCAGCTGTGGGCTATTTGCCAGGCCCCCCCCCCCCCCCCCCCCACCAACCAACCCCCCCCCCCCACCTCTCTCTGTGTCTCTGTCTGTCTGTCCGTCTCAGCTGTCTCTTTCCTGTCAGCCCATTCACATCTCTTCCCACTCAACCCCCCTCTTTTTATTTCCTAAGTATTCTTTTTCCCCTTTCTTCCATCTTCATCTCTTTCTTCTTCTTTCTTCTGCTCTCTCTTGAATGTTCTGCCATGCTTCGTCAGTTCCAGTGAATGGACTAGGCCTATGCTCTCTCTACTACTGCCTCTCTGGGACTACTGTCCTGTCCCCACTGTTGCAGAATAAAGCGATGCCAGCTGGTTTGTGTGTGTATGTGTGTGTGTCAGTGGGGGGTGTTGAGAGAGAGAGAGAGAGAGAGAGAGAGAGAGAGAGAGAGAGAGAGAGAGAGAGAGAGAGAGAGAGAGAGAGAGAGAGAGAGAGAGAGAGACAGACAGACAGACAGACAGACAGACAGAGACGAGACAGACATAGACACAGACAGAACGACACAGAGAGAGATAGGCCCACAAAGACACAGAGCAAGAGAAGATAGATAGAGGCAGAGGACTCGAGGGGCGTAACGACACCTAAAGAATGCCAAAGGTACACACACCCGCAGACCCTTCCCACCACCCCCTCCCCTTTCCTTGATAATCGGTGAAGGTTGCCATGCCAACGGCGCTCGGCATAGCAGGAGAAGGGGTGATAACTCTCTCCAATTTCCTCCCTACTGGCAGTAGTAAGTCAGAGTTGTTTGTCGCTGCGGGAAGGGAAGGAAGAAGAGA
>CM060328.1:50974822-50992322 GCA_030674155.1 Stramonita haemastoma
AGCTGTTGTTGCTGCTGCTGGAGCTACTACTGATGCTCCTACAACTTCAATAAGTCTTGCATTCTCTCTCTCTCACTCACTCACTCACTCACTCACTCACTCACTCACACACAACACACACACAAGAAAGAGAGAGAGAGAGAACACTGAACACTGAAATTGTTTAATGTACATCGGCCTTTGGCCACAATACAAAAACGTGGTGGGCATAGAGTGTGTGCATATGACATAGGTGTTATAAACATATTACTATCAACGTATATGCATATGAAATAATATATGAGTAATTATAAAGCAAAAAAGTTATATTAGCCATATCTTAACCGTTACTTAAGAGAGAGAGAGAGAGAGAGAGAGAGAGAGAGAGAGAGAGAGAGAGAGAGAGGAGAGAGAGAGAGAAGAGAGAGAGAGAGAGAGAGAAGAGAGACAGACAGACAGACAGACAGACAGACAGACAGACAGATAGACAGACAAACAGAGACAGAGACAGACAGACAAAGAGACACAGAGAAACACACACATACCCCCCCACTACCGCACCTCCCCCCCCCCCCTCCCTCCTCTTCATATCCTAAAAACTTGATTATGACGGGAAGCTGTATCATTAACGAACCCCTTTTGCAGACTGACAGCTAACGACTTTAGACAGTGTTCGTTAATGGTTCTGGCAACAACAAAAACACTGGCCGGGCCTCGCTTTCCACTCCCCTCGTCTTTGATGTCCAAGTCATTTCAATTCAACGCTTCCAGTTGCATGTCAGCCTCCATTTATCACCCCCAAACCACATAATGCCATAAGGTGTGTGTGTGTTAGAGACTGACGGGGAGAGAACATGTTAAACAAACGTTAAATAACAAGACAAACGAGAGAGAGAGAGAGAGAGGGAGGGAGGAGTGGAGGGATAGAGACGGAATTGGGGGGGGATAGAGGGAGGAGGGAGCGGACACAAACAGAGAGAGAGAGAGAGAAGAGAGAGAGAGAGAGAGAGAGAGAGAGAGAGAGAGAGAGAGAGATGAGAGAGAGAGAGAGAGAGGAGAGAGAGACTGGGACACATACAGACAGAGAAAAAGAGAGGCCAAAAAAGACAAAGATAGTTATCTAAGTCGTTATTTTCAAAGGTTGCAGATAAGCTTTTGAGAGAGAGAGAGAGAGGAGAGAGAGAGAGAGGAGAGAGAGAGAGAGAGAGAAGAGAGAGAGAGAGAGAGAGAGAGAGAGAGAGAGAGAGAGAGAGAGAGAGAGAGAGAGAGAGGACTTTAACACACACACTCACACACACACACACACACACACACACACACACACACACACACACACACACACACACACACACACACACACACACGCATGACACACATGGAGATAGAGAGAACGAGAGTTGAAGTGAAAATGCGGTTTTCACAAATCAAAGCCTGCCTGATTCTGTTTGTGAAATGAGGTATCGGGAGGTTGTCAAAATCTGGCTTCTGTCCCTACAGCCCAGGAGAGGCACAAGATCACACAGACACAATTTCATCAAAAAAGCTGGACACACACGCTGGACACATACACGTTAAATCAGTTGAGTTCATTATCATAGTGATATCAATATGTCAGCTACACTGATATTACTAATGATGTTATTAAGTCTAACATGTCTAATTGAGTTGGCCTATATAAAAAAACAATGTCCCAAAAATACAGAATTGATTCCAGTTACATGAAGTCGTGTGTTCGAATCTCGGTGGCGTCTGATGAATCATGGGTGGGGACTTTTACGCTCTCTCAGGTCAACTCATCAGTTCAGTTTTTCATGTAAAATTAAGAGTGATAACAGCATTGAGCATTATCATGAAGACAACATTGTATTCTGTCCTCTATCCAGTGTGTTCATTTGTATGCAATATGCACTGTTCAATAAAAAAACAACATTTCAAACATTTCACAAAAAGTATGTACCTTCACTTTATTAATTCAACATTTTCACACATTTCGTGAAGAAAGCTTATCCAGTCTGAACGAACAGGCCCGAACGGTCCTCTTTAGTCTTAAGTTTGGAATAGATCGTCAGTTCATTATCACTGAGTTTTCTCAAACGTTTTTAATTGATCAACTATTTCATAAAATAAAAACAAAAAAATGAATAAAAGTTCTTTCATTCTGAACGAACAAGTCTGAACGGTCTTCTCTAGTCATAGGGTTGAGAAGGATCATCAGTCTGCACTTCACTTACTGTGCTCATCTCATCTATCAGCACAGCAGCAGTCTGTGTGTGTGTGTGTGTGTGTGTGTGTGTGTGTGTGTGTGTGTGTGTGTGTGTGTGTGTGTGTGTGTGTGTGTGCGTGCGTGCGTGCGTGTGTGTGTGTGTGTGTGCGTGTGTGTGTGTGCGTGCGTGCGTGCGTGTGTGTGTGTGTGTGTGTGTGTGCACTGACACAGTTCCCACTGTGTTCACGATGACTCTCCACTCCTGCTGTACTGACTGCCTGTCTTCTGGTCCCCCTCTCCACAGTCAAGTGCCACTAAATGAGGATGCACTTCCGGGTCTCTTCTCTCCTCCTCTTTTCCCCTCTTTCTTTCCACTCTGGCCATACTCCATCTTTAGCTACAGGATTTCTCTCTTTCTTTCTACTCTGGCCATACTCCATCTTTAGCTACTGGATTTCCCTCTCTTTCTACTCTGGCCAAACTCCATCTTTAGCTACAGGATTTCTCTCTCTCTTTCTACTCTGGCCATACTCCATCTTTAGCTACAGGATTTTTTTGGCGTTCCTTAGCTAGAGAGAGGTCCAAGGTTCACCTATAGTGAGATTTAGCGAATGCGACCGTTTCTGGCTTCCATGAAGGTAGCTGCATTCCGACTTCGAAGATATACGGTGGGTATGATTGTGCTTCCGTAACCCACCAAACGCTGCCATGAGTGACGGGATCTTTAACGTACCTGCATATTTTGATCTTCTGCGTTTGTATATTCACGAAAGGGATTATTAAGGCACTGGCAGGTCTGTACTTAGAAGCTGACCTGGGAGATTGTGAAGATCACCATCCTTAATTCACCGGATGCCACTAAGATTTGAACCCATGTCTTCATGAACCAATCGGATTGAAGTCGAAGAGTCTGAACCAATCGGGTATGGCTTCCGTCCAGCTACTTGAAGAAGTAGGCTAGTGACTTGTTTAGAGTGCTATGCAGTTAAAAAAAACACACACTTCCCTTTATTAAACATTATTTTTTAAAGTAGAAAAAAATGTGATAAGGAATTCATCTTTGATGTGGAGGAAATTGATGCTAGGAGATAATGAGAAAGTTGGAAATGAGCATCTGGCATCATCTGAAGATGCTTCTAGCAAACGAGCTGATGCGGTGCGTGCTTAATTAAAAATCATATTGTGGTTTAAGAGCGTAGCAGATGACAGTGATATGAATGATATGAAGAGGTACAGTGTTTACTGAAAATAAAAGAACGGTTCACACAAAGAACTTGAGAAAAACGGAATGTTGTGTAACGTAACAATTCTCTCCCACGCCGAAGTCAGATGCGCTGGTCCTGCCTGGCTTGAAAGGCACTTAACGGCAGCGTAACGCATTTTCGCTATCAATATAACAGACACGAATAGTTACTGTCTGAGCATTCAAAGAGGAAGAATGAAGTGCGAGTCAGGAGCTAGTCTTTTACCAACGATGCCTTTCTATTTTTTCGCAGAGGCTTTGCTAACGGTTTTTATGTATACATGAGTAATATGTGCAGTAAGAAGAAAATAAGTAATCAATGATAAAAAAGAAAGAATGGTAGAGTGTGACTTATCAAAAACCACAGAGGGACAACTTCCTTTTCTCAGCAACCCCTGTTAGGGACAAGAAAAGGAGAGACAGACGTTTGACTGTAAACTGCTCAATGTTGTGTGTGTGTGTGTGTGTGTGTGTGTGTGTGTGTGTGTGTGTGTGTGTGTGTGTGTGTGTGTGTGTGTGTGTGTGTGTGTGTGTGTGTGTGTGTTGTGCTAATTTTTATCCCCTGATAATGCTCACACCTCTCCTCCCTTCCAATCAACTCCGTTCGCAATCAACCATCTCCCTCAACTCCCCTTCCCCTTTTTATATAAGTACATACTCTTCATCTTCTTCTTCAGCTCCCACCCCAACCCACACGCATGCGGGCGCGCACGTACACACACACACACACACACACACACACACACACACACACACACACACACACACACACACACACACACACACACACACACACACACACACACACACATATACACAAACACACGTATGCATTCACACACGCACGTACGCACAATACTGGAACCAGAAAAACAAATAAAATGCCTTCCTTTTCACCTTCACTATTACTCTTAGGGATTAAACACACATGAAGCAGTTTCCTCTGGAATATGAACCTAAATGGCATCCTCTTCCTCCTCCTCTTCTTCTTCTTCGAACACTTACCAACTATTTATGTCGTGTTATATGAGCAAAAATACGTTGTGCTGCCGTTAAAACGCCTGAAAAGTCAGGCTAAGCACATACAACTTTGACATTGGAGAAAATTGTTATCTTTTCAAGTCTATATCCCCCCTCCCCCCCAAGAAAAAAAAGGCAAAAGAATGGACCAAGAAGGCAGAAAATAAAGAAGGAGGTGACAAGAAGAAGCAGAAACAAAGAGAAGGATAGAAAAGAGGGAATTTCTAGCACAAAATTTCCAAACGGGTGGCGATACTATTTTATACGATATAAAAGAATAAATAAATAAATAAAATACTGACAGACCTCACCACCACCCTACCCGGCATCTCCGCGGGGAGAGGGAAGAAGACTTCAGATACATAGACCTCCCAAGGTTGTTTGTTGTTTGTTTTTTGTTGTTGTTTTTTGAGAAAGCCCAGATTTAAAGCAACAGCCTTGAGCATCAGATTGACATGGGAACATGACATCGCTCGTCAGGAGTAACCCAAGTTCCCATGTCAAAAGACAAGTCTAGTGAGAGAGGAGCAAGTCCTAAGTCACATCAAATTCGTCTGCCCCGTTATCGCAAAGGTCGTCTTGAAGATCTCTCCGCTTACCTCCCATGCCACCTTCATCCCTTTTACCTCCCTTGCTTCTTTCCCCCACTCTCCTCTCCGATAAAGGTTAATGACATTAACTGATGACCTTTTTGATGACCTGTGTGTCATTAGGTCAGCTTCAGGTTTCTAATCGTTGGGTTTTTACCTTGTTTTTCTATCTTTTTTCACCTTGGGGGGGGGGGGGAGATGTTTTGGACTTTCCCCTTTTTTCTCTTGGTTCGTTTCGGTTTTTTTTCATTCTGAATAATCTTTTATTTCCAGGTTTTTCCATTCATTTTGTTGGATTGTATTCAATATCTATTATTTCCCTTTTTGTACATTTTTTGCTTTTCTTTTTATTTCTTTCCCTTTTCCCCTTGCTATTTTTAATCTTTAATTTTTTCCCCTTTTCAATGTTTCCTGCTTTCTTTATTCTTCTCTTCTTTTCATGTTCCTTTGTACTTTTCCTCCGGTTAAAAAAAAGTTTAGTGGCGAAATGTTTTCTCTGTGTTTCTGTAGATAATCTATTTTTCATTTTCCTTGGTTTTTCTTCCTCATAATTCTCATTATATTGTCATAGTTCTTTGTTGCTGTTGCTGCTGCTGTTGGTCTTGCAATAGAAAGATGAAACCCGCGAGAAGAGGAGGAAGCTGGTTGCAAAATCTTCAGTGGTGGCCCCAACAGTCTACGGGATAGGTGAGGTGAAGAAGAGTTTGGAACCTATGTCAAGGCCCCAGCATATCGTACCAAAAGAAAAAAGTAAGAAGTGTTGAATGGAATGACTTAAATGAGCGTGTTTGTGTGAGTGAGTTGAGTGAGCAAGTGAGTAAGAGTGTGAGAGATTGATTGATAATCATTATTGATTGATTGACCGTTTGATAGTCTTTATTTTGCCAGGGTAGCAGAGACAGAGAGAGACAGAGAGAGAGAGAGAGAGAGAGAGAGAGAGAGAGGGGGGGAGGGGGGGAGGGAGGGAGGGGGGGAGGCGGAGCGAAAGACAGACGAACGGAAGGCCAGACGAATAGACAAAGACACATAGACAGACAGACAGGCTGTCACACACACACACCGCACACACACACACCACACACACACACACACACACCACACACACACACACACACACACACACACACACACACACCAACCAAACCCAACCAAACCCAAAACAACACACCACACCACACCACAACACCTCTCTCTCTCTCATATCCTTACCTGCAGTATATACCCGCGCGCGTAGTCCTCATAGGACCAGCCGAAGCCGTGCAGCACTTGCAACACTTCTTCATGCTGCAGCACGCTGAAGAGACGGTCCAGCAGGATTTTCAGCCGCACGGGGGTGGCCTGAGCGCCGTACAGCATGAGGCTGGCGATGTCGAAGACAATGTTGGGCTGCACCACTTCCACCTGCATGCCCAGGTTGTACGCGTGCTGGTAGCCCAGCTTGTCCAGGGCTGCAACACATAGACACACAGAAATGAATATCTGGATTTCAATTTTCAAATGTTTTACGGACGTACTCAGTGGTTTAAGACCGTTCAACTTCAATCCTTATAAATATTTATCTGTCGTGCTCGATATTGACCTCCAAAACAGCAGAGGAGGCAGCTGCTGTTTCGAGGAGGCAGCTGCTGTTTCGGAAATTGGGCAGAAATTTGATAGTGGAGATACCTTGCCCACAGTGCACCCCCATTCTCTAGGCCAAGAGGGCATAAGGACAGTCAGCGTTGGAGATGTTCTCCAAAGGCCAACTAGCCCCTCAGGGCTGCAGCACATAAGGACTGTGCAAGTCAAGCCTCCTAGTCCGAGAGTCACAGTCGACCACTAAAGACTAAGCCGCAAAGTGGAATTCCATGAGTGGGAATCACTAAAGACTAAGCCGCAATGTGGAATTCCATGAGTGGGAAATAAAGCCTCTGACCATACATCCTCTCACTTTGCTGTTGCCCCCAGCATCAGCGGTTTAATCAAGAACTGTGATAGCCTAGAGCACAGGCCCTAAAGTTATGAAGACGGGGGTTCGAATTTCGGGGATGTCTGCTGAATGTAGACATGTAGACATGCCGTCACCCTGGTGGCATTGGGTGGAGCTCCTGCCAACGTGGAATAGTCGTGTTGAGATTTCCTTGCTTTTGCCGCCATTTTTACTTTATTTCCTTGTTGCAAGATAAGAGCAAGGAAAGGAAAAATACAAATGGTGTTTGTGCATGGCCAACGCTTCCACATCCATACGATGACTTCCCTTTAACTCTTAAAGGAACCTTTCAAAGGATCACTAAACCCACACGCACACACACACACACACACACACACACACACACACACACACACACACACACACACACCACCCCCTTAATTCCAGCAAAGAAACCATATAAAAAATATCACCAAAATGACAACATCAGGAAAAACCATCCAAGACCAGGTAAGACAATCCCTCCCCCAAAAAACAACAACAAATGTGGGGCCAAATGGAAATAAAACAACACAGACAACAACAAAACCAAAACAGAAAAATATTATATTCCATGCAATAAAATGACAGCTGCTTTGAAAAGTCAGGTAGGCCTTCCTAATAGACAGGTGATACGAGAAATCTGAGAGGCTGCCATGTGCAATAGTGCGCTATAGGAAGCATCTTTCCACAAGCGACAAGGCGTGAAAGTATTCATCAGCATCTTCTATGTGTGAAAGTGATCTCGGTGTATGCGTGTGGGAGAGGAGATGCATTTTGCCATGCCAGGAAGGAAATTTTGACTCGAAGAAATTTTTTGGGTACAGAACATGAGGTCAAAGTGTGGTCGGGTGCAATTTGAGGGGAGAGAGAGAGAGAGAGAGAGAGAGAGAGAGAGAGAGAGAGAGGAGAGAGAGAGAGAGAGAGAGAGAGAGAGAGAGAGAGAGAGAGGGGGGGGGGAGATGGAGGGGGAGAGAGAGAGAGAGAGAGAGAGAGGGAGGGAGAGGAAGAGTGTGTGTGTGTGTGTGCGCGCGCGCGCGCGCACGCACACACACACACACACACACACACACACACACACACACACACACACACACACACACACACACACACACACACACACACACACACACACACACACGTGTGTGTATGTGTATGGATGTGTGCAAAAATCAGTCACAATTATATTTCCAGATGTTACGTTGAATTTCAGCAATGCATTTGCTTTTTTCCATCAATCCATCTGTGTATGTGTGTGTGTGTGTGTGTGTGTGTGTGTGTGTGTGTGTGTGTGTGAGTGTGAGTGTGAGTGTGAGTGTGAGTGTAAGTGTGCGTGCGTGTGTGTGAGTGCACGTGCGCGCGCATGCGTTCGTGTGAGCGAGCGTGCATGCAAGCTCTGTTGCAACCTGCAACTTTACCCTGCTCGAACTCCTCAGCGTTTAGCTCTAGCTTATCCAAGGTAGAACTGAAGTAGTCCGTGTCCTGTACGACATCATTCAGCGGCACCCGGCTGCTAACCCACTGACTATTCCAACGTAGCCTAACCGCCCTCCACTCCATCTGCCCCCAATACAATCCCAAGCACCAGGCGCAGTCAACGTGGATCACTTGTGGCACCCACCGCTTTTCTGGCCACACAAATCCCTTCCAATTCTTTGACAATTACCCCTGAAATGAGACAGTTAGGGCAGCGAGCAGCCATCCTCCTCACTCCCCCCTCCCCTAGCCAGGATTTCACAGAATTACCGCCCCCTTTCGGGCTACCCTGGCTTGTCTCAAAAGTCCGGTCGTGATTTGGCCTGAGCCAAAGTAATGATGGGTTCTCGTTTTGGCTTTTGAGGGTGGAAATAAGTCGTGGAAGTAACACTATCTGTTTCGAGTTTTGGGGGGAAGAACTGGCTTGCTGTGGCTAAACTCTTCTGTTCTTTCTGGAAAAACAAAGAGGATATAACCTCTGAGTGTCCTTGATCCAGGTAAACGAAGGGACGGGGAAATTGGGGAAAGAGGGGGTAGGGGGGGGGGGGAGCTGTGACGTCACAGGTCGTGGAGGAGAGGCATGGGGAGGATAGTTCAAGATAGACATCAGCACAGCTTCCTCTCTCTCCCTCTCTCCCTCTCTTCGGGGTCTATCTCCTCCTCTCTGGTGAACAAGGCCCAGGTTCTGGCTAATTAGTGTCCGCAATTAAATAAGTCCAGCACAGGCCCCTGCCCCTTGCCAACTGCTAACAGGGAGGGGTTGTAACCCGGGAGGGACCTCCAAATCGAATCAGACGGCAGGCCGGCCAGAGCAAGGGTCTCAGAAACAGCTTTCACGTGGCAGCGGGCCCATGTCCAAACCCCCGACAATCTGTTGGCATCTAGCGGAGCGTGGCCAAGTGGACTGGACGCTAGGGAGGAGGGGGGATGGTCGGGTAAAGTGATTTATCGGTTTTCTATCGGCCACATTTCCACTTCAAAGACCTCGACGACCTTGCAGGACAAAGGGAGGGGTGAGGGGAAGGTCAGCAGGGTAGGGGTGGATGGAGGGAGGGTGGGGGGGGGTTTCTCTTCCACCAGGCTTGTGCAATGCTCATTAGGGGGTCGTGAGGGGAGGTAATTTCTGGACCTGGTCTGACCATCTCGTTCTCAATCTCTCTCCCTGTGATGTCATTAGCCGCTTTCAGCGCTTCTGTCCATGCTTTCCTTTCTGTTCATCACCCTTGTCTGTGCACTTTCTCTCACTGCTGCCTGTCTGGGCTGTGTGTCCTCTGTCTTCTGTCCTGCATTCCTTTGTTTCTTGTCCTAGATGTAGTCTCCTCTGCTGTCCTGCATTCCTTTGTTTTTGTCCTTTGTTACATGTAAAGTTCCTTTGTCTTCGTCCTGCATTCCTTTGTTTTTGTCCTTGTTACATGTAGAAGGTTTTCCTTTCTTCGTCCTCTCTTATTTTCCTACTTATTCCGTTTGTCTTTCTTTTTTCCTTGTTACATGTAGAAGGTGTTCCTTTGTCTTCGTCCTGCATTCCTTTGTTTTTGTCCAAGTAGAAGAAGACAGTGAATGAAGCACTGTACCACTGCTCTGAAGACAACAGATTGAATCCCCCCCCCATGCCGTGAAGCCTTTAGCCACAGAAATTCGACTTGGGCCCAGGCAATTTTGTTTAAATAGCGTTTTATAAAAAACAAAAAAAAATCATACATGTAATTATACACTTACAATTCAGCAAACACCAAGCTACAGTCAAGTCTAGTATTGGTTAACTTAAGTTCAAATGCCAGAGCCTACTTTTATTTATAATGCTTGAAAACTATTATGTTCTTCTTCTTGAACACTTAGACAGCAGCTATTGTTGTCTGTCATATCAGCGCAAATGTGTTGCACGGTCGTTTAAACGCCTGACAAGTCAGGCCCAGCGCGTCCGACTTCGGCATGGGCCAGAATTGTTCTCTTTTCCGTCTTTCCGGAAAAAGGCAGGCAGGAGAATGAACCAAGAAGGCAGACATTGGACAATGGAGGAGGTGGCAGGAAGAAAAGGATCAAAGAGAGGGATAGAAAAGAGGGACTTCCTTGCATAGAATTTCCAACAGGTAGGGATGCTCTTTATACTGAGAGCACCCTGGCGTCCCTACAGGGGAAACTTTGATCCCGACATGCCATGCGTTCGAATCCTAGACGGAGGAAGAAAAGAAAAGAAAGACGGAGAGGGAGTTGTAATGATGTTCCTCATTATGTGCAGCAGTCAACTTCAGAGAACACCGTATGCTTGCGTCAACTATCACCGTATTTTTTCGTAGAGAAAGAAAACATATGTTGACGTGATCCTTACAAACACAAGCACACACACACACACACACACACACACACACACACACACACACACACACACGCGCGCGCGCGCGCGCACGCACGCATACACACACACACATACACACACACACTCACTCACGCACACACGCACGCCCACACACGTATGCACTGTTTGATGAAAAAAAGAAGGGAAAAAACCCCAACTGCACTATTATTCGATATGCCATCTGGCAAACAAGTCTGACTTTAACTTTAACTTTGACTTTGACTTTGACTTTGACTGTGACTTTGACTTTCCACACACACACACACACACACACACACACACACACACACACACACACACACACACACACACACACACATCAGCCAGGAAAGTCGCCCTCTACTTTCACACTTTCAATATCCTCTAAAAACCCATCTCTCCTCACCTTCTTTCTCTCACCATCCCACCCCCCCCCTCTTCCCCCCCCCACACACACAACATCACCACCACCACTCTCTTCCTGTCTTTCTGCAAGCAGGTCAATTATCGGCCAGCCCAGGTAAGAAAGGAACAGGTAGACAGACAAAGGAATGCACCTCCACCCCCCCTCCCCCTCCCCATCGGGGTAGGAGACGAGAAAGTGAGAGAAGGGAGGGGGCCGGGGGGGGGGAGGAGTGTTGAGGGAGGAGGGACGGAGGGGGTGGGGAGATATGTGATGCTATGATCACCAACCCACACGAACCAAAGTCCACCGCCACACAGACCCCCACACCACACCACACCACACCACACCAGGCTGGAGACAGGGCGAGCGAGCGAGCGAGCAAGACCACAGCGTGTGTGTGTGAGTGTATGTATGATTCTCTCTATCTCTATCAACGTAGTAGACAAGACACAGCGGCAAGCAAGCAAGCACACGTGAGATTCGTACAGACATGGCTTTCACAGCACAGTGCAGCACAACATACAGCACAGCACAGCACAGCACACTGCCGCACAGCACAGCCAAGATGACGCACAGCTGCTGCTAGCGGCAGTGATGTATGAATGATGCACAGAGGAGGAGAAGACAGTCAGCTTGCATGACTGACACAAAGCAAGATGTGGAGAAGTTGGGTTGCTTGGTCTAGCGGTTGGAACAACTTAGTTTAGGAGGCAGCGATGGGAGTTTGCGGTTCGAAACACGTTTTTTTGCGTCCTTCCTCCTCCCCCCCTTTTCCCCATTCGTCTCTCCAATTATAGACTACAAGGAGGTGACAGGAAGAAAAGGAACAAGGCAAAAATAAAGAGAGGGATGGAGAAGAGGGAATTCCTATCACAGTCCTTCCAGAAGGTGGGTAGAAATAATGACGGACCCCGGTATTTTCAGCCCAGAAGGAGGATGAAGAATGGTAGGAGGGGGAGTACAACCAACCCCCCACCCCACCTCACCCCCCACCCCGAACCCTGAAAAAAAAGAAGAAAAAACAATCCTTGCCTCCCCCCCCCCCTTTCTTCGAATCAAAATATATCGATGGAGCACTTAGTGTCGACCCAAACCCCACCTTGGCTGAGGAAGGCAAAACACACATTCAGATCATCTTTTCATTTTCTGTGGTGTTTCCGGCATGTGTTAGACAGCTGGGGTACAACTTTCCGTTTTTTGACGGGGTGAAAAATGTATCCTGCAAATATTATGTACAAGCTTTTAAACCCTCCCCCTTCCTTCTCCCTCCCCCCCCCCCCTCCTCTCCTCTCTCTCTCTCTCTCTCTCTCTCTCTCTCTCTCTCTCTCTCTCTCTCTCTCCTCTCTCTCTCTCTCTCTCTCTGATGAGACTATAAACCGAGGTCCCGTGTGCAGAATATCTTGCGCACAAGTTAAAACCTGCTCCGCTTTTCGGAAGAGTAGGCATTGTGTGCCGGTGGAACGGATGACAAAATTTACAAAACTGCATATCCTCGAAATTAAAGAATAAGTAAAATAAAAACATCCCTTCCAACCCTTACAACATTTGTGGGTGCATACACAAGGGCAGGCGACCACATGCGCTTTGGCACTCCCCTGTCTCTCTCTTTATCTCTTTTCGCTGTCTCTGTCTCTCTCACACGCGGCGCAGCGACACACACACACACGCGCACACACACACACCACACGCGCGCACACACACACACACACACACACACACACACACACACACACACACACACACACACACACACCACCACCACCACCACCACCACCACACCACCCCACCACCACCACCACCACCACCACCACCACCCACCACCACCACCCACCACCTTCGGCCAGTGTGTAACGGCGGGAACATAATTATGACAATATTATGTTAAAAAGCACAAAGACAAAAACAACAATAATATAGTTATAAAAAAAACCCGTTTTACACAAAGACAACGATACATCGCAAAACCCTTTTTTTTCTCTGAAGACATCTAAGACCCTGGAAGTCGGCTGGGCTAAAAACAATCCAGTACTGACTGAATGAAGGAATGACTGGCTTACTAACATGACGGATGCACACGCGCACAGACCCAAGCTTCTGAAACACGAAATTGCTGGAGCCAACTTGCTCAAAGTAGCAAAGGGTCACCTTGGACCTTAAAGTCTTCTGGTCTGCAAGGGATGGGGTAGGTGAGGGTGTAGGGGGATGTGGGTGAGTGAGCAATGAGGAGGTAGGAGGTGGATGAGGGGGGGGGGTAGGTAGTGGTGGGGATAGTTTAACGTAGTGTTACAACCCTTGAAATCACGCATCTGAAAAGCAACCGCTATACAAACACCCACACATACACACACAGACACACGCAGAGACAGAGAGACAGACACATACACACACCTGGAATCTGAAGAATGAGTCAGAATGGTTCTCTGTTCTGTATAATTCATAATTTTATCCCTTTCATGTCTGTACAGAATACAATATTTTCAACAAACGACACTTTTCCCCTCCTCTTCAAAATATTGATGGAATTAATTTCCCTGGAGAAAAATGAGCTCCGTTAGATTCAAGGTACCTACAATACATGGCCTACAAACTATTCATTGTAGTCCCCCCAACAGATCTTCAAGGACTTTATTAGATCATATCATTCAGTAATTGTTGAGGCGGGGTGGGGAGGGAGACCTGGGAGACCTAGGAGGATTTATTCCCCCCTCCTTTGATAAAGGAATGGACAGGTTGAGAGCATGTCATGGCTGAAGGCATGTTTTTTTAAAATTTTTTATTTTAATCTTTTATATCAGAGAAAATGGGATAAGCACTCATGTGTTTTTTTCACCCAGTTCCCGTGTGTATGCAGTTGTGTAAATATTGTCATCTGTTCCCATGTATCAAGATTAGCATCCACCAACCTAACAACATGTTAGTAATGTAAAAGCCTTGACACTATAAGCCAACATCAATCAATAATTGACCAAAATCAGGGCCAGTATGAGTAAAATAAACCTGCACGCAGCAAAATGCCTGCCTGCCTCCCTCTCACCTTTACTCATGGAAGTCAAAGCAATGCCCCCCCCCCCCCCCCCTCTCTCTCTCTCTGTCCGTCTGTCCCTCCCTCCCGCTCTTCCCTTCCCTCCCTCCAATCCCCCTCTTTCCCCCCCTCTCTCTTCCATTTCTCACTCACTTCCCCCCTTTCTCACTCTTCGTGCCTGTTCCATGCCAGCCAAGCAGACAGACAGAGGAGAGTTTACTCAACCTCTGGTCCAGGACTAGAGAGAGACCAGCTGAGATGTAAACTTCCCAGGACCAGAAGAGGTCTGCTGGAGAAAGTTGTCGCCCTTTCTTTCTTCACTTGTAAGTTTGGCCAGGTATCGGCGAGTTTACCCCCTTCCTCTTTTGCCTGCGTGACCTTGTAGTGTGTGTGTGAGTGTGTGTGAGTGTGTATGTGTGTGTGTGTGTGTGTGTGTGTGTGTGTGTGTAGTGTGTGTGTGTGGTAGTGTGTGTGTGTGTAGTGTGTGTGTGTGTAGTGTGTGTGTGTGTGTAGTGTGTGTGTCTGTGTCTGTGTGTGTGGTGTGGTGTGGTGCGAGGGTATGATGAAAAATAAGTTTTTAAAAACTTAATCTTTTACCCTATGTAAAGATGATTATGACATAATAACCCCCCACCTCTATCTCACTCACACACACACACACACACACACACACACACACACACACACACACACACACACACACACACACAACACACACACACACACAGAGAAGATAAAAGGCACACGTATACAAGGTTTTCCTTCCTGCAGCTTTAAGCACAGCCAGCACTGACGATAAGATGGCACCCCGTCCTCCCCCTCCTTCCCTCCACCACAACCACTACACTAACCCCCCCCCACCCACCCACCCACCCTACTGTCACGCAGGCACAGAAAGTGATGAGAAAGATTGTGATGATCAGTAAGAAGAAGCCACTTCTCTCTTCCATTCCTACCCCCACCCTTCTCTGTCTGTTGTTTTTCTTTTTGATTTTCTTTTATTTCGAGAATAATGGAATAAACACCCATGTGCTTTATACTTCCAGTTCCCGTGTGTATGTAGTTTTGTCAATTTTTGTCATCCGTTCCCCTCTGTCTTTGTCTCTCCCCTCTCCCTTCTCTCTGGGAAAAAAGGTCAGTTACTCATTCAGTTCTTTATTCATTCATCCATTTACTCATTTGATCCCATCTCTATCTGCCTGCCAGTCTGTCTTTTCTGTCTGTCTGTTTGTCTGTCTGTCTGTCTCTCATCCTAAAATACGGTCTCTCTCTCTGTGCTTGCTGCCTGTCTCTGTCTCTCTCTCACTCATCCTATAATTCTCTCTCTCTCTGTGTTTGCCTCTGTCTGCCTGTCTGTCTGTCTGTCTGTCTATCATCCTATAATACAGTGTAGGTGTAAGTGAGTATGCATGCGGTAGTGGTGTCATAGAGTTAACAGATGGCACTACACAACACAACACAACACAACACAACACTACACTACACTACACTACACT
The DNA here is from genome assembly GCA_030674155.1 of Stramonita haemastoma. Taxonomy (NCBI): domain Eukaryota; kingdom Metazoa; phylum Mollusca; class Gastropoda; order Neogastropoda; family Muricidae; genus Stramonita; species Stramonita haemastoma. The sequence goes on from CM060328.1 coordinate 50,990,538, forward strand.
ACAAGCAGAGGAGAAGAGGGGGGGGGGGGGAGTTATTTGCACGAAGGTGGACAAAGGGGGATGCAACTTTTGGTGCGTTGCAGTAGGATGTAAGGTATATGATAAGCGAGCGCTCGCACTGCACAAACGCACTCACACTTACACATACAGGCTAGCGTGCGTGTGCATGCACGCTTCCACAGGCACAGACAGACACGCAAAGGCGCGCATGCGTGCGTGAACTTACACATACTAGTGCGCAAGAGAGAGAGAGAGAGAGAGAGAGAGAGAGAGAGAGAGAGAGAGAGAGAGAGAGAGAGAGAGAGAGAGAGAGAGAGAGAGACAGACAGACAGACAGACAGACAGACAGACAGACAGACAGACAGACAGAGACTAAGACAGAGAGGAACAGAGACAGACAGGCAGACTGACAGATGAGATGCGATCAATGAGTGAATGAATTAATCAAAAAGTGAAAGAGTGGTAGATTTTTCCCAGAGAGAGAGAGAGAGAGAGAGAGAGGAGAGAGAGAGAGAGAGAGAGAGAGAGAGAGAGGAGAGAGAGAGAGAGAGAGAGAGAGAGAGAGAGAGAGGAGAGAGAGAGAGAGAGATGGGAGGGGGGGGGGGCATCAGCCAGAGACAGGTAGACACAGGATGTGACTTGACAGATGATAAAAGACAGAAAGTTTAAAAAAAAACAACAGATACCACACGTTGTCTGGTCTTGGACCTTGCCACTACCACACACACACACACACACACACAACACACACACACACACACACACACACACACACACACACACACACACACACACACTCATACTTGCCAAGCCAGCCAGCATTTTTGAGACGCTCGCTTCACCTGTAACCCCACCACCTCCTCCCCACTCTTCTAGAATAAGACACCCTCCTTCTACCCACCCCCCCTCCCATAAACGAACCTTCCTCATCCTCCTCCCTCCCTCTTTCGACAGAAGGTTAGGAGACAGACCGACTTTGGACGAGAGCAGCTACTAGCCATAAACAGAGCATCAGCTGAGAGCATCCAGGCCTCAAAAAGACAGGTAAAGGGGGGGGGGGGGTAGTGTGGAGGCTGGAGTAGGCCTATAGGCTGGCAGTTGTCCGTCCAGAGAGAGAGAGAGAGAGAGAGAGAGAGAGAGAGAGAGAGAGAGAGAGAGAGAGAGAGAGAGGCATCAATGAGCAAGTGAATGAATGTATCAAGAAGTACATGAATGACTGTTTTCACAAAGAGAGAGAGAGACAGAGAGAGGGAGAGAGAGGGGGGGGGGGAGGGAGAGATAGAGAGAGACAGAGAAAGACAGAGACATATGAATACAGAGAGAGAGAGAGAGAGAGAGAGAGAGAGAGAGAGAGAGAGAGAGAGAGAGAGAGAGAGAGAGAGAGAGAGAGAGACAGACAGACAGACAGACAGCAGACAGACGACACACACACACACACACACACACACACACACACACACAAACACAAACATACAGACAGGCAGACAAACACAGACAGACACAGACACAGAGACAGACTGACAGAGACAGAGGCAACTGGAGGCTGAGGTCGAACTACGACTACACTGTACACATAACACAGGCGATGCAAGACAGGTCTGTATAGCGTGGTCTGTATACAGTGTACAGACAGGCTTTCTCTCCGTGTACAAACAAATCCACGCCCTTGCTTTTGGACATGACTTCCCAGACCATGCTTCACACACAGGAATCCAAACGTACGGAATGTTCGGCTTGTGTTTTTAGCTTTGAAGTCACGCGCGTATATGCACACGTCAACTCGCG
>CM060328.1:50997322-51017742 GCA_030674155.1 Stramonita haemastoma
AAAAAAAGGGGGGAAAACACAAAAACAGAGAGGGAGAGAAAAAGAAAGGAACTTGAAAAGACAGAAAGACAGAAAAAGAAAAAAAGAACCAAAGAAAGAAATTCTTAATTCTTTTATTTTGCGAAGATAATAGAATAGCATTCATGTGCTTTTAAAATTAAAAAATTACATCCGATCCCCAAAAGAAAGTAAAAAAGAAAGAAACATGCGGAAAGAAAGAATGATAAATTCAAAAAAAAAAATGACAGAAAGAAAGAGGAAGAAATTATGAAAAGAAACAAAGAAAGAATGAAAAGAAAGAAAGAAATAATATCTTAAGACAGAAGGAAAACAAAAGGCAGGAACAAGACCAAAACATAGAAATGGGGAAAAAGAACTAAAGAATAAAAGAAACACAGAAAGGAAAAAAGACAGAAAGAAGAAAAAAAGAAGAAGAAACATACAAAGCAAGAAAGATGGGAGGGAAAGATAAAAAGAAAGAGAAAGAAAAAAAAGAGAAAGAAAGAAAACACTAAGAAAGAAAGAAAACAGAACGATAAGGAAAAGATAAAAACACAGAAAGAGAGAGGGAAAAATAAGGAACCAAGAAAGAGAGACCAAAACGAAAGACAGTAAGAAAAATAAAAAGAAAGAAAGGAACAAAGCAAAACACAGAAAAGAATGGATAAAAAAAAAAAAAGAACAAAAGAAAGAGAGAACGAAAAAACGAAGGAAAAAAAAGAAGAGAGGAAAGAAAGAAAGAATAATTGACAAAGAGAAATAATAAATGGAAGACTGAAAGAAAGACCTAAAAAAAGAAAGAAAAAAGGAAGGAAAGAAAGAAAGTGTTGACAGACGGTCATGAAACATGAACTTGACCTAGGCAGAAATCCTTTTTCCTTTCGCAGAAAACGCTATCGCCTTCATTAATTTTCTCCCGCGCTCACACAATTAATTTTCTTTTTCATGTACAAAAATGAGGGAAGGAGGGCAGGTGGAGAGAGGAGGATGGTGGTGGAGGGAAGAGTGGTGGGTGGGAGGAGAGAGAGAGAGGGAGGAAGAGGAGAGAAGAGGGAGAGAGAGAGAGAGAGAAGGAGAGAGAGAGAGAAGAGAAGAGAGGACAGAGGAAGACAGAGACAGAGAGAGACAGAGACAGAGACAGAGACAGAACGAGAGACAGAGACAGACAGACAGACAGAGAGATAGAGAGACAGGACAGACAGACAGGAGACAGAGAACAGAAGACAGAGACAGAGGCAAGAAACACAGAGAAGACAGAGACAGAGGTCGATAAACACAGGCAGAGAGACAGAGAGAGAGAGAGAGAGAGAGAGGAGAGAGAGAGAGAGAGAGAGAGAGGGGGGGGGGAAGGAAAGGGGAACATGAGATGAGACAGAAAAAGAGGGGCAAGGAAAGAGACAGAGACAGACAAATAGAAAAAAAAAGAAAAAGAAAAAAGCAAGTGAGAGAAAGCAGAGAAGGGGACACAGGCATACCGCAAAAGATACAACAACAGAGACAGGAAGGTAAAGAGAGACAGAGACAGAAACAAGAGAGAAAGACACACACACACACACACACACACACACACACACACACACACACACACACACACACACACACTCTCTCTCTCTCTCTCTCTCTCTCTCTCTCTCTCTCTCTCTCTCTCTCTCTCTCTCTCTCTCTCTCTCTTTTCACAGAGATTTCAAAAACCTTCGAAGAGACAAACAAGGACAGACAGACAGGGGGGGAGGAGGTAGGCCTAGGGGAAAAAACCCACCCCAAGAAAAAGTAAAAGTAAAAAGGAAACAAGCAAGCACAAGACACAACCATCCTAGCACTGGAAGCAGCAGCAGTAGCAGCAGAAAGCGAGCAAGAGCAAGGAGCCACAGGAGCGAAGCTAGGCAGGCTAGGCTAGGCTACAGGGAAAGAGGACGCGACCATCTATCACACGGGCCGAGACGCCCACAAGACGGCTGTACCCTGCAGGTAACAGCACGGGGAGAGAGCACACATCATCCATCTATCTATCCCCTCATCCCCCACCCCAACCCCCTCCCCCCCTCTCTCTCCTTCTCCTCCTCCCCCCCTCTCTCTCTCTCTCTCTCCTTTCCCCTTCTTCTCGTCTGCTTCCTTTTGCCTGCCCCCCAAGTCTCTCCGGACGATTCTAGAGGTTCCAGTAGCTCCTCTCTCTCTCTCTCTCTCTCTCTCTCTCTCTCTCTCTCTCTCTCTCTCTCTCTCTCTCTCTCTCTCTCTCTCTCTCTCTCTCTCTCCTTCTGTCTCTCTCTCTCCCTCTCGCTGTCTTCATTTCTGTCTCCTTCCTCTCTCTCTCACCTTTGTGAAAGTGTTCGACTGTGGTGCTGGTGTGCTAGCTGTCTTTTCCTTGGCGTCGACCCAAGATTCTGAGACTGTCAGAGGAACAGGGCACGAGAAAGAGAGAGGGGAGAGAGGGTGGGGAGAGGGAGAGGGGAGAAAGGACACGCGCGCGCGCCAGATCGGTGTGTTTTGTACGCTGGGATGGTTTTATCATCATTTTCAACTGGGGGGATGTTCGGAGTGGGAGGTTTATTTTATTTTTTTTTTTCATTATTTTTTCATGTCTGTTTCTTTATACCTGTTTTAACAAAAGGTCGTTCGGTGAAATTTGGTGAGACTGTCTCAAAAATTCTTTTTACTTTCTGTCTGTTTGTCTGTCTATCTTGCCCCTTCGTCATTTCTCATTGTCGGTCTTCTTTGTATATTGTATTGTTGTTGTTGTTGTTGTTGTTGTTGTTGTTGTTGTTGTTGTTGTTGTTGTTCTTCTTCTTCTTCTTCTTCTTCTTCTTCTTCTTCTTCTTCTGAGAGAAAAATAAAGAAGACAGACACAGAGAGAGAGAGAGAGAGAGAGGAGAGAGAGAGAGAGAGAGAGAGAGAGAGAGAGAGAGAGAGACAGACAGACAGACGACAGAGACAGACAGACAGACAGAGACAGAGAGAGAGAGAGAAAGAGAGAGAGAAGAAATACAAAGAAAGAAAAAGTAGAAAAGGAAGAAACAGACAAAAAAGAAGGCAAAAGAGAATGCAATAGATCACAAAGAAGAAAGGAAACTGGGAAAAAAGACGAAAAAGATTGACAAAATAAATACAAAAATAGAACAAAGAGACAAACCAAGCAAAGACAATATAACAAAACTGTCAGATATAAAACAACAAAAAAATCCAATATCCATAAAAGAAGAAATATAAAGTAAAAGGCAGATCATCTCGCTTTAATTTCTGACTTTTATTTCCCTTTCTTTCATGGCCCATGATTACTGGGCACTTTTTAGAGCTCAAAAGCATCCATCTTGTTTTCATCCATCTATCTACCTGTCTGATTTTTGTACAGAATGAAGATTTGAGAAGAGAGAGAGAATAATCAAAGGGCCTGAGCATCTATGCTGTGCCGTAAAGTGGTTGACTGTCTTGAAGTGGAAAAGATCAGCAACAAGAAAACCTCAAGATCAGCAACAACAACAAACCTCCCTAAATCTGAAAATTTCTGTGAAAAAAAACATCAACAAAACTTTCTCCTTTCCTTCATCAGGTGGGCTGTCAACACTCTACGCAAATAGCAAGACAAAGAATTCTAAAATGACAGTTCCTATGTCTTGGTGAATGCATGAATCTGGTAAAATAGATTTGGAGGTTAGACATTTCATGTTTGCAGTCTAGTCTGAATTCTTAAATCATGTAATATCTTTCTATTGCCATTATGGTGGGTTGTGTTGTCCTGCATGTTGATAGAAAACGATGTGCTAAGCAGTTTAACAATCCTTTCCAGATAAGTTTGGACCAGGTTTAGGCAGTAGATGCCCTTCATTAGGGACAAGAAAATCACTAAGGATACCACCCACAATCATACCTGTGTCATAATGGTAACTGAGGATACAAGTATAAGTCTATGCCAGTGTCTGTTCTAAAAGATGTGTGCCTTTAACATTGGTACGACTCCACTCCTCAAAAAAGTCCTCACAGTCGTTGATGTTGACTAAGTCAGTATCAAGGAAAGCATTACATCCAAATTCTTGTTTTGAGCTAACTGTTAAAGTATTTAAAATTTACAGAAATTTTAGTGTAAATCCAAATATAGTGAACGATAGAGTTCAGTATCCTCGTTTTTCTCCCTGGCTTCCTGTCACCAGATCAAGGGGACATCATTCTCTCCTCTACCCAGCCCCTACTTCCTTCCCAGTCCCCTCTCCCTTCTAATGGAAGCTGACAGCACCTCTGTACCAGCACACATTATGCACGTGCACACGCCAGCACTTGCCTGATAATTGAATTGCGTGTGAGACACAGGAGCTGTATGACTGAGCTGTCATATCCTGTAGAAAAGCCGATTGTCATGTAGTCTGTGGAGGGTAGAGTACTCAGAGTTCCCCAACACAGTGTCAGGTCAGGGAAAAAGAGACCAATGTAGATTCACGTCCTGTTGATATTATTACACGTCCCTTGGAGGTTGAAAGGGGAAGGAGTGAAGCAGGCATTCTTCCTATAACTTAAGTGGAATACCAAGCACAAAGAACAGCAGAGAGCAAGAAAGGGAAAGTTGATCTGGTATATAACTATCTCATCTTACTTCACATATTCCCTATTCTAGGAGACCATTGGGGCACCATTTAGATTTGCAACCGGCTTGGGGTTGCAGTTTTCTGCAGCACGTCAGTCCACTCAAGGCCAGTCACGATCTCTGATGATGTCTGACTGCACCATAACTTCACCAAGCCCTTAATCCAGTAATCCTCATGGGCAATGCTTCTCGGGGGATCCCCCTCTTCCCATCCTCTATCATTTTTACCACAGGAAAAAATAATGCAGTAAGTTTAAAAACAAAGGTACACTCAGTTCATTAACTGAGGAAGACTCTTTATCTGAGGGAAATAGCCCTGCAAACCAAGCTGTACAGCCCATGTAAGGACCTGAAAAGGACATGTCATTATTTCCCCAGACACATCTGACAATGTAAAAGCGAACAAGAGAGAATAGTTTAAATAAGAGTTTTCAGAGAAGCCAACGTGCAGTCATGCTCTTTCCTCATGTTGTTGTAGCATAGAAAAGAAGACAGTAGAAAGATACAGAACAAGGAAGGCAGTGCGAAGATTCCATGTCTGTCAATGACAAGGGGCAGTCTAGTGGCTACACTGATAAAACAATTATATCATTAACTTTGGGTTGTGAGATCAGAGACACTCGACAGTTCACAAACTCCACAAATAAAATCAATTTTACATGCCCTTTTTCTCGCCTTTGGGTTGGTTGGTTGGTTTGAATCAAGTTACTTTAGTTAGGATAAACACAAGTTCACCTCTGATACATCCACATGTCATTTGCTAAACAAAACAAAAACAATTGAAATGGTGCTTCCTTCATGTTAGTGGCAGTGGCAGATGCAAAATATCACAATCGATGAAACTTGGAGCTCTAGCTGAGAAACAACCCACCCCACCCCTGTTCCCTAGAAAAAAAAAAGGCTAAAGAACAGTTCAACAATTAGCAATTACAATTATTGATGGCCATTTAATGCATGCTCCATACAAGACTGAGCATGTCAAGTTATTGTGCTTTATGTATGAGCTTTCTTTTCATTCTCTTGAAAGTCACCATAATATGCCAGGGCTGTGATTTGGTAAGAAATACCTTTAAACAATGTGACTTTAAGATAGAATACTTAGATACAGAATTACATAAATTGATGAAGTATAATCAGTTTAAAACAGAAAATTGATGAAGTACAATCAGCTTAAACAGAACAGAAAAAAAACTGCTAATAAAATATAAACTAAAATCTCTGTATTGTATAAAAGTAGTAAGAAGATCAAACAACATGCAGTCATAATCAAAACCTCCATCAGAGTACCATGAACCCAGAAAAACCTCTTCTCTCTAAACTCAGAGACCCAATCGTGGTTCAATCACGAGTGTCACTGAAATTCCACCAACACGTCTCGACAAAGACAGGCGACATGGTGGCTCCCTCATTGGCTGTGTCGTCCTCACTCAACCCTGCCTCATCACACCACTAGTACAAATGGTGTCCCCTTTCACTCCTCAGCCCCCCCCACCTCACACCCCCTCTCCAGGGTAGCTGGGTGGATGGTCAAAGGTCTGGAGTTAGTGCCTCGTCTCATACCACCTATGCCCCTTCCCCATCCTTTAGTGCTCGGTGGTGGGTGCATGTTCAGGGTAAAGTCGAGAGGACAGAGAAACCCACAGGGCAGCCAAGGCGTCTGTGTACAGGACATACAGACGGACCCCCAACCCTGTGTGACCTCTTCCCTGTGTCCTCACGTCCAGTGCTGATCAGAGTGGCCAGTGTCCATTTCTCTGCCCATGTCCTTTTGCCTGTCAGATGACCCAGGGGCACAGCAACTCTCCAGCACCCCCATTCCCCCTTAATGAAAGCTGACAGGAGCTCTCCACTGGTGCAAAGTTATGCACTAGCATACGTCAGCGCTGGCGGATAATGGAATAGCGTGTGAGTCACGGGAACTGTATAATTGAACTGTCTCTCTCTGTGTGGACTTGAGTAGGGGCTACACTGCTCCTTGTCCACCACACCATAACAACTGACCATGCCACAAAGTCTGATCACAAAAGGGAAAGTAGGAGTAAATCTGAAATAGCTGTGATGTTGTAATGAGTTGATATGGACTTTGTTGTTGTTTGATTTTTCATCTGATGACAAAGGAAAAGTAAGCATAAATTAAAATAAGCTGTGACCATAATGTCATTGATATGGACTTTCTGTCAGTTTGTTGTTGTTGTTGTTGTTGTTTTATTAGAAGTAGGCACGTACTCTAGTTGTTCAGAAGTAAAGATTTCATCAAGTGTCGGAAAAAGAGTCTCTGTTAGGAGAAAGGTAACCTGTCAAATATCCCGATGTTGGAAAAACATACCTCAGTGGAACCATCTTTGAACTGTCCACTGTGGTCATGATTTACAGTTTCTAAACTGCAGTTATGGTTATATCCTTTATTGCCACTGTAGCTTATCTCTGAACTTTAAATGCAGCTATTTGGGCAATGACTACAAACTTCACTTGCACTCACCTCTGAAAAAGTAATGCAGGCATCTCTTAACAGTAAAAAAAAAAAGCAATCTCTAAACAGTCACTGCAAATGCAATTACCTCTGAACTGACACTGAAGTCATGTGATAATCTGAAAATATCAACAGTATTTAATAAGCAAAGCCAGTTAATGAAATGTTCACTTCTGTACATTGAACCAAGATAAAATCTTCTGTACATTAAACCAACATAAAGTCTGCTGTATATTAAGCCAAGACAAAATGAGGTGTTCTGTAATCCAACCAAGATCAAATGAAGTCGTCTGTACATTGAACTAAGATAAAGTTTTCTGCACATTAAACCAAGAAAAATTCCTCTGCAAAGCCGGGATAAAGTCTTCTGTACATTAAAACCAAGATAAAGTCTTCTGTACATTAAACCCAGATAAAGTCTTCTGTACATTAAAACCAAGATAAAGTCTTCTGTACATTAAAACCAGATAAAGTCTTCTGTACATTAAAACCCAGATGAAGTCTTCTGTACATTAAACCAAGATAAAGTCTTCTGTACATTAAACCCAGATGAAGTCTTCTGTACATTAAAACCCAGATGAAGTCTTCTGTACATTAAACCCAGATGAAGTCTTCTGTACATTAAAACCCAGATGAAGTCTTGTGTACATTAAACCCAGATAAAGTCTTGAGTCACCACTCTTTGTTTAAAACAAAAAAAACAACTCCCCAAAGTTGCAGGCGAAGAGGGCAACAGGCTTCCAGACGTTGTCTCCTTCTGCAGTAGTGTAATCCTCCCAGACTATCAAGATGTGAGCTGGAACACACTGGGGGTAGAGGGAAGACAGGAGAAGAGGGGGAGGGGGTAATGGCGCCAGCCAGAAGAGAAAAGGGGACTTGGGGGGGTCCCTCTTTGACAATCGATGAGAGAGAGAGAGAGAGAGAGAGAGAGAGAGAGAGAGAGAGAGAGAGAGAGAGAGAGAGAGAGAGAGAGAGAGAAGAGAGAGAGAGAGAGATCTCATCACACAGGCATTTCTTGTCCTATCGCCGCACAGCTCTGTTGGGATCAGAGACAACGTGTGAAACTCAATTTGGGTGAAAGCAGTTTATCGTGTCCTTGTCATGTCTGCCGCCTTGCCCCTTGTGCCTGTTGGTTTAAGCAGGACAAACACAGGCCAGCCTCTAACGCAATCCCTGCTGGACTGATCCCACACGAGTTGCCCCTACGAAGAAGAAGAAGAAGAAGGAGAGGGAAAAGAAAAAAGAAGAAAACAAAACTCTACAGAAGAAAGAAGAAGAAAACAAAACTCTCCAACACATCTCAAGTGGTAGGCAGCAGCATGCAGCAAGACTAAAGCCAGAAGCATATGATGATGGTTCTCCTAATGGGTGCTCATTGCAGGATCGTGATTCCTATACATATCAGAGGACTCTGAAAAGTGTTCGAAGTCTTTTCAAGACTTTTGTTTTTTCATTTCTTTTAATTTTGGAAGAAGAGAGGTAGAAGTTTTGTTTTCTGTTGTTTTGATTTTTTTTGGTTTTAGGTGGGGCAGGGTGGGTTTTGTGTGTGCTGCTTTTTGTTTAGAAGGGTTTTTTTTAAGGGGGGTGGAGGTGAGAGTGGTAGGGGGAGAGGGGGATGGGGATTTCAGAAGTGGCAAAGTGTATTGCAGTTGACGATATATCTGCAGTGAAGGTGGACGCTATCTAAACCTGGTTGAGCAGGTTATAGCAGGATCAAGCGACCAATTCCTTTCCAGGGTCTTAGTCTAAGAAAAAGAGTGTATAAGGGGGGGGGGGGGGGGGGGGGGGGATTTGTGTCATCAAATAAAGGTATGTTTAGCAAACTGTTGTAATGTCATGTTATGGTAGGTCTTAGGTCATGGCTAGCGAGAACATCGGCATACACCCATGCACGCACGTGTTTGCGCGCACGCACGCACGCACGCACGCACGCACGCACACACACACACACACACACACACACACACACACACACACACACACACACACACAGGAGTTCTAGTATACACTCTAAACAGGAAACCTTACCCGTTTTGAGTAAATTGAAAATCGTTACTTGATAGCATAGCAAACGCCTATTATCTATCATGCGCCCCCCTTCCCCAGTCTCTCTCTCTCTCTCTCCATCTCTCTCTCTATATATGTCTCTCTCCCTCCTTCTCACTCTCCCTCCCCCTCCCTCTCTCTCTCCCCCTCCCTCTCCCGCTCTCTCCAAAGTGCCAAATCTTGGTAGCACCACATCCACTCCTAAAAGTTGTCTTCTGCTTCAAACTCCTGCTTACCACTGCTAGCAGGCAAATGCGTTTTATCACACGCGCGTTGAAATCACTTATTCTGGCTGTTGCTATTTGATTAATCTAGCATCCCAGCTCTGCTTTTGTAGGCTATACAGGATTTAATGCACAATATTTTTTACTTGCTTTGTTGTTTGAACTCTGACAGACAAAAATCCACCCAACAAAAGCGAATAGACGACTTTCTGAGACTTACTGCAAATGCCCCAAACTAATAATTAACTCCCTTTGACGCTTTTTCGTCTGCTATTCTATGTCCATTTCGTAAATGGACCCACACGCATTGACCTTTTGACTTCTTTTTTTTTCCACACAAAAATTACCTCAACTTTATTGTCATCCTTAAAGAAATTGATTTTAATAGACAAGACTTGCTTTTCAAGAGTTTCCAAAGATGTGTTTGTAACAAAACAAACAAACAAAAAACAACTCATGATGACCACACAGGGACAGACCACTGTCCACGTCATTTTCACTGACGTCCTGTCAGACAGATCAAGGGGACATCACACCATCCAGCTCCAATCTTGTAGGCCTATGAAGTCATGGGTTCGAATCTCTGCAGGTCCTGGTGAATTAAGGGTGGGGATTTGTTTTACAAAATCCAAGGTTAACTTGAAGTGCAGACCTCCTAGTACCTTAATGCCCTTCATGTATAGAAATATGCAAAAGATAAAAAAAAAATCATGCTAAAGATCTTGTTGCTCATTTGTGATGTTCCAGCACAAAAGGAGTCTGATGTCATAATCCGGCTTTTTGCATATTTTATATGATTCTAGATGTAATTTGAATGCTCTTTCTACTGGTGAAAACCCCATCAAAATCGGATTATTAGTTTTTGAGATAGCGGGTTTAGAAGAGGGTTTACCTGAAAGCGGCCATTTTGAGAAAATTAAGAAAAACTGAATCACAATTTCAATGTTAAAATTTCCTTAGCAACCAATGTTTAATCTTTATGAAACTCTACATGCTGATTGAATACACAAGAAATACATACCTACAAAGTTTTGTGGTCATATCTGAATTTTCTGAAACATTTAGACCTATTTTAATGGGGGACTACTCCTGGCCTCGGTGCTCATTTTGGCTGATTATTGTATCTCAGGTTCTACAAAATATTTTGCAGTAATATTTTACACAGAAAGATAAATCATTATTTAAAGCTAGAATTTTAAGTTTCAACAGTGAATATCATGGGAAAATATTTTTGATTTAAAAAAATATATATATTTTGTGAAAAACAGTAATCTCCTCATGGACAATTAGCTAATGTATGGAATGTTGAAACTAATATCATTACAAAGGCAAAACATGTGAATAGAAAGGTACCATGGACAGAAATTAGGATATGTAAATTCACTTAGGTGTAGACAACACCAATCTGGATTTTACTTAAAATCAACAAAATTACATTACCAAATTTAACTATGCTTAAAATTAAAACTTTGATGGACCAAAATTTTTTGAATAATAGCATTTATCTCAGAAGTCATTTTTGCATCTACATGCAAGGTTTCAGGGGAATACTTGCTAGAGAATTTGCACAGTAAATGAGGCAATACCGTAGACATTGAAAATTAATCCAAAGTTTTATGATAATGTGAACATGCACAAAACCCCAGTCTCTTCCCCTAGCCAAAATTAGACTCTGAAAACTCATTATCCTTATACTGTAATTTCTTTAGCCACAGCTTTGAACAACACTTACCTACACATAAAACTTATAAAGCCATAATGTGCACATACTATAGTGAGACACACACACACACACACACACACACACACACACACACACACACACACACACACACACACACACACACACACAGAGTGAAGCAAGTGTAAACTAGTTTTCATTCTTCTAGAATTAAACATTTATCAGCTGTTATATCATATGTTACTAAATATTTTCATCATCTTTCATCCACTACCCCTGATTCATGTGTCTCTTTCCTGATGAGTATGCATGTATATGTATGTTATATATGTATATGTTCTCCATTAATTTCATGTTTAGTTTGTTTTGGTTGGATTTTTTTTGTTATTTCCAGGAAAGTTGTCCATATTTCTGGTCTCACAGTTAACTGATGCACTTGTAGTTCTTGTTTTCATATTTTATTGTCTTATTTTGAAATGATTTATAATAGTCAAACTTTATGAAGCAGTTTTGTGTACAATTTTTTTTTCTTGTGAGAGTGAGATGAACAAGAATGATAAAATTTGATATTTGGGCAGTGAATAGTATTTTGATTTGACTTCACACACCACACACACACACACACACACACACACACACACACACACACACACACACACACACAGAGTATACACAAACTGCATCCTGTACTCTTGACTCTGATCCCCTTCCTCACTACTGTCTTTTCTTGATTTTTTTCCCCAGAATCAAATTTGTAAAAATCAAGATTTTTTTAATTGAAAAACTGAAGCCAGAGTTCTGCTTAAGATTAAAATAAAATCATCAAACAGCAACATAGTTTCAACACATGACATTTTTCATACCCACCCACTCACACACACACACACACACACACACACACACACACACACACACACACACACACTACCCCCAACATACATGAAACTCAGCATTTGCACACACACACACATGAAATTACACACACACACACACACACACACACACACACACACACACACACACACACACACACACACACATGAAATTACACACAACACAAATGAAATTACACACACACACACACACACACACACACACACACACACACACACACACACACCACACACATGAAATTACACACACACACACACACACACACACACACACACACTTTTTAAACATGATTTCTCATCTGTAGCCTAGTGCATTTTTCTATACACAATAGGCCTACTAGCCTATCTGACACAAGTTTTTGTTTTTCAGCCTATTTTTAGCATGGTACTTGTCTAAAGGCTGAACCTTCTCGCTCTCTGAGAAATTGGTGTTCAGTTTAACTAACTCGATGATGTTGAGATAAAGCATACTGACAAAATATAGTTCACTGTAATTATCTTCATCGTGCATCGCTTGAATCAGAAACACTTTTGTTTTTCTGTTCTTGATGAACGAGCGATTCATTGCCGAGTTGATTCAGTCACCTCAGCGATATCGGCGACATCGTTTCCACTTACGTTTTCATAATAGCACTTCATTAGGCTGTAATAAAGTCCTCACTTCATTACTAAAGCTTTTCTGAGTTCTATCCCTCAATAATATCGTCAGAACGAGCAGAATTTAGAGGTATCGCTTTCGACTGGACTTTCGAAGCGAGCGACGCCATTTTGTTTTGCAGACCCTGCAGAGTGGCTGAGCGAGGCCACATGCTCTCTCGGGCCAATGAGAAGAAGGAAATCCTTCCTTAGCGATGTTCTGTTTACGATTCCTTCCCTATTTTGAACGTTTTCATTGGATAAAGTTTTCACTCACGCTAGAAATAGTTGACACAGATTGAAGGCGGAGACAAAGAGCTTTCAAATGGTGTGTCACTCGGCAGGTCTACTGTAAATCTCGAGGGGATACAGGTTGCGGGAAAAGTCGTATCTTCAGGACTTTTTTCATCAAAACTGTCGGTCTTCTGCAGTGGTAGGTGTTTTAAATTGCGATTTTGATAAGAAAGGAAACTAAATATCATTATTTTATTGATGTTTTCCGGTGCAGAAATGTTTATATTATCAGTTTTATACAAAATCTCCAAATCGGTACCTGACACCCCTACTGCATATTTTGGGCTCTAGCGGAAAAAGGCTGGAGATGACATCCGACTCATTTCGTGATGGAACGCCACATTTTAGCATTCAGTGAGTTGTGAAGACATAAACATAATCAGCATACATACCCCAAGTCAGAGTGGGGCTACCTTCATGATGGGCAAAAATGGTTGCATTTGCAACATGTCCCCATTGGTGAACCTCAAAGCACTAGTCAAGGAACAAAACAAAACAACAACAAAAACCTCCCGATGACCACACAGGGACAGACCACTGTCCACGTCATTCTCACTGACTTCCTGTCAGACAGATCAAGGAGACACCACACCACTCTCTCCTCTCCCCAGTGTCTGGTTTCCAGACCCCCCTCCCCCCAAATCCCTCTGATGGAAGCTGACAGCACCTCTGTACCAGCACACATTATGCACGTGCACACGCCAGCACTTGCCTGATAATTGAATTGCGTGTGAGACACAGGAGCTGTATGACTGAGCTGTCATATCCTGTAGAAAAGCTGATAGTCATGTTGCCATGTAGTCCTAGGCGGATGGCGGTAGTGGAAGTAAGAATTCACCGGCACAATATCTTGTCAGGGGTGTACAGGAACGCTGTAGATTCACGTCCTGTTGATATTGACCTGTCCTTGGAGGATTGAGAGCAGGAGAGGAGAAGGAGGAGGAGATAGACATTTGTCCCAGTAGGAAAAGTGGGATAACAGGGGGAGAAGAAACAGGACACACAGAGAGTGGGGAAGAGAGAGAGAGAGAGAGAGAGGAGAGAGAGAGAGAGAGAGAGAGAGAGAGAGAGAGAGAGAGAGAGAGAGAGAGAGAGAGAGAGAGAGAGAGAGAGAGAGAGTAAAAGCATAAGCACCAAGTAATTATTATCACATGTCCTGTTTCACATTGAGAGTAACCAGTTTAGAAAAGGGTGTGGGGTGTTTACTTTTTAATGTCTTTCCAATTTTATTTTGTTTTGGTTGTGTGCTTTTTCCAGGATCCATTAGATTAATCAAATAGCAATAGCCAGAATAAGTGATTATGACACGCGTGTGATAAAACGCATTTGCCTGCTTGTTGAACATACATTCAAATCCTTAATTTCAGATAGCTGCAAAGAAATCGGTATTTACACTTATAAAACTTATGATCCACTGATGCTATAGCTGAGTGTGTTCTCTCCAATGCTGAGGTCAGATGCTCTGGGCCTGAATTGCCAGGTACTTAACAGTAATGCAACGCTTTTTTCACTCATTAGACAAACAACAATACTTGCTGTTTAAGCATTCGAAGAAGAAATTTGACTTAAGACAGGAATCAAAACCATAACATCTCACTTTCTATTTGGTTGTGATACTGCTAGACCACTGATCCACTTGTCCCCAAACCAAACCATAAAAAACAAAGTAGCCCCCACCCAACCCCCTGTAAAAAATACAAACAAAAAAAAGGAAACACACACACCCCACCACCACACCTCCACCAACCAACCAACCACCCACTTAGGCAAAAAAAAAACCCAAAACAACACAAAATGAACAAAACCCCAAACCATAAAAACTGTGCCAAAGTTGGCGATTATCAGGAAACCATTTAACACGTTTCTATCATCCCAGACACAACTTGTTCCTCCTCCTGTATCATCATAACTATTTGCTTGACCATTGGACTCCACTTCAGCAAATGATGCTGGAACATTTCAGGACTGCTGATTCCATCAGAGATGTGCGTGTGTGTGTGGAGGGGGAGGGGAGTGTCTGTGTGTTTGTCCTGACTAAACGGACTTCAAAAACGGTCCGGCCCACAGACGCCACAAGGACATAACAAACTGCTTTGGTCCCAAAACTGACTTGTAGGGATTGCCTTTCATCTCAGTGCCTTCAGGGAAGAGGTTTCGTCAGTTCGGCGGCTGGGATTTCCCTTTTTTCTGTCATTGATTGTCATGGGATGCTAACCTTGTCTGTCTTGAGGTTTGTCTTGTGTTCTGTATGTCTGTCTTGTGGTCTGTCTGTTGGTGTTTTGTCTGTCTTGTGTTCTGTCTATCTGTATGCCAGTCTAACTGTCTTTCTGTCTGTCTGTCTGTCTGTCTGTTGGTTGGTCTGTCTGTTCTCTTCTGCCCTCTTCTCTCTTCTTTTCTGTGACCCCCTGCTATGCTCCTAGAACCATTTTGTTACTTCAGCAAATGACAGGATAAAAGGTAGGCAGTTAACAGAAAAGAGCAGTGAAATGTGAGAAGGGGGATCTCTTTGGCGATATATACCCCCTCATCTCCCCCCCCCCCCATGAGACAATACCAAAGCTGTTGTTTCTGGTTATAGAATTGTTGGTATGATGGTTGGATGTGTGGTACAAAAGTTACCGCCTCCCACCCCCCACCCACTCCCAGGTACTAACACACACTTTCTCGTCTCCTTTTCATGTTACTTCACTTTTTTCAATGGGTGTTGTTAATTGTCTACAAAAAATTACTTTTACCATCAACAAAAAAGGCATATCTTTCTGTTGCTAAAGGTTCTTCAATGTGCACTAAATGCCAGTTGAACACAGTTTGCGTTCAGTTCATCCTCTCATCTGAAAAACTTGATTAGGAGAGAGAGAGAGAGAGAGAGAGAGAGAGAGAGAGAGAGAGAGAGAGAGAGAGAGAGAGAGAGAGAGAGAGAGAAACAAACACACACACACACACACACACACACACACACCACACACACACACACACACACACACACACAACAGAGACAGAAAGACAGACAGACAGACAGACAGACAGACAGACAGACAGACAGACAGAGCCGGCAACACTACAAAACACAGAAAAAGTAAGTACTCTCTCTCCATCCTCCTTCATTCATTCATTCTCTATTCTATCCGTCTCAAAACTAAAACCAGAAGAAATGGCAATCACTAAACTAAAAACTGCATAAGCACATCAGACAAAGTATAGACACTCAACACAGATGCAGAGCCAGGGCATGTGGAATCCACAAAAGATAGCATCTGCTTCGAATTTCCTTGGTCCTAGGCCGCCTCTGTACACCCTTCATTACAGAGGATTTCCAAGATAATCTCCCCTTTGCACTAAATGATCTCAGTGGCCTCCCTTTTTCCATTATGCACCACGTGCCACAAGATGTCTTCTCAATCAGGAACAACTGTCACGTGATTCGACACCACGTGTCAAGCATCATCCAATCACAGCACGGCTTTGGGGTTCTTTCTAGAAGACTAATTGTCTGGTAAATGTCATGGGTTGATTGAGAATAAGAGAGAGAGAGAGAGAAGAGAGAGAGAGAGAGAGAGAAGAGAGAGAGAGAGAGAGAAGAGAGAGAGAGAGATGGAGGGGCGAGGGAGTGAGAAGGGAGGGGGGAGGGGGGGGGGGGGGGGGGAGGGGGAGAGAGGGAGAAAAGGAGAGGAAGCTCTTTGACTGGCAAGCTTAGAAATGTGGATTTGTAAGTTTTAGGCTTTTGTCAACACTCTATGCTTCTGCCTCTTAATTAATTAATATTATCTACCCCCTTCCCTTTCCCCCGTACACATACATAAGCATTCATTCCCCTTAGTTTTTATTTCTACAACATTCATACAGCAGCCCTACAAGGGGGGAAAAAGCTGCAATAACCAACAAAACAAATAAAAAAAGCAATGAACAAATAAACAAGCAAAAAGTATCCCTTGCACACACCAATGGCAACATAATATAAAATTCTGACGGAAACATACTTAACTTGATTGTCATTTACAGTGAATTGAAGTGAAAATATTTCACGCAGCTATGAATTCATTCCCTTGATTTGTAAGTCTACAGACATTTTTTATAAGATTCCTCCCCCCTCCCTTTGAAGTCATATAAAACAGTCTACACATTACACAAAGTAAGGGTGCACTAAAGAATGCGTCATTTAGCTGTGATACAGACTTACAGAAAGCCTAGACTCTTTTATATCGACTTTGAATTAGGAGAAAAATAAGCGAAACAAAATTGAAAGTAGGTCTACACCTCAACCAGAAGAATCCATAGCTGTGTGATATCATTCCACTTGAATTCCTAGTAAATGAAATTACAGTTAAGGATGTTCAGACTAGTGTTAGACAGATCCTTAGTTTTGGCTTGTTCTCAACTACATCACTCAAAGCTTGTAGTGAAAACCGTTACAAAGATTTGGAAACCATTGGTTAAAATATTGAAAAACTCTTTAGGAGTTGATCTTTCTTAGTTAGTTAATGGGTTAAAATGATGCTCAAAAACACAATCTGACAGTCATGATGGAATTCTAGTTAAGTAAAAATGGTATCCAAATCATAGTATGATATATGTACAAAAACTTCAGTGAAAATGATATTCATAAGCATCCAGTTATTGTGGTATTAACTACTGCATAAAATAGCCCTTTTACACAGTTAAAACGACCTTTTACTCCTAGACGAGTTTGCAGACCGGTCATGAATCTTGCCATTACTTTGATGTGTTGGCTTTTAGAATTAGTTCTATTTTGCTTCTATTTTATAATCCTTTTTAAATATGTTTTTCCTTTTGCCTTCTTTCTGATTCTGTGCCTTATTCATGACTGTGTTCTGAATCGTTTTTCTCATTGGAAGGAAGGGGGGAGTGAGTTATTTATAGGGACATCAGAATAAGATGAGCATGGCAATGTTAGGGATTATTGCTGTTGTTATTGTTGTTCACTGCCTACTTGTCTACTTTTGGTACAACTGCTATATATCACTCATACATTTGCTCAAGAATACACTTTGAGCCTCCAACTGTTTACCAATAGCTGTAGACATGCTAGGCGGCTGTTAGGTCACAACTGTAAGAGATCCAGCCCTGCATTACCACCAATGTTTGTCCAGTTGTTCTGACTTTTGTGTGGGATGTTACAGGTCAAGAATAAGTCTGAAAACATGACTACAAAAGTCAGCCACACAGAAGAAGCAATTCGTGGTTTCTGACCCAATTCTCTGAGACTCCAATACATCTCTAACTCCCGACAATAGTGCTAGAAGGCAAAGTCTGTAACTGACTTTGTGTGGCGCACAGTGAGTCGTAAAGGTGATAGCCATCATTTTGAACAAACAGTCTTTCCACTTCTATGTGGGACAAGTTGTCAAGTTTTATCAAACTGGCTGTTGAACATGGTGCCGCCCTTTTTTGCCCAGCGCTTTTCACATGGCGTAATAACCAACGACATTCAGGGAAAATTGTGTGTGCCGTGTCAACAAGCAGTCTAGATTTCAGAGCTTTGTTGTCCTCCCCTCCAGCACCGTAAAAAGAGACAGACGAGGGCGGTTTTCTTGGCACCCCCATTGCTAGTTTGAAAAGCAGCAATTTTCCTTGTCTCATCAAATGTCACGTGAAAATTGGCGCCTCTCCAGGAAAGAAAGAAAGAAAAAAAAACTTTGGCGGGACTTTGAACCAGTCTCTCTTTAAGGCTGTAAAGCAGTGAGGAGGCTCTGAGGAGGAGACACGGCCTTTGACGTTTATTTCTGGCATATTGAACAAGAAGAAGTCCATGTTTGTCTTTGTCTGCTGGGTTCAGGGTGGGGAGGGTGTGTGTGAGGACAGGGGGGTTGTTGATGCAGTGTTTCAGCCTGTCAGCGCCCTGTTTGAGAAGGGGCAGCTTTATCGTGCACGGACAGCTCTCCGAGTCAACAGAGGCCATCATAACTGTGAATCACGGGTCAGGGAGACTGCCAGCCTCCTTCATCATCGCCGCCTTCAGCACCAACTACAACTGCTGCTGGAGTTGGGCAAACAGTGGCCCCGCGGCGGCTGTTTGAACAGCGGCCCCCAAGGAGCGTGTGTAATGACCCTAGTCATTAGGCCGTTGTCTGTGGAAAGACACTGGTAACAACCGCCCCGTGACAGAAGACATCCAACAGTTTGAGCACGGTGTCCAGGCTGGAGCAGAGTATATCACCTTACAATGGCACAGTCCCTGGAGCTTTATGTCCATCTGGCTTCCACACTCCCTGACTCGTGACGCTTTTTGGTACCTCAGAAGAATTTTATCCTTTTTGTTGTTGTTGGTAAAGCTTCACGCAGAGACTCTAGAAGAAAGTCTATGGAGAGCTGGACTTCAGAGGGTCTTTCGGCTGGATCTCTCACTGTTCTTGACGTAACAGGAGCCTAAAATGTCTACAGCTATCAGAATATGTGATATGGCAGTTGTACCAATAGCAGACAAGTAGGCAGAAACAACAACAACAGCAACAAAAACCTCAAACATTTCCGTGCGATCTTATTCTGATGTTTCCAAAACTTGCTTACTGACACATTTCCCCTTCCAATGAGAAGTATTAAGAGAACAATAATAAATAACAAACAGGAGACAGAAACGAAGCAAACAGATGCAAAAATAGCATTTACAAAGGGAAGAAACAAACCAACATATAGATTGAGCTAAACAAAACACACACAAAGTAATGGCAAGATTTTATTACCTCCCCTACAAACTTAGTTCACCAGAAAGTGGCCATTCCAGCTGTAAGACAGTGCCGTTTATGCAATAGTTAATATTCCAATTAATATGGTTGCTTCTAAATATCATTCTATTTCACATAAACACAATTTGCGTCATGATGACGTCAGTTTGTGTTTTGAGAGCATCATTTTACCCTCACAGCTTACGTCAGAAAGATCAACTCCTGAAGTGTTTTTCAACAACATTTCCGAACCAACAGTTCTGAAAAATCTCTGCAACCAGTTCCCACCACAAGCTCTTGAGTGATGTAGTTCAGAACAAGTCAAACTTTACGATCTGTCAAACGTTATCCCTGACTTGGCACGTACAGTCTGATTGTCCGTGTGCCTGTTTTGCCCGCCTGTCTGTGTATCAGTCTGCACTCGCGAGCTAGCTAGCGAGCGAGCGGTCATTCCCTCGACCTTCAGCCTGTTGAAAATAGCAGAGGGCCGAGAATGTTGCCGTGGCTGGCAGCAGTTGAGAGACAGTGGCGCTTTCAGGGGCCCTTCTTCTCCATTCCTTGGCAGATTTGGGGGCGGCTTTGGGGTGCTCATCACGGGGGGATGTTTCCCCCACCACTTCCCGGATTTTGCGGATCTTCTGTGAGGTGATGATGGCCGCAAACCCAAACTCTGTGGGGGTCTGCAAAAAATCCCGCCTACAGGATATGCCTCTTCACGTTTTTTTTTTTGTTTTTTTTTTCCCCAAAACCCGGCTGTTCGTTGTTTTTATACAAAAGAAACGGAATGTCACGTTAATTGGGAGCCCTGAAAACGGGCCAACTACAAAAAAACTCTTTTCCATTTCTGAATTTTTTGTGTTTTGGGTATCCCCAAGATGGACTGTGGCTACCTAAAAAGGAGATTGGGGGGGGGGGGGGGGGGGGGG
>CM060328.1:51017842-51020342 GCA_030674155.1 Stramonita haemastoma
GAAAAAAAATGGTAAGAAACCAAATGACATTTGATTGCTTTTAAAATTTGATTCGTTTTAAATTCTTTTTTGCATTCAATTCTAAATTCGTTATAATTTGATACCATAAAAATTTTTGATTGCATTTCTTTTTTTTATTATGGGTCTTTTTTTTTTTTTTTTTCGTTTCTGGCTAGGGGATCCCTGGTTCCCCAAAACTGAGGTTTTTGTATGCACTCTTAAACCCCACCATGAGGGAAACCGCTTTCCCCGATTTGGGGGAGTATGCTGGGGAAAACTTTGTTTCCCCCCCCCCACCAAATGCGACATAGTACGGGTTTTTTTAAAACGGGAAATATTCGTTTTCCCCTGCATTTTTTGTGGGTTATATAACAAAAGGGGAATTGGGCCGCGGGTTTTGCATTGGAGGCCCTTTGGGAAAAGTAAAAATTCCTCCCCCTTTTTAAATTTTTCCCCCAGGCCCCGCTAGTTTTGAAAAAAAGACTTTTAGGGCCCCCAGGGGACAAAAAATCAAATTTTTTTTAAAAACCACTGGCTAAAAAAAATCGTAAAGTAGGGTTTTTATACAAAACACCGCATAAAAAAAAAAGGGTTAAAACAAGGGAAAAACAATGTTTTAAAAAAAAAAAGGGAAAAAAGGGAAAAAACCCCTGGCTAAAAATTTTTAAAAATTCAAACACCCCCAAAAAAAAATAGTACAATTAGGCGGGAAAAAAGAAAATTATTTTTCATCGTTCTTTCATACATATATATTGAAAAATTTTTTTTTTTTAAAAAGGGGGGAATTGGGGAAAAAACCCCCCCCCCCTTCCCCCCAAAAAACCCCCCCAAAAAACAAAAAAAACAAAAAAAACCAAAAACCCAAAATAAGGCCCCCCCCCCCCCCCCCCAAAAAAAAAAAAAAAAAACAACAAAACCCCCCCAAAAAAACCCCCCAAAACAACTTCCCCCCCCCCCCTTAAAAATTAACAACAAAAAACACTCTAAAAAAAAAGGGGGGGAGAGGGGGGACAACAGACAGACAGACAGCCCGACAGAGCAATTAAAATTACAGAAAAAAACAGACCGACCATAGAACAGAAAGCAAAAGGCACAGAAACGGGTTTTCGGACAAAGAGATTCATACCTTAGCCCCAAAAAAGAGACAGAAAAAAATTCCCCTCTTGGAAAAAAAATTTAAAAAAAGAAATTTGGGGCACAAAATTTTAGCTATCAAATCTAAAATATACTTTTTTAATCTTTCACATGACACTTACAAAACCCCCTCTCCTCCCACCCCCCCCCCTCCAAAAAAAATATTTTACAGAAAAAAAAAAAATTACAAAATTACATTTCTCTCTCTTCCCCTCTCTCTCTTTTCTCTCTTCCCCCCTCTCTCTCTCTTTTCTCTCCTCTTCCCCCTCTTTTCCCCTCTCTCCCCTTTTACCCCTTTAAGCAAGAGATCTATAAGGGGGAAAAAAAAAAAAAGGGAAAAAAAAAAAAAAAAAGAAAGGAAAGAAAGAAAAAAAAAAAAAAAGGGAAAAAGAAAAGAGAGGGGAGAAAAGAGAGAGAGGGGGAGAGAGAGAGGGGGAGAGGAGAGAAGAGAGAGGAGAGAGGGGGAGAGAGAGGGGAGAATAATGCAAAAAGCCCCTTAAAGAAACACAACATAATTCAAAAAAAAAAACTCAAAGAAAGTTTTAATTTAACAATATACAACCACAGACCCAGGCAATAACAACAATAGGATAGAACACAACACAAAACTAAAAACAAACATTATAAAAACAAACAAACAGAATAACATTAACAGCGTGCACGCACGCACGCCACCACACACACACAAACCACAACAACACACATCAACAAACAAACACACACACACACACAACACACACACACACACACACACAACACACACACACACAACACACACACACACACACACACACAACACACACAACACAACAACAAACACACCACACACAACACACACACACACACACACACACACACACACACACACACACACACACACACACACACACACACACACACACACACACACACACACACACACCACACCCCCCCCCCCCCCCCCCCCCCCCCCCCCCACACACACACAATACACTTACCGTGCGCTACCCATCCGTGAGAACAGGAATCACAGTATCGGAGACAGACTTTTCCAGGAGAGAAACACTCGCATGTGCAACTGGGTTGAGTACAGCGAATCGCCTGAAACACCAAAGCAGGACTCACTGAGAATCGACGGATCAAATCCTTCAAGGACCACGGGGATCTACCCATTGGGCCCCCTACTACACCCCGCCCCATTTTCCCACTGGCGAGGGCTGGGGGTGGAGGGGGTGGAAGAGGAGGCGGGGGGCAACAACACAGCGACAAGTTCATGGTTCGAGTCTGGGATTGTCTGTCCAACGAGTTAATTTTTTTGTTGTTTCGGAGTTGTTGATGAAAGTTGGTTAGAAATTGAAGAGGTTCATAACTGTTTGAAGCAGTCTTT
>CM060328.1:51025342-51027842 GCA_030674155.1 Stramonita haemastoma
GGGGAAAATAATAAATGGCCCACACTTAGAAATAACAAGATATGCATTTTCCTATGTGACCAAACAATGTATTAATGAGGGACATAGTGGTGAAGGAAACAAGTGCAGGTAACCCCTTACAACTTCTCCATCATTTTGAAAATGCTGTATCAAATATTCAATTTTTAAATCATTTAATGAAATCTTTTTTCCCTCTAAAATATAAAACAATACCAATACTTCTTCATCTCAAAAACCACAAGAAATTCATATTAATAGAATGACTGTGTCAAGTTTTGGAAAAAAAATTCTTAAAGAAGGGGGGGAAAGGCTGATATTGACACCATTGCTTGACCATACGTCGCCCAAACTAACGGCTTCCTTCACACAAAGTGACAACGTCATTATTGAGCGATCTGTCGACAACAACAAAACGCCAGGGCCGCCCCAACACGACACACGCCCCTGTGATTATCTCTCCGCAGGACACAGCGGCCGGCCGTTTGGGGAGTCCCTAAACACGACATTTGTCGTTAATTGGTTTTCTTCGTCGTCTTTTTCTTCTTCATCTCCGTCTTCTTCAGCTTCTACTTTCTTTTCTCAGCTTCTTGTTCTTGTTCTTCGTTGTCGCCGTCATCACCAGCATCATCATTCTCCTCTTCTTCTTCCTCTTTTTCCTCCTCCTCCTCTTCATCTTTGCATTTTTCTTTTCTTTGCTTTCTTCTTCCTAAACCTTCTTCAGAATTCTTCTTCCTTCTTCCTCCTCGTTCTTTTTTTTTTTCTTCTTCTTCTGACCACTTCATCTTTTTCTTCTTTGCTTTCTTCTTCTTCTTTGCAATCTTCTTTGTATTATTCTCTGCATTCTCCTGCTTCTGAATTCTTCAGAATTTTTCTCCTTCTTTACTTACTTCTCCTCCATCTTCTTCTCCACCATCTTCTTCTTTTTCTCTTTCTCCTCCTTTTTAAGTTAACTGTCTTTGCATGTGTATGAAATATAATATATTGGGGACGGGATAGCTCAGGGTCAGAGCACTCCCTTCCCCCAAGCTTAACCAATATTGAGCATGGTTAATCAGTAGCGACCATTTGCGCGTCTTGGCTTCAGAGTAGTCCTCCAGTTCACCCTGCTGTAAGTGGGTACCTGCCCTCTTTCGAGACAGCTAGGGAAGGTAAAGCAGCGAGGGATAGAAGATTGGCGCCGCCCTCATTATGCTGGCCCCTGGAAAAGCTGAGGTCTCCTGACATCTCACTCCCATCCGACTGCATAGGTTATAGGAAACACCTTTGCACCTTTTTATGTGACTATTATACGCGAACGGAATTAAGGCACTGGCAGGTCTGTGGTTTAAGTTGTTCTGGGAGATCATAAAAACCTCCACCAATTATTACCTCAAAAAGAAAATACGTTTGAATGTGGTTGAAATGATTTTTTTGATAACAAAATCGATATGATAGCAACACAACAATCAATTCTGTTTTTTCCTCTTTGTCATCAAAAGCGCAGAGTGTTTTTTTTTAATGCCCCTATTAAAGAAGCCTTAAACCTTACGAGGAAAAAATAATATCAAATTTCAATTTATTTACTTGTGTTTCGTAGTACATCCTTTTTCACGCACGCACGCACACGCACAGATACACATGCAAGGACGCACGCACGCACACGCGCGCGCGCGAACACACACACACACACAGAGTTCATTAAAATATTCAATTCTTACCCAAACCTCACATTCACACGACTGGTCAGCATTCTTTTACCACTTAACGCCAACTTTTCTTTCTCTATCAATTTACTTTTTCATTAACGACAACACAACTACAACCAAACCAACCACTGTCCACACCAACCGACCCATTCTCTCCCCCCCCCCTTCTTCCCCCCTCCCCCCCCCCCCCCCCCCCCCCCCCTTTCCAAACCACCCTCCTTTCAAGCGATCAACGTCATTTTTCTGGTTGTTTAGTACTAGCATCGTTATCTCTAGTGGCCAGGACAATAGCAACTACAGCAGCAGCAGCAGCAGCAGGCAACACCACCAGCAGCAGCAGCTACAGCAACAGCAACAGCACCAGCAGCAGCAGCAGCAGTATCGGCAGTGGGGCTCGCTTTGCACAAGAAAAGAGAGCGATTTCCGCCCAGTCCCTTTCCACGCCAGAGCTAATCAGTCGCGGCTGCCTGTCAACCACCCCTTGCTTTTCGTCTCCTGGGAGAGAGAGAGGGAGGAGGGAGGGAGAGAGGGAGAGAGGAAGAGAGGAGAGAGAGAGAGAGAGAGAGAGAGAGAGAGAGAGAAGAGAGAGAGAGAGAGAGAGAGAGAGAGAGAGAGAGAGAGACAGACAGAGACAGACAGACAGACAGACAGACAGACAGACAGACAGACAGACACAGACAGACAGACAGACAGACAGTCAGAGAGACAGAGAGAGGCGAGAGAGACAGAGAGAGGCAGAGAGAGACAGAGAGACAGAGAGAGGCAGAGAGAGACAGAGAGACAGAGAAAAACAAACACAGACACAAAGAGAGACA
>CM060328.1:51030342-51032842 GCA_030674155.1 Stramonita haemastoma
TCTCTCTCTCTCTCTCTCTCTCTCTCTCTCTCTCTCTCTCCTCTCTCTCTCTCTCTCTCTCTCAGCTCCTTCAGACCAGATGAGACAATAAACCGAGACACCTTAAAACCTGTTCCACATTTCGAAGAAGTAGGCCAATGTGTGCCGGTGGAACAGATGACACAATGTACAAAACTACATACACACGGGGACTCCATGTAAAAAAAAAAAGCACATAGATCTACGTGCGAAATTCCATTATCTTCGAAATAAAATTTTAGAAAAAAAAGATAATTCTACCTTTCTCTCTCTGCCTCTCTATCTGTCTGTCGTCTGTCTGTCTGTTGTGTCTGTGTGTCTGTCTGTCTGTGTGTCTGTCTGTCGTCTTGGTCTGTCGTCTTGTCTGTCTGTCTGTCTGTCTGTCTGTCTTCTGTCTGTTGTCTGTCTGTCTTTCTGTCTGTCGTCTGTCTGTCTCTCTCTCTCTCTCTCTCTCTCTCTCTCTTCTCTCTCTCTCTCTCTCTCTCTCTCCTCTCTCCCTCCTTCCATTCCTTTCTCTTTTTCTCCCTCCCTTATCTCCCCCATCCCCCACCCTCGGTCTCTCTCCCCCTCCCCCTCCCTTTCCTCCTTTCCTCCCCCCCCCTCCCTACCCATGCAGTTCTAACAGAAAACAGCTGACGAGACCTCCCTCCCCCTCCCCCTCCACTTCCCAAGGACTTCACACTCAGTGGAGCGTCTAACCCGATGACATCACCAAGGAGACGATCACCTCTAACCCCCCTCCCCCCTTCCACCTCCCTTCCCGCCCCTCCTCCTCCTCCTCCTCTCTGCCCCTCTTCCCTTCACCTCTTTACTGTTGTCATCCTAGGGAGGCGTTAAATAAAAGATAAGATGATGACGAGGACAGGAACAGAGGAGAGAGGGTGTGGTAGGGAGGTGGGGGGGAAAGGAGAGAGAGAGAGAGAAAGAGAGAGGGGTGGGGGTGGGGGATGGAGGCAGGGAGACAGAGTAAAGACACACAGAGACAGAGATACTGAGGAGAGAGAGAGAGAGAGAGAGAGAGAGAGAGAGAGAGAGAGAGAGAGAGACGGGAGAGAGAGAGAGACAGAGACAGAGACAGAGACAGAGACAGACAGACAGACAGACAGACAGACACAGAGAGATATAGTCAAAAAAAGACAGAGAGAAAAA
Organism: Stramonita haemastoma; assembly: GCA_030674155.1. Taxonomy (NCBI): domain Eukaryota; kingdom Metazoa; phylum Mollusca; class Gastropoda; order Neogastropoda; family Muricidae; genus Stramonita; species Stramonita haemastoma. The sequence goes on from CM060328.1 coordinate 51,031,510, forward strand.
GACATAAATACGGAGAGACAGAGGCCAAAACAAAGACAGAGGAACAGAGACAAAAGTGGAAAGACAGACAGACGACAGACAGAGACAGACAGACAGAAAACACACACACACGCACCAGCACGCACGCACGCACGCACCACGCACACACACACACACACACACACACACACACACACACACACACACACACACACACACAGGGCACTGGTCTTGTGTGCAACTGCACATCTCACCAGGGAGTCAGTAAGCTACAGCCCAGATTTTCTCGCAGAGAAAACTCTGCCGTGACTTAAATTAAGTGGTACACAAAGACACAGTCGGGACACACACACACACACACACACACACACACACACACACACACCACACACACACACACACACACACACAACACACATCTACAGTCACCCCCAGCTGACTTTTAACCTTACAAGATCAGATAGATAAAATGACCAGGAGAGGACAGAACTTCAGAGCTTGTGGCAAAGGACGGGAGAGGGAGGGGGGCGGATGGCGTCGCAAAAAGATGACAGATAAGATGACCATGACAGGATGCATAGTCAGAGTGTGTGACTGAGTAGTGGACAGAGACTGGACAGCGATAGATAGAAGTGTAAGTCGTTAACAGCTGAGGGTCAGTCTGGTTGTCTTTATCGTCACTTTCCATCTACCTGATAATTGGCTTCATCTTTCTTCCCTGTAGTATAACACTCCTCCAAGACTTTGAGTTTAGTATAAGAAAGTCTGAAAGTGAGTGGATGATGAGGGTGTCGGAGTGGGAGGGTGAATGTGTGTGTGTGTGTGTGTGTGTGTGTGTCTGTGTGTGTGTGTATGTGTGTGTGTGTGTGTGTGTGTGTGTGTGTGCAGAGGGGTGGTGGAGTGGGTGAGAGGTGGATTGAGGGGTCCGTGTGTGTGTGTTGTGTGTGTGTGTGTGTGTGTGTGTGTGTGTGTGTGTGTGTGTGTGTGGTGTGGTGTGTGTGTGTGAGTGTGTGTGTGTGTGTGTGTGTGTGTGTGTGTGTGTGCAGTGTGTGTGTGTGTGTGTGTGTGTGTGTGTGTGGTGCAAGTGTGTGTGTAGTGTGTGTGTGGTAGAGAGAGAGAGAGAGAGAGAGAGAGAGAGGAGAGAGAGAGAGAGAGAGAGAGAGAGAGAGAGAGAGGAAGAGAGAGAGAGAGAGAGAGAGAGAGAGAGAGAGAGAGAGAGAGAGGGGGGGGGGTGTACGGGGGGCGGGGGTACGTGCGTGCATCCGTGTTAAGTAGCATGTTTGTGTGTGTAGCCTATATGCGTGTACGTGTGTATGAACGTTCGAGCGTACGAGCGTGCGTGCGTGCGTGCGTG
>CM060328.1:51037842-51040342 GCA_030674155.1 Stramonita haemastoma
TGTGTGTGTTTGCTTCTGTCTTTGTATCTGTGTGTTATATGATTGCACAATAATGATGAATCCATTCCTAATGTTAGTCATAGTATGAGTCAAAATGTAAACTCAGAATAGGCTACATGTAACATATGATTGGAGCAGAATTTTCTGAGTCACTGTCTGTCAGCTTTGGTCTGCTACTTCTGGGAAACTGCAGTGGCATGGTACTATCAGTTTCGCTTTGTTGTGTTTGTTTTCTTGTTGTATTTCTACATGACGTTTCCTTACCTACATGAAACATTTTTTTATATTTCAATTTTTTTCTTTTATTTCAAAGATAACGGAATACCACTCATGTGCTTTATTACATCCAGTCCCTGTGTGCATGTGGTTTTGTAAATTCCCTCGTCTGTTCTAACAGGCACACTATGGCCCACTCTTCCAAAAAGTGAAACAGGTTTTAAAGTATGCACAAAATTGATAACCAAAGTAAGCAAACTTTATTTATTTTACTTATTTATTTATTTTAAAATGTATTAATTCTTTTAAAGCGAGAATATTGGAATAAGCACTCAAGTGCTTTTTTACATCCAGTCCCTCTGTGTATGCAGTCTTGTAAATTCTGTCATCCATTCCCACCAGCACATGATGGACTACTCTTATGAAAAGTGAACAGGATTTAATGTGTGTGCAAGATATTCTGCGTGGGTTGGCACATGGGGCATGGTCTTTAGACAATAGAACATGTTTTTTCCCCAAAAGTTCCTTCAACAGTTTCTCCTGTCTACTACTGCATGTAGATCCTGTCTCTATTTTTCATAGTATGAGACAAAGTAGTTTCTGAACCACTTACTCAATCAAGCAAGACTGAATGGAAAAAGGGTAAACAAACGAGATTTGAATATTGATTTCAACCATGAACCCTGTTCTAACTGGAAAGGTCTACTTTTCAAATATTATTTTCCCTGTCCCATCATTGAACTAAACAAACCAAAAAAAACCCCAAACAAGTGCAATTGTCATTCTTGCCGCCATCCTCCTCCTCCTCCTCCTCCTCACCACCATTACCATCATCATCATCACCACCATCATCATCATCATAATCATCACCCACCATCATCATCATCATCATCATCATCATCATCATCATCATCATCATCATCATCATCATCATCATCCTCATCATCATCATCATCATCATCACCACCACCACCACCACCACCACCACCACCACCACCATCATTCTCATTCATCTTTATGGCCAAACATATACATCTAGACATTTATATAAGGTAAGCAATGAAAAAAAACCCAATAAACAGTATTTAATCAAATCACAACACAACACACAAGAAAACACATAAAACTCGCACACATACAAACTAAAACAGCAAGGAAGAAAAAAACACCTAGCCTAACACATCCGAAGGACATTCCATGTCTATGATCTATCTCCAGTTTCCTAAACAGGGCGGGCGCAAAAAAACAAAATCCTGCTGTGGCATCAATGACGTCATTGCAACGGTGATTAAAACTGGCTGACTGTCATAGGCACTCCTGTCTTTGACACGGTTCCAGACCATACATACATCCCTTGTCATGACATACACAGAGAGATATTGTGTGTGTGTGTGTGAGAGAGAGAGAGAGAGAGAGAGAGAGAGAGAGAGAGAGAGAGAGAGAGAGAGAGAGAGAGAGAGGAGAGAGAGAGAGAGAGAGAGAGAGAGAGAGAGAGAGAGAGAGAGAGAGAGAACGAGACAGACAGACAGACAGACAGAGACAGAGACAAAGAGCTGTCCTGATAGAGACAGACACACACAGAGAAAGAGAGACAGAGACAGAGAGATAGAGCCAGAGATAGATAGAGAGACAGAAAGAGACAGAGACAGAAGTAGCCAGGCCTTTTAAAACGTGGGTGATGAATGCCTGCAACGCCAGGGCGAGGAAGCTAGCTGGCCAATCATTTTAGCGGGTTCCCCTAACACATTTCCACCACCACTACTACACCGTCCATCCTTCCCCCCCCCCAAAATCCCCTACTCCCTCCCCTACTTCCTCCCTCCCTCCACTCGCCGCCCTTCTATTGACACACCACTCCGCTTTCCGCGACAGGACGGGGGGGAGGGAGGGGTGCATGGAACCGTTTCAGGATTCTCTTCAAGAGAGCGAAGAGGCAAGGTAACGCAGGGGAGGGGTAGGGTAGTAGGTAGGCGAGAGGGGGACTTGGGTACGTGAAAAAACCCTTGTCAGAGAGGGGAGTGAGCTCGCCAGCAGTTTTCCTTCTCACTCTGTGCTGCTAGGCCTGGCTAAAAATAGCCCCTGTTCTGCGCACATCCCCTTTGACTGGCACTGGGCGAGCGAGAGAGAAGGAGGAGAGAGAGGCTGGCTTGGTCTGGTCTGGGCCTAGCCTGTCTTCTTCAGGATGTGCCACCGTGTCGTCTTGTTCATCACACACGTACAAACCTTTCCACATCCCCTTCCTAACTATCCAAATACACACCTAGCTTGTCTAAAGCATCGTTGG
>CM060328.1:51047842-51050342 GCA_030674155.1 Stramonita haemastoma
GGAAAGGAAATGTCATTAAAAACCCTGAAAGAAATCTCAAGACATTCTGTCAGTTTTGGTTTACGTAGGAGACGCTTGTGTGACATAGACGTAAAGCTTTGTTTCAGCCTAAAGTTGGCCCTAGGCCTACCACGGTTAGAGAGAGAGAGAGAGAGAGAGAGAGAGAGAGAGAGAGAGAGAGAGAGAGAGAGAGAGAGAGAGAGAGAGAGAGAGAGAGAGAGAGAGAGAGAGAGAGACAGACAGAAGACAGACAGACAGACAGACAGACAGACAGACAGCAGACAGAGTGTTATTTAGAGATGGCATCAAGTGTTCCAGAAGTGGGACACCCTTCCACCACGCCACGCACTGTTGACTTTCTTCGACCTCTGCCCTTTGCCCCTTAGCCTATAGCCTACACTATACACACAGACAGAGAAAGACCACACACACACACACACACACACACACACACACACACACACTCCAAAAAAAAAGTTTTAAGAGAGGTGAAGAGGTAACAGACAGACAGACAGACACACACACACACACATCCACACACAGACGAGAGAGAGAGAGAAAAGCCAAAGCCAAATCGATACCTGAAAGACACAGGACTTGCTGTTCACACAAGAAGACAGGCAGGCAAGCAGGCAGGCAGGCAGGCAGACACACACACAGACGGGAGGGAGAAGAAGAGTCGAGTCGACAAGCAAGTAAGCAAGCAAGCAGCCAAGTCCAAAAGAGACGACGACTCCTGCCAAACAAACCGAAGCAGCAACAGCAGCAGCAGCAGCAACACGTAGACAGTACAGCCTAGTTGGGGGTAGTGTCAAAGCCCGGATAGGGAAGAGGACGGTGATAAATGTCCAATCCGTCACCCAAAAGACTGCCGTCGTTGCAGGGCAGTCCCCGCCCTGGTGCCGGTTGTCGTGGTGCCGTTTGCTGATGGGGGTGGTGGGTGGTGGGGGAGGATGGTGGTGGTAGTGGTGGGTCGGTTGTCCCGCTCACTCACGGGAGCGATAGGGGGGAAGAGGAGGAGGGGGGGAGGCAGGGTGAGTGGTTACTGTCGGAGGACGGGGGTTACGACTACACGGTCTGTGAGTTTCACCCGTCGTCCGTCCCAGTACAGACAGACAAGGGCTTGTTGCCTGCAAGTCTGGCACCACTGCTGCCGTGTCTCTTTTTGCTGGCACACTGAGTGGGTGAGTGAGTGACTGACTGACTGTCAGGAGGGGTAGGGATGGATGGATGGAGGTGGGGAAGAGGACAGGACAGACACAGGAAGAGAGAGAGAGAGAGAGAGAGAGAGAGAGAGAGAGAGGGGGGGGGGGGGACACACACACTGGCTTGCTTGTGTCAAGGAGTTGGGGGTTGGTGTGGGTGGTGGGTAAGAGGTAACAAAACAGGCACACAGCCTGCTTGTCAAAGATTAGGTTAGGCTGGAGGGAGAGGGGGTGGGTGAGAGAGAGGAGGGGATAAGGAATAGAGACAGACACGCACACAGATAGTGTGACAGACACAGACACACATATAGAGTGACAGACAGACACAAGACAAACAGAATCACACACACACACACACACACACACACACACACACACACACACACACACACGCACACACACACACACACACGACACACACACACACACACACACACACACACGCACACACACACACACGACACACACACACACACACACACACGCACACACACACACACACACACACACACACACACCCTGCAAGGCGACACAGCAAGGCCCCCCCCCGTCACAGCACAATTCCTACAAGTAGCTAGCTAGCCTAGCTAACCTAGCGCGACGCCGTCCCATCCATACATTGGCACTCCCCAAACTCAGGACCCTACCCCCACCCTTCCCCCTCTCCCCTTCCTCACCTCACCATCTTTCTCTCCCCTGTCCTCTCTTCAACCCCCCTATCCTCACCCCAACCCCCACCCCCACCCCCCACCCCACCACCACCATCACTACCCAAGCTTTGCCTAACTAGCAAGTAGCAGAGGACGTCCTGGCTAGGCTACTGGCATAGCGGTAGAAAAGATGCCAGACACACAAATGACACAGAAAAAGAGGGGGGAGGGGGTAAGAGGAGGAGGAGGAGGGGACAAAAAGGGGAGAGGGGGGGGGGGTAGGGGTAGTAGTAATGGCGGAATCACTCCAGAAGTTTTGGTGGGACAGTTTGGGAAGAAGCAATGCAGAGCAAAGGACCCTGCGAGGAGAGGGGGTAGAGGGAGGGGGAGGGACAGAGAGGGTAGGAGAGAGAGAGAGAGAGAGAGAGAGAGAGAGAGAGAGAGAGAGGGGGGGGGGGGGCACCGGTTAGAAGAAAGTTGATATGGGGGCGGGTTGTGTTTGGAAGGAGGGGAGGGGAAGTGTCCTGGTAAGGGACAAGAGGCTCGAGCTAAGCGTCCCGCGAAAAGAGATGGGACTGGGACGGGAGGAGGAAGAGGGAAGAGGGTGGAGAGAGGGGGAAGAGGGAGAGAAGGGAAGGGGGGGGG
>CM060328.1:51055342-51057842 GCA_030674155.1 Stramonita haemastoma
ACTCGTATGTACCGAGTAAGAACTGGACCTTGATAGCAGATCTGGAAGAGAGCATTCTATCCTTTAATTTTTTTTTTCGTCGTGGCCGTAGAATTCTCAGACAGAAACTATTCTTGTCTGCAATTTGAGCAGAAGTGTGTTGCACTGCCGTTAAGCTCTGATAAATCAGGCTCAATGCATGCGACTTTGTCATGGGAGAAAATCATTATTTCTTAAGTCTTTCTTGAAAAAAAAGGCAAGAGAATACACCAAGAAGGCATAAATTAGATAAGAAGGATGTAACAGGAAGTAAATGAACAAGGCAGAAACGAAGAGAGGGATAGAAAAGAGGGAATTTTCAGCACACAGTTTTCAGAAGGCTCCCGACATCCCCACAAAGGAAAACCTTTGAATGAAATCATGCAGAGGGATTCTACACATCTTCTGGCAGGACCACAGTACCAAGGAGTCAGTGTGGCAAGAGGGGTCCATGACAGTTGGGCCACAGGAACTTCTTCTGGCTAAAGAGGAGGAGGATGGCGTGGTATGGCCAACCCACACCTCATAGCTCTCTTCCCAAGACTATCTATCCTACAGGAGACACTTGAGGGAGGAAGGTGCAAGAGCAGACAGAGGAAAAAGTGAATACAAAAATCAAAGACATAAAAGATACAGAACATCAAAGACTTATGACACCAAAGACTTACACACTAAAGTGCTTATTCCACAATCATCGATATAAAAGAATACATAGATAAATATATAAATAAAGACTAGGCCGGCCTTGACATGGCTGTGTTGCTGCCAAAGGCTGAAGACAGACAGACAGACCAGCCTGGAGAAAACTGTCGACCAACGCGTCAGTAGCATTCTCCCGTCGATCATCTTGGTCAAGGGTCTGATGATGATGATGATGATGATGATGATGATGATGATGATGATGATGATGATGATGATGATGACGACGACGACGACGACGACGACGACGACGACGACGACGACGACGACGACGACGACGACGACGACGACGACGCTGATGATGACGAGGACGATGTCGAGGACGAGGACGTCGACGACAACGTTGCTGCTGCTGCTGCTGATAATGATGACGACGTCGACGATGATGATGGTTGTGGTGGTGGTGGAAGTGGTGGTGTTGATGATGATTGTGGGGGTGGAGGAGATGATGATGATGATGATGATGATGATGATGATGATGATGATGATGATGATGATGATGATGATGATGATGTACACTTATTCACTGAAAACATTTTTCGAGGTACAAGGACCTGCTCTGTTTTCAAAATTTATTTGCACAAACAATTCATCTTTGCTCTGCATAAAGCAGAATACACGTCAATAGTTCTTAATTCAAAATGTTTTTATCTGTTTAATTAAAAATAATAATTTAATTAATCAATTAAACGGTCAACACTAAATCTTGCGTGTCTTTATCCACAGCAAACTGTTCAAAACTTGACACCATTAAAAAAACTCAACACAATCTATCTTCTTCTCATGTGATACATCGCTACAAATGTTTTTGGCATCATCACTCACTCACTCACTCACTCAGTCCCATGTCCCAAAGGACGTAGGGGGGACATGAGAGAAGACGCAACGGAGATCTTTTTCCATGCTTCACGATCCTGTGTGGCTAGTAGGAGGCGTTGCAGGGTTGGGCAGTCCAGTCTTTGATGTTGTCAACCCATGATTTCTTTTGGCGGCCTCTTCTTCTCTTGCCCTCGACTGTTCCTTGCAAGATGGTTTTTGCTAGGGTGTTGTGTCTTGTGGTGTGACCAAACCACATCAGCTTTCTCCTCTTTATGGTGGAGAGCAAAGGCTCTTGGGGGCCCACACGCTTTTTGATTTCTTCTTTCACATAGTTATTGGTCTTGTGTTCTTTGTATGATATTTTGAGGAGTCTTCTGTGGCACTTGTTCTCGAATGCTTGGATTCTTCTCTCTAACTCTGCTGTCAGAGTCCATGATTCACAGCCATATAGGAGGATAGATATCACAAGGGATTTGTAGAGGTGGTATTTGGTGCCGAAGCTGATGTTGTTGCTTCTGATGATCTTCTCGAGTCTGACTAGAGCAGATGTTGCTGTTGCAATGCGAGCTTTCACCTAATTGTTTGATGTGCCATCTTTTGTTAGGATGGAGCCTAAGTATTTGAATTGGCTCACCTCTTCCAATATTACTCCATTCATCTTTATTTCCGTGCTGTCATTACTCGCGCTGTTGACCATGATCTTCGATTTCTCTGTACTGACCTCCATGCCGTATGCGCTCGCTCGATCTGTTAGACTGTGAGGATTTGCAGTTCTTGTTTGCTGCTGCCCATGAGGTCAATGTCATCTGCAAATCTGAGGTTGCAAAGGGGTCTTCCACCAATGGAGATGGAAGTGTGGTGGTTTTGCAGTGTCTCTGTCATGATGTTTTCGACTCTGGGATGTTGGCATCATCATAAACACCAATTGTGATTGAACTGCAATTTTGTACGTGAGAGAGAGAGA
>CM060328.1:51062842-51102842 GCA_030674155.1 Stramonita haemastoma
GAGAGAGAGAGAGAGAGAGAGAGAGAGAGAGAGAGACAGACAGACAGACAGACAGACAGACAGACAGACAGACAGACAGACAGACAGACAGACAGATAGAGAGACAGAGAGAGAGAGAGAGAGAGAGAGAGAGAGAGAGAGGAGAGAGAGAGAGAGAGAGAGAGAGAGAGAGAGAGAGAGAGAGAGAAGAGAGAGAGAGAGAGAGAGAGAGAGAGAGAGAGAGAGAGAGAGAGAGAAGAGAGAGAGAGAGAGAGAGAGAGAGAGAGAGAGAGAGAGAGAGAGAGAGAGAGAGAGAGAGAGACACACACACACACACACACACACACACACACACACAGTCAGAGTCAGAGGCACAGAGACAAAGACACAGGACAGAGTGATAGGCTTGTAGGCTAGAGGTAGAGATAGATGCACAACTAGGGAGTGCAACTTGAGAGACACAGACAGAGACAGACAGAGACAGATAGAGACAGAGACACGCAGAGAGACGAGGGTTACTGTTACAGCATAGCACCACATGTGCAGCTCATTAGTGAGGAGGACTGATGTCTTTGGTTGGGGGTACAAGGCCTGCTAGCCTATCAGCAAGCAGTACAGTAGCCTGCTGTGTGTACCATGCACTCTCTGCTGTTACTAGGCTACTGGCATGGACACCACTTGTCAACACGTCTGGACATCGCTTGACTTTGTGTGTGTGTGTGTGTGTGTGTGTGTGTGTGTGTGTGTGTGTGTGTGTGTGTGTGTTGGGGATGGGGTTGGGAGTGTGAGAGGGGTGGTTTAGGGATTTTGTATGTGTGTGTGTGTGTGTGAAGGGGGTGGTGTAGTGTGTGTGTGTGAGTGTGTGTGTGTGTGTGTGTGCGCGTGTGTGTGTGTGTGGGGGGGGTAAGGTTTTTGTATAATTATGTGTGTTGGGGGGGGGGGGGGCGGTGTAGAGTGTGTGTGTGTGTGGTGTGTGTGTGTGAGTGTGGTGTGTGTGTGTGTGTGTGTGTGTGTGTGTGTGTGTGTGTGTGTGTGTGTGTGTGTGTGTGTGTTTTCAATTTCTTATGTCGTGGACAATAAATAAGTGCTCTGTGCTTTTTTACGTTCGGTCCCCGTGTACATGCAGTTTTTATGAGTTAAGCAAATGCCGCCAATTCCCACTGGCATACATTGACCAACTCTTCAGAAACGTGAAACAGGTATGGCCATCCGTCAGTCTCGGGAGACTATGAAGTTGCGCTTTAGGCTCTAGAGCCCAAAGCCTTGGTAGGTAAGTATGGAGGGCAAGCTGTTACCCATGCAGCAGAACCCCTCTCCAAGTCGTTGGAATGATACATTGGAAAGGCTATCGCCAATAGGCTAAGAAAGGTTCCAGTGCCGTCGCAGGAGCCGTCAGAACGTTGCCATATACAGCCCCTATGTCACCACCAGCCCTTGACACACACACACACACACACACACACACACATGCATGGCTGACTGCAGGGTCAACTGAGTCCTCCAGGCCTATCTATCGGCTGTCTCCACGGCTGCGAATCAATTAATCATCTAACATAAGATTAGCATCAGACGTCACCCCCCCACACCTTTCCCCGCCCTTCCTACCCACCCATTCCTCATCCCCTTTTCTTTCTTTGTCGTGTCTGCATGATCTTGTCTTATCTCCTCCATTTCTGTCTGTTTTTTGTTTTTTTCGTTTGTTGGTTTTTGTGCAGGAGAAGGTTAGTTGCTGTGGCGGAGTGGTTGGACACGTTTTTCCCTTACAGTTATTGAAAGTTCTTGGTTTGAACCTTTGTTGAGTTTCATGGTAGGGATTTTTTGAAGGGTTTGTGCATGCGCGTTTAACTTCAATTAGGGGTGTGTCTAATATATAAATAATATATATATATATAATATACATATATATGTGTGTGTGTGCGCGCGCGCACGTGCGTGCGTGCGTGCGTGTAGATAGGTGAGTGAGAGTATGTGTGTGTAATTTTAGTGCGTGCGTGTATAAGTGCATAAGGGAATATACGCATGTACTGTCATGGGAATGAAATCAAGTCAAGTCAAATGAACGAGTCATTCTATGAAGGGCAATTACAATACATATATGCACATTGATACGAAGTATAATCTTCAAAAGACAAGAAAGTCACATTTGATATTGGAGTGAGAAGAGTGTAGTTAGGGAGAGAGGATAGCCCAGGGAGTAAGGAGGACAGGGGGGGGGGGTAAGTTATGAGGGGGGAGGTACGTTCTCTTGGGGCTGGTGCCATACTTATCTACAGTAACCCGAAAATGTCAAAAATTGTCAAGTTCCAAGAGTGTTGCATAATGTAATAACTGTTTACCATGTCTCCCAGAGCCCCCAGGAGGGGGGGGGGGGGGGGCGATACACAGATTCATTATTTCCAATGCTAACATTGTTCACTATGATTGCAAGTATATGTATGCAAACTGGCTTGCTGTCACTCTTCATGTCAGTACTTCATTCCTTAGCAGGCTGTGCTACAAGACGCTGGGATAAAGAAATAATAGTAACAAAAAGAAAGAAAAAATCAATTGTCAAGACAACAGAGGACATCTTAGGTTCCATAGAAGACAGGCAGACTGTCATTACTAAAGCATGAAGGAGAGGACGCAGACAGCGCAGGAAGCATCATTTATGTAGGAATTAATCTTCACCACTGTCACACACTGAGACAGCGGTAGGGGAAGGTGGCAGGGTTGGGAGGCATAGGGACAGGAGGCCAGGGGATGCTGGATTAGTGGACTCGCTGTGCAGGGTACTAGGTCTATACTAAAGCCACCCCTTGACAGAGGACACAGTAAGCTTGTCACACATCAGCTCCTGTACTGGCTCTCTATGCACACAGAGATTAAGGGAAGCTGATTTGTTGGATATAACATTGTCTCTGTCTCTAGATCTATCTGTCTGTCTGTCTGTCTGTCTGTCTGTCTGTCTGTCTGTCTGTCTGTCTGTCTGTGTCTCTCTCGCTTTTCTTAACTAAAAAATATAGTTGTGATTATTAACGATAGTGCAAGGGCCAGATGAAAAATTATGTCAATACATACTTTTCCATAACCGTTTGCAATAAATATTGTCAAATCTCTCAGTCTATCTGTCTCCCCCTGTCTTTCTCTTTGTCTGTCTGTCTCTGTCTGTCTGTCTCTCTCTTGTGTCTGTCTGCATGCCTGCCTTTCTGTCTGGCTCCCTTTCTCTCTTTCTCCCTCTCTTTGTGTATCTGTCTCTCTCTATCTCTTTCTCTGTATCTCTGTTTCTGTGTGTTTCTCATGGTCAATCGCTCATCCTCTTCAACCCAAGGAGGTAACAATAACGATAACTTTGCCTTTTTTATTTCTGCTCTTCTCAGCCACACCCCCACAAAGACGAAAAATTGAAAGAAAACACTTAAAAGAGAAAGAAAAATGAAAACAAAACTATACGTTCTCCCAAGACATCTATTCCACTGCTTAACAGTTTTCCGGGACATGAAGTTTGTATTGGCTAAGAAATGAACATGAGGAAATGCACACACAGCTGAGAAGAAAAACCCAAACTTGTACAGATGACGGCAGTTGTGTTTCCGCCTTGCAGTTGTCTTTCTGTGCTGTTCCTGTCCTTTCAGATTTGTCCACAGGAAAGTTATAGGTCTCCTGTTGCATTTTACAGAAAAAAGAAATTTGCATGCTGTTGAACTTCCTGACTTCAGTCTATAGCAGTCAGCTAGCACTGCCAACGAATGATTTCCTTCCAGTCTATTCAGATTAGCATTTGTCATGTTTATTTTTCTCCAAGATTAGAAAGGTTCTTTTTGTTCCTGTTTTAGATGGTTGTCTTTTTCATTTTTTTTATGCATACTGCTTTATCTTTGAACACTTGATGGAATATCTATGGCTAGACAGGCCCTTCAAATTATGTAACGCATTGTGATGGTAAAGGTAAAGGTATTCCCATAACCTATATGATCATTGGGGAGCGAGATGTCAAAGACCTCAGCTTCTCCAAGAGCCAGAATATTGAGGGCGGCGCCCTTCTCCTCTCCATCATCGCTTTACTTTCCTTAAGAGGAAAAGTGCCTATTTACAGCTGGGTGAACTGGTGGACTATACTTAAGCCAAGGCACGCAAACGGCAACCCATCCACTTTGTAACCACACTCATGGTGGCTTAACCTTAGCTTGGGGAAAGCAAATGCTCTGACCCATGAGCTATCCCTCCCCAGTGCATTGTAATGATTTTCATACAATTATGCTTTTAATTTTAGATTTCTAACCACAGTTAAAAACAAAAAAAAAACAACTGATGACGAACGTGCTTGGAAGATCAGAAAATAAAGTATTTTTTATCTGTTTCTTGCCATAAAGATCTACACTCCAATTTTATAGACAATTAGTTTTAAGAAAATATATTGTTATAAAGCAATCATATGACATTTCTCACTAGACATAAGCAAAAGATATTCTGACAAAAGTGTTGACATAAGGGTAAAAATAAATATAGAGATAAAAAGTTCAATTCATTTCACACACTTTATTATCTAGCAAACAGAGAAATTAAAGTGGGTTACAAGCCCCTGTACATAAAAAGTATATCGGAAAAATATTGATCACAGAGGAATAACACAGCACAGTATGCAACCATTACTTCGCACACATTACAAGATAATACCTATACCAATATCAATAGGAGCACTTTATCATCTCAATGAAAGAGGAATTCACTGGGTCACAAGCCATATATACATAAAAATAATAAACAGACACATTTATCTCAGAGAGTAATTAAATTCAATCTTAAAAACAACAAACATAAACACACACAACATGCACACACACACACAGATGCCCACCCATGCACGCACACCTAGCAGCACAGACATATGCCAATGCACACAGTTAACGTTTGTGACATGTGATATAGTAAGAGCACAATCAAATGATAAAATGTATATAACACTTTAAAGATAAAAGGAAAAAAACAAAATAAGTAGATAAATTTAAAAACAAAACAAAACAAAACACATTGCACATAGTAAAAGAATCCTAAACCGACTTTGCTACTGCATCCCATACACAACGCCCTGTTCCCCCCCCCCCTCCCCCCTCTCTCTCTCCCCCTCCCTCTCCCCCCTTCTCTCTCTCATTCCCCTCAAAATAAAAAAAACAAACTTGATTTGATTTGATTTGATTTGAATTGATTTGACTTGACTTGACTCTCTCCTCTTTCTCTTTCTTTCACTCTCTCTCTCTCTCTCTCTCTCTCTCTCTCTCTTCTCTCTCTCCTCTCTCTCTCTCTCTCTCTCTCTCTCTCTCTCTCTCTCTCTCTCTCTCTCTCTCTCTCCTCTCTCTCTCTCTTCTCTCTCTCCTCTCTCCTCTCCTCTCCCTCTCCTCCTCTCCTCTCTTCTTTATCCTTTAATGTGTCTGTATTTTACCATTCTGCATACAAGGAGGTAAAAATGATTATGATTATAGATTTGTCTCATTTTATTTCTGCACCCCTCAGCCCCCCTCCTAACCCCCCCCCAAAAAAAAAAAAAAAAAAAAAAAAAAAAAAGACGAAAAAAAAACCCAAAAGGAAAGAAAAATATCTTCCAAGAGAAAAAATATAGTTCTCCCAAGACTGGTATTCCACTGCTTAACAGTTTTCCGGGACATGAAGTTTGTATTGGCTAAGAAATGAACAAGAGGAAACGCACACACAGCTGAGAAGAAAAACCCAAACTTGTACAGATGACGGCAGTTGTGTTTCCGCCTTGCAGTTGTCTTTCTGTGCTGTTCCTGTCCATTCAGACTTGTCCACAGGAAAGTTATGGGTCTCCTGTTACATTTTACAGAAACAAGGAATTTCCATGTCGTTGGCCTTCCTTTGCTTCAGTGTGTTGCAGTCAGTCTGCGATCCCAACCAGGAAGCCTTTCTTTCTGGCAGTGCAGGCTAAAACCAGTTCTATTTATTTCTTCTTTAAATTGAGTGGGGGGGGGGGGGGGGGGGGGGGGGGGGGGGGGGGGGGGGGGGGGGGGGGGGGGGGGGGGGGGGGTTGTTTTTCTTGTTTTACCAGAATTTGTTGGGTTTGTTTGTTTGTTTGTTTGCTTATTTGTTTGTTTTTTTTGCTGTGTATTGCTTTTATTGAAGTTAGCAGATAAGTAGGATGAAATCATATTGATGGAATACAGAGTAACAGAACGTAGGACAGATATCCCCTGTATGAAAAAGACAATCAATCCAATCATTTAGTATATAGCTCCACCAACCACAGAGTCCATATCAGGGCTGTCACATGAAAAGACAAAATGATAGCAAAAGAAACGGAAGAAAGAGGCAGCTTACTAGACTGACAAGGGTTTGGTTTCAACACTGGTAAAAGACAGGCAGACTGTCCATCACTGAAGCATGAAGGAGAGGAAGCAGACAGCCCAGGAAGCATCATTTATGTAGGAATTAATCTTCACCACTGTCACACACTGAGACAGTGGTCAGGGACATGGTGGTAGCCATAGGGACAGGAGATGTTTGGGGGGTGGGGGGGGGGGATGGGGGAGGAGACAGAGTAGCAGACAACACAGCTGGTGTCCTACTTGGCGCTTCATGCACATATGCATCGAGAATAAATGAAGTGTTAAATAGATATATCTCTTTGTCTCTATTTGTCTCTCTCTGTATCTTGTCTGTGTGTTGTGTGTGTGTGTGTGTGTGTGTGTGTGTGTTGTGTGTGTGTGTGTGTGTGTGTGTGTGTGTGTCTCTCTTCTCTCTGTCTCTCTGTCTCTCTCTCTCTCTTCTCTCTCTCTCTCTTTCTCTCTCTTCTCTCTCTCGTCTCTCCTCTCTTTCTCCCTCTCTCTCTCTCTTCTCTCTCTATTTCTCCCTCTCTCTCTCTCTCTCCTCTCTCTCTCTCTTCTCCTCCCCCCCCCCCTCTCTCTCTCTCTCTCTCTCTCTCTCTCTCTCTCTCTCTCTCTCTCCCCCCCCCCCATTCCGTGTCCCGCCATCTTATCTGTCTGTTCTTTGTTGGATAGGGCCTAGTGCTCTCACATTGCTTCTTCAGATTTGTTTCTGTCTCTTTTCTCACTCACCTCTCTTCTTTCTTTATGCTCAAGGAGTGAGTGACAATGTTATCTTGTTCTTCTCCTTCTATTGCAAAAGCTACAATAAAAAACAAACGACTGCAAGAAAACTCCCAAGACTGCTATCCCAATGCTAAACAATTTTCCAGGACCTAAAGTTTTTATGCCACTAACATTTTTAATCCAGTTTCACATACATTGCACAAAAAACCACAAAAATCTGACAATAAAAACAAACAAAACAATAAAATGTCCCAAGACTGTTGTTCCAATGCTTAACAGTTTTCCAGTACATAAAACTGGTATTGGTTCAGAAAAGAACAGGAAGAAATGCACGTACAGCTGGGAGGGAGAAAACTTGTCAGATGACGGCAGTTGTGTTTCCGCCCTGCAGCTGTCTTTCTGTGCTGTTCCTGTCCGTTCAGACTTGTCCACAGGAAAGTTATGGGTCTCCTGTTGCATTTCACAGAAAAGGAATTTCCACGTCGTTGACTTCCTCTGTTGTAATAGCTTGCATTCACCTGACACTGCAATAAGTTATTACTTTTTTGCTTATTCAAGCTAAATATGTTTTATTTGGATGTAATAGGCCTTTGTATTTTCTATTAGATAGATGCATAGCTGGTGATTAAGACCCTTCAATCCAATGGGTCCATGAAACAGTGGCTTCATATCTCGGGAATATCTCATACTTTATAATGCTGTGACAACATATTTTGGTATACACATCCTTTTCTTCTGAAACAATGAAGACTAAAATTGAAATGAAGGTCAGCAATTAAGACCAGGTTGCAGATGCTTCTGTCAACTGAGAAAAAAATAGTAACAAGAAAAACAAACGAATAATACAAACAAGTAAAAAAAAATCAACAACAAATAACAACCAACCAATAACAACAGCAAAAACGACCCCCCAAGAAAAAACCCAAAAACAAAACCAAAAAAACCCAAACAAACAACACCCCCCCCCCCACACACACACCAAAAGCAAAATAACCAAACAAACAAGAAAACAAAGAACAAACAATCAACCAACCAAACAAAAACCCAACAGAATTCTGTACGATCAGTTGAGTGTAACAAACGAAACAAAGCAAGGCCGACAACTTGGAAAATCACTTCCTGTGTGCTGCCACAGGGGACTCATACATTTCTGGAGGACAAATTGGAACGGACAGGCACAACAAGGACAGACAACTGCCATGCAGAAAACACAACTGTCAGATAGGCAGGAACACAACAGCCGGACAGGCAGAAAACACAACTGCCAAACAGTCACAAACACAACTGCCAGACAGAAACATAACTGCCAGACAGGCAGAAACACAACTGCCAGGCAGGTAGAAACACAACTGCCAGACAAGAAGAAACACAACTGCCGGACAGTCACGAACACAACTATCACACAGTCACAAACACAACTGCCAGACAGGCAGAAACACAACTGCCAGACAGGCAGAAACGCAACTGCCAGAAACACAACTGCCAGACAGACAGAAACACAACTGCCAGACAGACAGAAACACAACGGCCAGACAGGCAGAAACACAACTACCAGACAGACAGAAACACAACTGCCAGAGAGGCAGAAACACAACTGCCAGACAGAAACACAACTGCCAGAGAGGCAGAAACACAACTGCCAGACAGAAACACAACTGCCAGAGAGGCAGAAACAAGACTGCCATGCAGAAACAACTGCCAGACAGAAACATAACTGCCAGGCAGGCAGAAACAGAAATGTCACCATCTATATCAGTGTTCTCCCTAACTGACTTCCTTTTCTGCTATTCATTTTTTTTTTTTAGCCCATCCACGTTTTCTTTTTTTCTGAGGAGTAAAAGAGGCCAGCTTTGCAGGAGCACCATGGGAATATTATGTAGCTGCTTTGACATTTAACTCATACACTTTTTGGCATTTTTTTAAGTGGACATGCTTCTCTCTCTCTCTCTCTCTCTCTCTCTCTCTCTCTCTCTTCTCTCTCTCTCTCTCTCTCTCTCTCTCTCTCTCTCTCTCTCTCTCTCTCTCTCTCCTCTCTCACTCTCACTCTCACTCCACTCTATCTTGCTCTCTCTCTCACTCTGTCTGTCTGTCTGTCTGTCTGTCTGTCTGTCTGTCTCTCACGCACACACACACATACACTACACACACACACACACACGCACACACACACACACAACTACACACACACACACACACACACACAAATTTCTTGTGGTGCATTTGAAGTTGCATAAACACAAACATGCTCTTATGCTAAAGAAGCACTGGTGCACATAATAATATGTCTCTCCTTTTCTCTCCCTTCACTTTGGGATACTTGGACGTTGCACTGAATTTTGTTAGGCTGTTTCCCTTGGGCAAGTTAAACCTGGCAGAGCCCATCCTTCTCCTGGTACAGGGTGCATGCTTGGTATGCTCGTATTTCCACAAATCACCAAACTCTGTCATAAAGCATAGAATCTTAACGTGCATGTTTCGTTTACTGCATGAAAAGAAGAAAGGGTTTGATTCCCAGTCTTGCCCTTTCCTCCCAGTTTGATGACAAAAATCGCACTGAATGTCAAACTCCTTTGAATGAGACAATAAACCGAGGCCCGGGGCAAATGCACCAGACTGTGTGGACACGTTAAATTGTTCTGTTAGCAAAGTAAGCCATGTGTGCAGGTAGAATGTACAAGATGTACATCCCACCAATAGTAAACAACAAACAACACAAACAAGAAAACCCACTATGCCCAATGTTCTATTTAGACACAACTCAAAGTCAGAATGTACTATTATATGGTGCCCGAAAAAAAAGAAATTTGTTATATTCAAAATTCACTGGTAAACATCCAGTCTACTACGATTTCCCGCAATCTGAATCAAACCAAACAACATCAACAAAAAAAAAACCAAATCCCCCCACTCTTATCTACTCGGCTGTGGTGTCTCCAACCTCATTCCCCAGCATCACCCCCCCCCCCCCCTCTGTTACAGACGCTGTGTACAGTAGGAGAATATGGAACATCAACATCCATCCTGACCCTAAAGCTGACCATTCAAACACAAATTGTCATCACCGGCTCTGTCATCTTCAACTGCTCTGGTCCCAGCCAGCTCCTCCGCTTGGCACAGTGAATGGGCAATGTCCACTGTGTTAGTTCAGATCACTGATCACCCCAAAACAGCTTCCCCTCCCTTCTCTTCCCCGTCCGCTTCCCAGGTCGTCAATAAGACAGCCATCCCTGCAGGGGCCTCAGGACAGGGAGACAACCCAGGAGGTAAGATAGCAGGAGAGGAGACGGCAGGAGAGGGGAAAATAGGAGGCTGCTGCCAGCTCCAAACAGGCAATAATAGCACAACTTATGAATCAGAGATTGATTGTCAGGACAGCAATAGGACACCATTTGTGGAATAGCTGCCATTTCGTTGTTCACGGTTGTTGTTGTTTTTTTAGGGACAAAAATGGAGGTTTAGGCATTTGAGATGAGAAGACGTGGTGTTGTGTGTGTTGTGTGTGTGTGTGTGTGTGTGTGTGTGTGTTGTGTGTGTGTGTGTGTGTGTGT
Organism: Stramonita haemastoma; assembly: GCA_030674155.1. Taxonomy (NCBI): domain Eukaryota; kingdom Metazoa; phylum Mollusca; class Gastropoda; order Neogastropoda; family Muricidae; genus Stramonita; species Stramonita haemastoma. The sequence goes on from CM060328.1 coordinate 51,073,413, forward strand.
GTGTGTGTGTGTGTGTGTGTGTTTTGTGTGTGTGTATGTGTGTGTGTGTGTGTGTGTGTGTGTGTGTGTGTGTGTGTGTGGTGTGTGTGTGTGTGTGTGTATGTGTGCGTGTGCATATCTTATTATATCTTATCTATATGTATGTATGTATGTATGTATGTGTATGTATGTTGTTGATGTATGTATGTATGTATGTATGTATGTATGTATGTATGTATGTATGTATGTATATGTGTGTGTGTGTCTCTGTGTGTGTGTGCGTGCGCGCGTGGGTATGTGTGTGTAGGTGCGTGTGTCTCTGTGTCTTGTCTGTGTCTGTGTTGGGGATAGGGGTGGAAAGGGGAGGTAGCTGGAGATCATAGAGCTGTGGGTAAACGGTGGAGGTGGAGCAGAGATTGAGATGGCTTCAATGACCCTGTCTCCACCCCCCCCACCCCCCCTCCCCTCTGCCTGTGTATGGATTGAGTTGAGGAGACAGTCTTGCTGCTGCTTGCTGCTACAAATATTAACCAGGACGACACTGAGAGGACTATGATAACAGTTTTGACCAAGAGGGCAGTGAAAGAACTGGTGATAACACTACTAACCAGGAGGGCAGTCATGAGTTCTTCAAAGGTGAACATCTCCTAAACTGACATGCACTGAAGAGGAGAGAGATATAACTGATGACAAACTGAAAATTGGGACAACATCTGTCATATGAGCTAAAATGGTGTTGCAATACCCACGAGTCAGGTCCAGGTCCAGCGCTTCTGACTGCAACTTGGGAGAAAATAGATTCTGTGTCATATTCAATGTCTTTCTGGAGAAAAAGGCAAAAGAATGGACCAAGAAGGCCAAAGCTAGACAGGAAGGAGGTAAAGGGAGGAAAAGAGTTGGCACAAACAAAGAGAAGGACAGAAAAGAGGGAATTGTTTAGCACACAATTTCTAGAAGGTGGGGTGCTATTTATGCTGATACCTAGGAGAAAAAACATGATACTGTTATGCTTGTCTGCTATCTTTTGTTTTTAGCTGTTCATTGTTTTGGTCTGTTTCTTTTTCTGTCTTTCTTTCTTCATTTTAGGTGGTTTTTTTTCATTCTTTTCAAATCGTTTTCCATAATGCTTTGAAACTGAGACTCTGTATTGCATAGTCTATATGGAATAATCTGAATTCTGCACAAACAGGACCTGCTTTTTAACATATTTCTTGTTACTTTTTTCTGTCAAAGATCACAAACTTTTGTGGTAACAGAAAGTACCCAATTTTAAAACCACTAATCATAATAACGTTCAAACCAGTTAGAATGATAACAACTGATTCTCCTTTGCCTAATGCTGTATATACCAGGCAAGAGTCAGATCTACGTTTGCTAGACAACCCAGCAACACCTTTTATCAACACCACTCATCCCCTCCCTTTTCCCAACACAGTGCACTAGAGAGAATACAAAAGATCAACCACATCTATGCTGATCCTAAGCAGATCATTCAAACACAAATTATCATCACCGGTTCTGCCATCTTCAACTGCTCTGGTCCCAGCCAGCTCTCTGCTTGGCACAGTGAATGGGCAATGTCCACTGTGTTAGTTCAGACCACTGGCTGCCAAAAGCATCCCCCTTCCCTCCTCCCAGCAATGAATAAGACAGCCATCCCTGCAGGGGCCTCAGGACAGGGAGACAACCCAAGACGTAAGACCGTAGGAGACAGCAGGGGAGGGGGGAAAATAGTAAGCTGCTGCCAGCTGCAAAGGGGCAATAGCACAAGTTATGAATCAGAGATTGATTGTCAGAACAGTTATGGGATGTCTCTTCTGAAATGTCTGTCTGTGCTATGTTTCTGTTTCTGTTTTCTTTCTTTGCTTTGTGTCGCAGAGATGGAAGTTGAGAGATTGTGAGAAAAGGGGAGTGATGAGGAGGTACACCGCAGGAAAGGTGATGGTGGAGATGTGGTGATTAGCATAGCTTCCCTGGTCTTGATATTCTCTCTCTCTCTCTCTCTCTCTCTCTTCTCTCTCTCTCTCTCTCTCTCTCTCTCTTCTCTCTCTCTCTCTCTCTCTCTCTCTCTCTCTCTCTCTTCCCCCCTCTCTCTGCCTCCTCTCTCTCTCACATACACAAAAACCCGGACATAAATACAATTACAACAACATTGGATATTGAGTAGCAGTTGACTGGAAATATCTAAAAAAATAAACACAAAGAAAAAGTCATCAAAATACACACAAAAAAACATCTAGAAAGAATCTTTGCAATGACCCAAACCAAAACAACAACAACCATCACCCCCAAACCCCAAATAAAAGCAACACGACACACACACAAAAAAACTATTTAGAAAAACGCTTGGAGAAACACAACTGAAAAACAAGAAAAAAAGAAGAAAAGATACACGAGGGAATGAAGCATACAGGGATGAAGAAATAGATTCAAAAGGAGACACAGATGACATAAGCCACACCAAACAAAACAGGCAATGCATCATCAATTTGGAAAGGAGGTCACAAAGGGGTCCTATTTTGTAAGAATATCACACAAAAAATCAACATGTCTGTACAAAAAAACAAAACAAAACAAAAAAAAGACTGTGATAACTGATTCCCCTTGCGATCATGTTATGCATAAAAGTCTGAATGATGTCAAACAATAGGAGGAATAATGCAAAGAAGAAGAAGAATTGCAGTGAAAAAGAAGAAGAAAGAAGAAGAAGAAGAAGAAGAGAAGAAGAAGAAGAAGAAGAAGAAAAGAAGAAGAAGAAGAAGAAGAAGAAGAAGAAGAAGAAGAAGAAGAAGAAGAAAATCCCCAACAAAACGAACAAACAAACAAGCAAACAAACAAATAAGCAAATTCACATTGAAATAAAAACACCCCCTCGCCCCAAAAAGAAACCCCCACAAAAAGAACCAAAAAAACATTATAAACCACAGCTTTAGTGTTCAGGCCTCACTTCCTAAGTCAAAATGCAATTATCTTCATAGCAGAGAAAAACAATCCCAAACACAACAATCTCACCATTGGCAAAAGCATTGGAGCTTTAGTCAGGGAATGAAAACAAACCAAAAAAATTATGGTGTGATTTATTCTTACGATAACATCCAACATTAAAACAGTCTCTATCGGGAACTTGTCACCAGTGGGTGTACTTGTCTTCAGCGGACACTGCCAGTCTGGGAAACGTTTAGCGTGGAAGGACTCATTACTGTCATTATCAGTCCTTTCAATCAGACCCCTATTGTATCTTCCTGGGTCACTGTTGACATCTTCGCTGTCTACCCCTGTCCCTGTTCTTTGTTAAGCCGTTTCCATCGTCATCGATGTTGATGTTGTTACCATAACTATCAACATCATCATCAGTGTCGTCATTATCATTATTATCACCGTTGTCGTTGTCAATGTCGTCATCACCATCATCATCGTCGTAGTCGTCATCACCAGCATCGCCATCATCATCATCATCATCATCATCATCATCATCATCATCATCATCATCATCACCACCACCACCACTACCACCACCACCACCACCACCACCACCACCACCACCACCACCACCACCACCACCAATGATGCTTGGCTTCAGCTGTAGGTTTATGTCAACTGCCGGCATTCAATTGCTGTCTCCACAATCTAATCGATGTACAAGGGGAGTGAAGAGGAAGAGAAGTGGAGGCAGGGTCACTGAAAGCATCCAAATCACTACCACACCTCCTTCACCGTCCATCCCCAGCGTGAGCCATAACTCTTGCCATAAGCTCCTCTTCCTTCTCCTCTTCCTCCTCTATCTACACCTCCTCTTCTATAGATAAAAAGGAGAGATATTTTGGATAGAGAGTTCCATGGTTAGTCTTGACAATCAACCCATGATTCATAAGTTATGCAAATGCATGTTGGGACCGGTAGCTGCTCCTATTTCATTCTGTCCTCTCTGTCACTTGCAATCCCACCCCCCTCTGTCTGTCTCTGGCTCTGTCTGTCTCTCTCTCACAGTTTTTCACAGGTGCTCCCTATTGACAGTGTCGAAGGCTTTTCTATAAAGCAACATAAAGTTTCCTATGCCTTAATAATTGCTTCTGAACACAAGCCATGAGAGTAAAGACATGATCAAGGGTACACTGCTTTTTCCCTAAGTCCTGCTTGTTCCTCGAATACAATCTCGTTCGTCTTAATCCACTTAGAAACCCGTTTATTCAAGATAAAGCTGTACATTTTACTACATATGTTTAGTAAAGAAATCCCATGATAGTGATCTCGCTGACTCAGGCCACCCTCTTTATGCAGAGGCTGTAAAATGGCCATTATACAGTCGTCAGGAAACGTACCCTCCTAAAAAATAGGGTTGAAAAACTTAAATGATAAGAATGGCAAAATTATATGGGTACTGTTTATCTGGCTAGCTACGCAAGGATTTGTCTTCACAGTAGTAGGCACCCATCAGTCTCGGAAGACTATGGAGTTGCGCTCTGGTCTTTAGAGCGCAAAGCCTGGGTAAGTATGGATGGAGGGCAAACTGTTACCCATGCAGCAGACCCACCCGCTCCACGCCACTTGAATGATCCATTGGAAAGGTAATGACCGATACGAATGGTTCCAGTACCGTCGCAGGAGCCACCAGAACGTTGCCAGATACAGTCCCGAGCCGCCCTGGGACTCCAACTCCCCGATGTTTCCTCAGGGATGGTGTCTAACACGACACCTGTGTGCATGCTGTTTTTTTAAAATTTTGTCATCCGCTCCTACCAGCACACGATGGCCTGCTGTTCCGAAAGGCGGAACGGGGTTTTAACGTGTGCGCAAGATGTTCTGTGTGCGTTCGCACACGAGGCCTGGGTTTATAGTCTCATCCGAATGACTTCACACACACAGGACAACTCAACAGCAGCATGCTTAGTTTCTATCAAAGGGGTAACTTTTAAACTAAAGCAGGATGACAACAGATTCGTGATATGAGGAAATAGTTTATGACACTCCATCCTTTTTGTGACAAAAACGTAAAATCTCCATGACAGTCAACATACTGTAAACCATTCAAGACAACCAAAATAAATTAATTGCACACATTTATCAAGTAGCCGCCAAACACATTGACAACAGTGTCCTCTGTCATGGATACAGAAGGAAGATGTGTGTCATGACATGTAAAAATGTGCATGTTCCCATCAACAGCTGGCTCTAGAAGTGTATTGAACAAATCTGACAGTGGAATGAGAAGCATTGGGAGAAGCAACACTTGCCTTGAACAATACAGAAAAAAATGACAGAAACCGAATGAAAGAAACAATCAAACAAAAAAGAACAAGACGTAAAATATCAAAGAAAAAGAAAGAAAGAAAGAAAGTAAGTAAATAAGGAAGAAATTGAGAAAGAAGAAAAGAAGAAGAGAAATAGATACATAAAGAAAGAAAGTAAGAAAATTGAAGGAAGGAAAAAGAGAAAGAATAAAAAACAAATTACAAATGAATGAAAGAAAAACAGAAAAAAGAAAGAAAGAAAAAAACAAAGACACAGAAAGAAAGAAAGAGGCTGGCAAAAAAGGAAGAAAAAAAAAAACGAATGGAAAGAAACAGACAAGCAAAAACGATAAGTAAACACACTGACATGCTTGAACATGTCATAACCACAATTATCATGACATTCAGCTTCAGACTCATCCACTCTCTTCAATTTGTCATCATTCAGTCCCCTCCTCTGCTGTAGAGATGGCGGTTAGGAAAATGCTGGGTGTTGAAGGACCTACTCATTACTGTCCTCCTTCTCTTTATCGTCACTGCCAGTCCTTTCAACATCAGACCTGTGTCATCCTCCTTTTTTGGTACCAACATTATCATCTTCCAGCCTTTGCTCTCTTTTCTCTATGGGTTCTGTCATCACAACACCCATCATGACGACATCCACCATCACCATCACTATCATATCTCTTGTTCATCTGTTCGATCTGTTCTTTCTTCTCTTGTTCTTTGTCTCTTCTGTCTTCTTCTTCTTGTTCTTCTTCTTCTTCTTCTTCTTCTTCTTCTTCTTCTTCTTCTTCTTCTTCTTCTCTTCTTCTTCTCTTCTTCTTTTCAGAATTTTCAAATTCTTCTGTATTCTTGCTTCTTGTCTGTTTTGTTGTCTTCTTGCTTCTTTTCTTCTTCTTTTTTTTTTCTTTTTTTGTTCTTGTTCTCTTGTTCTTTCCTTGTTGTTCTTGTTGTTCTGTGTTGTTGTTTGTTTGTTGTTGTTGTTGTTGTTTTGTTGTTGTTGTTCTTCTTTTGTTTTCTTTCTTCTTCTTCTTCTTCTTCTTCTTCTTCTTCTTCTTCTTCTTCTTCTTCTTCTTCTTCTTCTTCTTCTTCTTCTTGACGTTTAATCATTTATCTCTGTTAAATCAACATGTAAGGGAAATGGGTAGCGGTCATTGAACGCCATCCATTCCACATCCTCTTCCACCATCATCCAAAGTTCCACATCTCCTGACTCCCTTCCCTTCTCTCCAAATCTCTGAAATTCCTCTTCTGCTAGCTAAAAAAAGGACAAAAGCAGCCATTCCAAAGGAGATGTCCCCTGGCTGTCCTGGCAATCAATCTATGATTCATAAGTTGTGCAATTGCCTGTTTGGAACCAGCAGCATGCTCTGATTTCTCCCTCTCCCCACTGTCTCCTGCAATCTTGCCTGCCGGGTTGTCTCCTGTCCTGGGACCCAGACAAGGCTGTCTCCCTTATTGATGGGTGGAGGGGAGGGGGGGGGGGGCTAGCCTCTTGGCAGCCAGTGGCCTGAACTATCACAGTGGACATTGCCCATTCACTGTGTCAAGTAGGGGCTTGGGAGCAATTGAGGACAGTAGAGCCAATGATGACAATTTGCCTGTGGTATTCAGCTTTAGGATCAGCATGGATGTGGCTGATGGTCCATGTTAAGTTTTGTGCATGCATGGGGTTGCTGTGTGTATTGTGCAGTGGTGCATGTGTGTAATGCACACATTCATGCATTGATTAATGCATGTTTATAATTTTTTGTGTTATGTGTGTGGTGCTGTGGCAACTGTGCATGTGATATGTGTGTGTGTATGTGTGTGCGGTGTGTGTGTTTGTGTGTGTGTGTGTGTGAGTGTGTTGTGTCTGTGTGTGTGTGTGTTGTCCTCTTCCTCTTCTGGTTGCTACCTCCACCAACACCACACACCAACACCACCACCACCACTAACCTTTTTTTTTTACCTTATCATCGTCATTCAGTTGCTCTGGTTTCAACTGCACCCTCCACGCTGCTGACCTTCAATTGCTTCTTGTCTCCTCCCTGTTCAATGTATAGGGAAACAGTGGGGAGTAAATCAGGGTCACTAAAAAATCCCCCTCACCCTATTCCCTATCCAAGCTTTTCACTTTCTGACCCTTCGCTTTTTCAAAACCCTCACATTTTCTTCTGTTCAAAAAAAAAGAAAAAAAAGAAGAGACAGAATAGCCCATTCCAAAGGAGATGTTTTCCTAGCTGTCCTGGCAATCAATCTATGATTCATAAGTTGTGCAATTGCCTGTTTTGGAATCAGCAGCATGCTCTCATTTCCCTTCTCCCCCTGTCTCCTGCAATCTTGCCTGCTCGGTTGTCTCCTGTCCTGGGACCCAGACAGAGGCTGTCTCCCTTATTGATGTGCGGGTTGAGGGGGAGGGGCTGCTTTGCCAGGCAGTGGTCTGAACTAACACAGTGGACATTGCCCATTCACTGTGCCAAGCAGAGGAGCTGGCTGGGACCCAGGGCAGTTGAAGATGACAGAGCCGTGATGACAATTTGTGTTTGAATGGTCAGCTTTAGGATCAGGAGAGATGTTGTGATGTTCCTATTCTCCTGTGTATTGAAAAAGGGATGGAAATGGTAAAAAGAAGAGGACCCTATCTTATCACCACCCACCTCCACCACTACCATCACCACCACCACTACCACCACCACCACCACCACCACCACCAATCATCATCATCATCATCATCATCATCATCATCATCATCATCATCACATCATCATCATCATCATCATCTTTTTTCCTTTACTTCTCATCTACTCACTTTCATCATATTTTCCATCATCTTATCTTCATCTTCATTCTCTATTCTCATCTGTCATCTCTTCTTCATTTGTCATCTCTCATCTTCTTCTTCTTCTTCTTCTTCTTCTTCTTCTTCTTCTTCTTCTTCTTCTTCTTCTTCTTCTTCTTCTTATATCTCCAGAATTCTTCTAAATTTTTCAGAAATCCTTTTTTCTACTTCTTCGTTCCTCATGTTCGTCTTCTTTCGAAACAGCTGTCTTCTGATCACGGTCTTTTCAGCTCAGTAGATATGCTTGGAGGAGGATGGAAGAAACAGCCTCACTAAAGTTCTCCCATTCACAACATTCTTCGTCCACCATCTATCCACAATGCCATATTCCTCATCCCCTTCCTCCACAAATCTCTCAACTTCATATTCTATACCTAAAAACGAAAAAATGGCGGCCATTCAAGAAAAAAAATGTCCCCTAGCTGTTCTGACAATCAATCCATGATTCATAACTTGTGCAATTGCCTGTTTTGAAGATGATAGCAGGCTGTCATTCCACCCTCGTCCTGGTGTCTCCTGCAATCATGCTTGCTGGGTTGTCTCTCTCCTGTCCTGGGACCCAGACAAAAGCTGACACCCTATTGATGGGGTGGAGACTGCTTTGGTGGCCAGTGGTCTGAACTAACACAGTTGACATTGCCCATTCACTGTGCCAAGCTGAGGAGATGCCTGGGGAACTGTAGCAGTGAAGATGAAGCCACTGGCGACAATTTGCGTTTATATGGTGGGTTTTGGGATCAGAATGTATGTTGGTGATGTTCAATATTCTTCTGTCATACACTACATCCAAAAGAGGTTAATAGTTCATAGGAAGTGTGTGTGTGTGTGTGTGTGTGTGTGTGTGTGTGTGTGTGTGTGTGTGTGTGTGTGTGTGTGGTGTTTGTGTGTGTGTGTGTGTATGTGTGAGTGTGTGTGTGTGTTTGTGTGTGTATGTGTGTGTGTTGCCTCTTTTTATGTTTAAGGGTTGAATGAATATGTAATGTCAGTGTTCTAGTTTTAGTGGCTGTCATGAAACCAGGAACAAAATTAAAAAAAAACAAACTATAGACCCTCCCAAGATTGCTGTTCCAATGCTTAGTTTTCCAGTACATAAAACTGGTATTGGGTCAGAGAAGAACAGGAAGAAGTGCACGTACAGCTGGGAGGGAGAAAACTTGTACAGATGAGGGCAGTTGTGTTTCCGCCTTGCAGTTGTCTTTCTGCGCTGTTCCTGTCCTTTCAGACTTGTCCACTGGAAAGTTATGAGTCTCCTGTCACATGTTACATAAAAGGAATTTCCCAGGCATAACGTATCTCTGCTTCAATGCAGAACCATCGGATGATACTGTCAATAAATTATTTTCTCAACTAATTCACACTGTGATCTCTTTCCCTACTTGGCCACACTGTTCATTTCAATGAAAATATCATTCTTCTTCTTCTTCTTCTTCTTCTTCTTCTTCTTCTTCTTCTTCTTCTTCTTCTTCTTCTTCTTCTTTTCTTCTTCTTCTTTACTCAAATTCTTTGAATTCTTCAAATTTTTGCTGTTACTCTATCTCTTTTTTCTTAAAAAAAACCATTACCCCAAAGCATATGAGTTAAATGTTAAATCAGCCACATAGATATATTATTCCTAGCTGCTTCTACATACCTTTCCTCCCTTACTCTTCAGGAAAAAAATAACTACCCACAACTGCCTTGGCTGAAAAATAAATAGCAGAAAACACAGGGCAGTTTGGGCAATCGTTCATGTAGATGAGGGCAGATATGTTTCTGCCTAGTGGTTGTGCTTCTGCTTGCCCTGACACTTGTGTTTCTGCATGGCAGTTGTGTTTTCTGCATGGCAGTTGTCTGTCCTTGTTGTGCCTGTCCGTTCCAATTTGTCCTCCAGAAATGTATGAGTCCCCTGTGGCAGTATACAGGAAGTGATTTTCCAAGTTGTCGGCCTTGCTTTGTTTGGCTTGTTACACTCAACTGATTGTACAGAAATCCGTCGAGTTTGTGTTTGTTTGTTTGTTTGTTTGTTTGTTTTTTTGGTTGGTTGGCTACTTGCTTGCTTTCCTTTTTTTGGTTTGCTTTTTTGTTTTTATTTGTGTTTGTTTTATTTTTGTGGGAGGGGTTATGCTTTTTACTCTTTGCTTGTTTGTTTGTTTGTTTGAGTTTTTTTGAGGAGGTTAACATAATTTACGTTTTCCTTTGTATCATTTGTTTTGTTGTTTGTTTATTCTTCTTCTTGTTGTTTTTAAAGTTGGTGGAAGCATATTCACTCTGATCTTACTTGCTGAACCTCAGTTTAAGGTTTGTTTTCATTTTTTCTTTCAGAAAACTCTATGTGTATACCAAAACGTTTTGTCCGTGTATAATACAGTATGTTTTGCTGCCGAGATTTGAAACTACAGCCTCATGTACCCATGGTATTGAACTTGAATGGTTTTAATCACTTGACTATGTCATCAATCTAATCTAGAAATAAAAGAATTACATAAGCATAAATACAATAAATACAAAAAAGGGATGACTTGCTTGCATCGTCGGTAGATTGCAACCTATTGAAACAGAGGAAGTCAACGACATGGAAATTCCTTTTCTATAACATGCAACAGGAGACCCATAACTTTCCTGTGGACAAGTCTGAAAGGACAGGAACAGCACAGAAAGACAACTGCAAGGCGGAAACACGACTGCTGCCATCTGTATAAGTTTTCTCCCTGCCAGCTGTACGTGCATTTCTTCATGTTCTTTTCTGAACCAATACCGATTTTATGTACTGGAAAACTATTACGCATTGGAACAGCAGCCTTGGGAGATTTCATGTATTCATTTGTTTTTATTGTGGCTTTTTGTGTTAAAGGAAAGAAGGAAAAGATTACTTGATTACTCACTCTTTGAGCATGAGCATAAAGAAGGTGGTGCGTGCGCGCGCGCGCGCGCGCGCGCGCGCGTGTGTGTGTGTAGTGTGTGTGTAGTGTGTGTGTTTTGGGTGGTGGTGGTGGTGATGAAAATGAGGAAAAAAGACAGAAACAGAATCAAAACACTTGCCAAAAATATACAGACATTTAGACTTAGGCAGAGAGAGAGAGAGAGGAGAGAGGAGAGAGAGAGAGAGAGAGAGAGAGAGAGAGAGAGAGAGAGAGAGAGAGAGAGAGAGAGAGAGAGAGAGAGAGAGAGAGAGAGAGAGAGAGAGAGAGAGAGAGAGAGAGAGAGAGAGAAGAGAGAGAGAGAGAGAGAGAGAGAGAGAGAGAGAGAGAGACAGACAGACAGACAGCCCAGACAGACAGACAGACAGACAGACAGACAGACAGACAGACAGACAGACAGATAGACAGACAGACAGATAGATAGATAGACAGACAGACAGACAGATAAGAACAGACAGAGACAGACAGACAGAGACAGACAGACAGACAGATATAGACAGACAGACATACATACAGACAGACAGAGGACTGTTCAACAGTTCAGTTATCCCTAATGTGTGTGTGCATGGAGAGCTAATGCAGGAGGTTATAACTGACCATCTGTATTATCTATATATACTATGGAGTGGCATTGACCCCCTCTGACCTCCCTTCACCCTCTCCCCCCCCTCCCACCCGCATCTCCAGTCCTTATCCCTCTCACTGTGTCACTCGACCACTGTCTCACTGTGGTGAAGATTAATTCCTACATAAATGATGCTTCCTGTGCTGTCTGCATCCTCTCCTTCATGTTTCAGTGATGGCAGTCTGCCTGTCTGTACCAGTGTTGAAACCAAACCCTTGTCAATCTAGTAAGCTGCCTCTTACTTCAATTTATTTTACTATCATTTTATCTTTCATGTGTCAAAGACATAATAATTAATATGAACTTGAATATCATACTAAACAAAGAATTCTAGCTTTAAAATTCAAACAGAGATGCCACCAAACCCAACACCCCAAAAAGACCACCTCAAAACCAACCAACCAACAAACAACGCCAACACAAAATAAAGTCTGGTAAAACACACACAAAAAGAAAAAAACACTCAATTTGAAGGAAAAAAATCAATAGAACTGACTATAGCTTGAGTTCTCAGAAAGAATATAGTTTCCTGGTTGTATCAGCAGACTGACTGCAACACACTGAAGCAAAGGAAGGCCAACGACATGGAAATTTCTTTTTTCTGTAAAATGCAACAGGAGACCCATAACTTTCCTGTGGACAAGTCTGAAAGGACAGGAACAGCACAGAAAGACAACTGCAAGGCGGAAACACAACTGCCGTCATCTGCACAAGTTTTCTCCCTCCCAGATGTACGTGCATTTCTTCCTGTTCTTTTCTGAACCAATACCAGTTTTATGTACTGGAAAACTGTTAGGCATTGGAATAGCAGTCTTGGGAATATCTTTATTTTTGTTTACTTTCGTAAGGGCGTGTTTTCTTTCTCTTCATGTGACCAATAAAACAAGAAAAAATCTGTCATTCTATGCTGGTTCTATCTTTCTTAAACATAATAAGGGGTGGGTGGGAGAGAGTAAGGAAAAGTTAGGGACAACAAGACATAGACTGACAGACAGGCTGGCAAACAACCAGACAGACACATGTAGAGACAGAGAGACATATACATTTTGAGAAAGAGCCAGATAGACAAAAAGAGACAGAAAATGAAAAACAAACAGTGACAAAAACATATGTACATACAGAGAAGTGAAGAGGAAGGAGACAGAGACAAACAGACAGAGACAGAGACAGAGATAGAGAGAGACAGAGAGACAGACAGAAACCGAGAGAGAGAGTTGAGATGGATATATATATATATATATATATATATATATATATATGCATGTATGTATGTATGTATATATATATATATGTGCGTGTGTGTATGTGTGTGTATGCATACATATACATACATACATGTAGATACATAAACAGATAGATAGATAGATAGATAGATAGATAGATAGATAGATAATAGATAGATAATAGATAAGATAGATAGATAGATAGATAGATAGATAAAATAGATAGATAGATAATAGATAGACAGATAGATAGACAGACACACAGACACAGACACAGACACAGACACACACAGACACACACACACACACACACACACACACACACACACACACACACACACACACACACACACACACACACACACAGGAAGGCAGCCTGAGATTGCTATCCAGCAATTCAGTTGTCTCCAATGTCTGTGTGTATAGAGAGCCAGTGCAGGGCTGACGTGTGACCAGCCAGATGTGTCCTCTGTCACGGTAGTGGCTCTGGCAACCAAGGACCAACACAATACCCCGCTCCCCCAACCTTTCCCTCCCTCTGTGTCTCAGTGTGTGGCTGCAGTGATGATTAATTCCTACATAAATCATGCTGCTTGTGATGTCGGCATTGTCTCCTTCATCTTTTAGTGATGTCCCCTCTACCTGTCTTTGGTAGGTGTGTATGTATTCTTTCTCTTCTTGCACTATAAAGATGTATTTGTTTGGTCTCACTCATTCGCTTCTATTTCTTCTTCTTCTTCTTTTCTTCTTCTTCTCTTCTTCTTCTTCTTCTTCTTCTTCTTCTTCTTCTTTCTTCTTCTTCTTCTTCTTTCTTCTTCTTCTTCTTTTTTTTATACTTCTTTCTTCCTTTTTTTTCTTTCTTAAGGTATTTGCTTTTTGTTAGACATCCTGCTGACCTGCACTTAAAAAAACCTCATGAAATAAAAAAGGTTGTGGTGCTCCCCTAACCCATGCAGGCGATCGGGAGCAAGATGTCAGAGACGTCTTTCCCTGGGGATAGCATTTTTAGGGTGGTGCCCATCTACGCTCCATCGCTGCTTTACCGTTCCTGCTCCTAAATTATGTACCTGTTTCGTCCTTTATGTATTAGTAGTGTTATATATTTTTATGATATTGATTGATTACCATTAATACTACATAATTATTTAAAACAGTTTAGAATGGCTTTAAACCATGATGCATGCACAGATGGAAAGAGATGAAATGAATGATACTAAACACATCATAAATGAACAGTAGTCATGCTACAGCCTTCATCATCATCATCATCATCATCATCATCATCATCATCATCATCATCATCATCATCATCATCATCATCATCATCATCATCATCATCATCATCATCATCGTCGTCGTCGTCGTCGTCGTCGTCGTCGTCACCTCTTCTTCTTCTTCTTCTTCTTCTTCTTCTTCTTCTTCTTCTTCTTCTTCTTCTTCTTCTTCTTCTTCTTCTTCTTCTTCTTCTTCTTTTTTCTTCTTCTTCTTCTTCTTCTTCTTCTTCTCTCTTCTTCTTCTTCTTCTTCTTCTTCTTCTTCTTCTTCTTCTTCTTCTTCTCTTCTTCTTCTTCTTCTTCTTCTTTTTTCTTCTTCTTCTTCTTCTTCTTCTCTCAATATATTCAGACATTTTTTTTTTCAGTAGAGGACCACAAGGGGAATCAATTATTTCGGTCATGATTCCTGTGACGTTGCTACGACATGTGAGGTTTCTTTTTCATCATTGCAAAATATGATCTCTCTGCAACATCGTTCTGATAAAAATCAATGATCTGTTGCCTGCTTTGTATAGTGTCCCTGGTATTGTGAAAAAGAGAACAGACAAATTTTAAACAGAGAATAGGAGACAAAAAGTTAGACTGAAAAGACAGACCGATAAAGAGACTGATAGAAAGCAAACTGGCCAGCAAATGAAATATAAATATCCTCCCCCCCAAGAAAAAAGAAAAGAAAAAGAACAAACTGACCTACATCAACTTGAAGTCATGACTAACAGTTTGATTCAGATTCTGCCACTATTTTCAAATCGTCATCATTCACCAGCCTCCTCTTTTTAAGACTCTTACATTTTCCCTGTGGACGGACTTACTGCTGGCGTCCTCCTCATTATTGTCATTGTCACTCTTTTCAACCTTTCATACTTTCTTCTTCATCGTCGTCGTCGTCGTCATCGTCATCATCATCATCATCATCATCATCATCAGCAGCAGCAGCAGCAGCAGCAGCAGCAGCAGCAGCAGCAGCAGCAGCAGCAGCAGCAGCAGCAGCACGTCGTCGTCGTCATCGTCGTCATCATCACCATCATCATCATCATCATCATCATCATCATCATCATCATCATCATCATCATCATCATCATCATCATCATCATCATCACATCATCATCATCATCATCACCATCCAGCCTATACACCCCCCCTCATCTACTGTTCACCATTCATTGTCATCCCTCTCATCCACCCATCATCTTGGCTTTAGATGCATCTTCCAACAAATGTTGACCTTCAGTTGCTGTTTCTTCAACTCAGACGATGTACAGAGAAAGTGTGGTGGGAAGATTAGGTCATTGAAATAATCCCAGTCACCTTTTCCCATTTGGGGATGCCGGGGACCTATCAGTATAGCTAGTATCCCCACCTGGACAATATGTGCTATGAATACCCTATTTTCTATCCCTCTCTTTGTTTCTGCCTTGTTCCTTTTTTTCCTGTCTCCTCCTTCTTGTCTATTTTCTGCCTTCTTGGTCCATCTTCCTGCCTTTTTTCCAGAAAGACTTAAAGGATAACAATTCTCTCCTGCGCCAAAGTCTGACATGCTGGGCCTGACTTGTCAAGTGGTTCTTGGCAGTTCGACCCATTTTTGTTCAAATGACAGACAAGAACAGTTGCTGTCTGAGCGTTCGATGACAAAGAAGATTCCAGTCCCCAGACTTTGCTCCCCCATCCTATCGCCAGCAGTGTAGCTCCTGACATTTCCTCCTTCCCCCTGATTTATTAAACTTTTTCCATAGCTGTTAAGATTCAACCTCTGCCCCCACCCCCACCCCCCACCCCCCACAAATTAACAACAACAAAAAAACGAAAAAAAGAGAAAGCAACAAAATGGCACCCATCACAGAAGATGCGTCCCCTGACTGTCCTGACAATCAATCCATGATTCACAAGTTGTGCAACTGCCTGTTCCAACCTAGCAGCAGACAACCGTTTTATCCTGCCCCTCCCCCACCCTCTACTCTGTCTCTTGCTATACAATCTTACCTCCTGAGTTATTTTCCTATCCTGGGGGGCCCCAACAGGGGACGGCTGCTTATTGATTGCTAAAGGGGTCCGCTTTTGGCAGCCAGTGGTCTGAACTAACACAGTGGACATTGCCCATTCACTGTGCCAAGCGGAGGAGCTGGCTGGGCCCAGAGCAGTTGAAGATGACAGAGTCGGTGATGACAATTTGTGTTTGCGTGGTCAGCTTTAGGGCCAGGATGGATGCGGTTGATGGTCTGTATTCTCCTGCTGTTACACCATCCTTGAAAAAGGGGGGTGGGGTAGGGATGTTGAAGGGAAGAAAGGGACTTGTGAAGTGGAGCTTCTTGTTCTGTTCTGTCAAAGCAGTTGTGGGGTGTGACCACATAATCTGTACACAGTCAGTGGGTGTGACTTTGGTGAGATTTTTATAACAATTGTTATTGGTAGTTCTATGTAATTTTGATTAGCTGTTAGTTGGTGTTACCATGATTGTCTCTGGCTGGTTACAGCAGAAACCTTCACTTGAATGAAAACCGTTGAGGGTGTGTGCATAGTCTCAGAAAAGAAAACCAAAAAAAATTTCCAGTTATTCTTACTAGGATTCTTTTCCATTGCAAATATTTCAGTTGCAACACACTTGATTTTTGAAAATATCCCCCCCCCCCTTTTTTTTGTTTTACATGGTTGTGTTTATACTTCTATTTATGTGATATTCTGAATAACGGGGTCTTTTCGTCGTCCTCTTCTTCTTCTTGTTCTTCTTCTTCTGCCTCTTCTTCTTCTTCTTCTTTGCATTCTTCTTTGTTGCCTTTTTTGTTGCAAAAATGTTTAATGTTCATCGGCATTTTGAGGAATGGTAGATAGACAAGGTGTGTGTGTGCGTGCGTTGTGTGTGTGTGTGTGTGTGTGTGTGTGTGTGTGTGTGTGTGTGTGTGTGTGTGTGTGTGTGTGTATGTGTGTGTGTGTGTGTGTGTGTGTTGTGTGTGTGTGTGTGTGTGTGTGTGTGTGTGTGTGTCTGTGTCTGTATCTGTGTCTGTGTCTGTGTGTGTGTGGTTCTGTGTCTGTGACGGTGTCTGCGTCTGTGTCTGTATGTGTGTGTCTGTGTGTCTGTATATGTGTGCCTGTGTGTCTGTGTCAGTATATCTGTATGTATGTCTGTGCGTCTGTCTTTCACTACAGATTGTGCAACCTGAAAAGCAGGAGAGAGGTGAAGAAGGGGAAAGGACTGGAAGGGACAGAACCAGAGATTCAAAAACTAACACGCAGCAGTAACTCGACACCTGGCTTCTCTCCTCTTTGGACTGAGGAAAGGAAGCGGAAGACGGAAGTGGGAGCAAGGAGTCATGGGAATGCCACTGGCATCAGGTGCAGTCTATTTGTGGTAACTTTTCTCTTTTTAGGTTGACTTTCGATTTCGGTGGAGACAGCGAGCGTGCTGGTTCATGTAGGGCAGACATGGGTAATGTGGATGGCTGTATGTTTAGGATGCTGTTTAACATCCATTTCATCGCTTATTCAAAATACAATTATTGCAGATACCAATATGTTTGCCTCTAACTTTTATTTATTCAATTGTTTTGGCTACTTCATCCTCAGTGACGTTCCCATCCTGCTGTTCCCAAGTTGTTCATTTCAATCTCCCGGCTGCAGCCATACTAGATTCGTTATGTTGCACTCTCAAGTTCGGAATCCCACAGGGAGCCCATCAATATCAGGCTGCCATGAGGCCACCAACCAGAGGGGCCTTGCACTACAGCGGGGTCACTTTGGTGGTGTTTAGTGGTGCCTATTCTGTGCTAACGTACACAGGACACCACCTACTAAGCCCCTTACAAACGACAGTATTAGCTCAGTCGCAGAGCCAGACTGTGAGTCGCCACCTCAGTTGGGTGTCTCTCCAACGACCGGCCCCGGCAAACCTCTAACCCAAAGGCTTTGAGACAAACTCACCACAGGCATAAAGTGTATAGGGAAACTGAATCTGACAAGAGACCAGAACAACTGGGCAACCGAATCAGAGGCAATTCTTTTTAATATCATGATGATCAATGATAATGAGGATGGCGTAATGATGCTGCTATGGAAGTGTGTGTGCTTTGGGACTACTTCATAGTGTTGTACTGTACTCTTCTTATCATATCCCTTTGTCAACTGCGCCCGAGAGATATAGTCACCTGCAGTGTTGGTCAGGTGATTTGAGCAACACTCTCAAACTCGCATCCATAAAGTGGATGAAGCTCGACTGTATGGTCCAGCATTCCCACTGAGCCCACAGCACATTCACTCTGGGTAGGAGCCGGCCGGAGTCCGAAAATCCCAATGAATCTTGTGGGATTCGAACCCGTACCATTGCAGTCCATAACCCAAAGTGTTAACCACAGCGCCATGGTGGTTGGTGTTTGCCTCTGATTTTGTTTTCATTCCTCGGCCAGAGCTCCAAGGTTCACCGATGGTAAAAATGTGTGACCATGAAGGTAGCTGCATTCCGATTTAAGGGGTGATTTGCCAAAAGCATTGCTCTTTTCTGCAGAATTCAATGTTTTTACACATTAAAGCCAAGACACGAAATAGGTGCACAAGACGCAGGTTTGCATTCAAAACATAGTTCTAGTCTTCATTGAGTGATATACCACCCAACTTCAGTTTTAAATTTTATAAATGAAAACAAAAAATCTACCTAGAGATATCACACACACACACACACACACACACACACACACACACACACACCACGCACGCACGCACGCACGCACGCACACACGCACACGCACACACTTTCTCTGTGTCTTTCTCTCTGTCACCATCTTTGTCTCTGTCTTTTTCAGCCCTCAGCGTCCTGTTTTGTCTGAGCTATAAAACATGTCCTAGTTTTACGCATAGCCACACACTCTTAAGTGACAGTCCTGAGGTATGAAAGTGTGTGTGTATGTGTGTGTGTGTGCGTGCGTGCGTGCGTGCGTGCGTGTGTGTGTGCGTGCGTGTGTACGTGCGTGCATGTGCGTGTGTGTGTTGTGAAATGAATTAAATCTTAAATCTTATGTGTGTGTGTGTGTTTGTGTGTATGTATGTGTTGTTGTGGTGGTGGTGGGTGGTGGTAGTGGTGTGTGTGTGTCGATGTGTGTGTACGCGTGCATACGCGTGAGAGTGGATTTGTATCCGTGTGTCTGTTTCCCGTCTGTCTCTCTGTGTCCCTCTGGCCTACCACTGTCCCCTTCTCTTCCTATTCCTACCCCCCCCTCTCTCTCTCCATCTTTACCCCCCCCCCCCATCTCTATGTCTCTGTCTGTCTGTCTGTCTTTCTGCCCGTCTGTCTGTCTGTCTGTCTGTCTGTCTGTCTCTCTCTCTCTCACACACACACTCACTCTGTGCCCTTCCTCTCCTGCCCTATCTTTCTTCCTATCCTCTGTCTCTGTGTATTTCTCTCTGTCACCATCTTTGTCTCTTTGTCTCTCTCAACCTTCAGCGTCCTATTCTGTTATGAACTATAAAACATGTCCTAGTTTTACGCATATTCACACACTGCTAAGTGACGGCCCTAAGATATGAAAGAGTGCGCGCGCGTGCGTGTGTGTGTGTGTGTGCGCGCGCGCGCGTGTGTGCGCGCGTGCGTGTGCATATGCCTGCAACACGGTAGGCCTAAGCTAAGCTAATATGTACTGTTGCGATGTGACTGCGGTTGTTGCTACGGTGATTGTTGCTGCGGCGGTTGTTGCTGCGGTGAGTGTTACTGTGGCCACTTTATTATCGTAATAGCCCGTCTCTGTCAAGATATATTATTATGTGTGTGTACGAACTAAGGAGATTTCGCTAAGAGAGAAAGCAGATGGATGGACGGACACACAGAGACACAGCAACAGCCATACACGCACTCGCGCGCGCACACACACCACACACACACACACACACACACACACACACACACACACACACACACACACACACACAAACACACACGTGCACGTACGCACACACAGACACACAAACCCTTGCACAAACCACGAATACATAAGCGTGTGGACACAACCCCCCCCCCCCCCCCCCACTCCCCCAGAGAGAGAGAGAGAGAGAGAGAGAGAGGGAGAGAGAGAGAGAGAGAGAGAGAGAGAGAGAGAGAGAGAGAGAGAGAGAGAGAGAGAGAGACAGAGACAGAGACAGAGACAGAGACAGAGACAGACAGACAGACAGACAGAGACAGACAGACAGACAGACAAAGAGGCAAAGGCAGAATCAGAAGCAATGCCAAGCACAAACAAGAAAGAGGAAATAAAAGGAAAAACGAACAGGCATAGAAAAGGAATGAAAGGTAAAGGAAAAGAGTAATGACTAAAGGAAAAGAAAGTAGGATTATATTAGGAAAGAAATAGAATCGTAACAAAAAGGAATAAAGACAACAGGAGAGGAAGAAACAATAAAGGAAAGGAAGAAGAAAATAAAACAACAGCTTAATTAAGAATAATAGAAATAGAGTAAAACATTTTTTTTAAAGGAATACAAGAAAGGAATAACGAATAAAGATATAAAATCATGTAAAAAAAGTAAAGTAAAGAAATAAACCAAAGAATCAAGAAAAGGAAGAAAGAAATACTCATGTTCAGTAAGAGAAAGAACCCAGCCATGATGAGTATGACGTAGTAACTAGGCTAGTACACTCCAAGACAAGACAAGAGTAGACCTAGCAGGACAGGAAAGGACATAGCCAACCAGTAGGATAGGGGCAGTACACACACACACAGTGCCAGAAGAGAAGCAGGCCTACTCAGGGAGCCAGCCTGCGCCCATCACCTGTGCACCACAGCGTTTCACGGCCCGTCAGACCGCGAGCTAATGGACCACGCTTTTCACCCCTCCCACTCTCCCCCCCCCTCTTTCCCCCCCTCCTCCCACACTTCCCCTCTCTTGACTTCTGGCCACACTGATGGCACGCATCACTCTTCCCTCTCCTCCCCTTCCCCCTCTACTCCCCCACTCCCTTATTTGACTCTTTTTCTGGAACACAGCACATTGGTGACGTAAGGCCAGGTGCTCGCTCGGTTCAGTGCCATCTCCACCAGGCCCACTAGGGCTAGGCTAAGTCTCTCCTCCCCCCCTCACTTTCAGTTTAGGGATTAGGCCTAGAGGGTTAACTTAATG
This sequence comes from Stramonita haemastoma, assembly GCA_030674155.1. Taxonomy (NCBI): domain Eukaryota; kingdom Metazoa; phylum Mollusca; class Gastropoda; order Neogastropoda; family Muricidae; genus Stramonita; species Stramonita haemastoma. Next base: position 51,094,554 of record CM060328.1, read on the forward strand.
TGTGTGTGTGTGTGTGTGTGTGTGTGTGTGTGTGTGTGTGTGTGTGTGTGTGTGTGTGTGGTGTGTGTGTTCTTTCTTTTTCTATGTTTATTCTTTTTTTTATACTTTTTTTATAAAACTTTTTTAATGTATTCATTCTCTCTTTCTTTTGTGTGTTTTATTCTTTCTCTCTTTTTCTTCCGCACTCTAGCCATGAAATTTCACTTCTGAGAAAAACAGGAAAATTTCACTATGAAGAATTTGTTGTGACAATAAAGTACAAGTTGGTAAAGTGTACGACACAACACCTCAATTAACAACACACACAAAAAAAAACCGGGGTTAAAATATTTCAGGGGTAACTTTCCCAGAGGTCAGCACCATGTGTGGCAAAGGGGAGAGGACTCCTACTGGCGTGGCGAGAGCGGTCAGCACAGGTAAACACATGTGGAAAGATGGACATCCCAGCTGTCCTGCCTAGGGCCCTGGCACCCCTAATCTCCCCACTCCACTGCTAATGTGAGCCCTAGGGGTTCCTTCACTCTGTGTGTGTGTGTGTGTGTGTGTGTGTGTGTGTGTGTGTGTGTGTGTGTGTGTGTGTGTGTGTGTGTGTGTGTAGTGTATGTATGTGTGTGTGTGCTGGGGTGGGTGGGGGGGGTTGTGTATGTGTGTGTGTAGTGTGTGTGTGCGTGTGTGTGTGTGTGTAGTGCGTGGTGTGTGTGCGTGCGTGTGTGTGTGTGTGTGTGTGTGTGTGTGTGTGTGTGTGTGTGTGTGTGTGTGTGTGTAGTGTGTTTGTGTGTGTATGTGTAATTGTGTGTGTGTGTGTGGTGTGTTGTGTGTGTGTCTCCCCTCTCCCTCCCTCCTCTCTCTCTCTCTCTCTCTCTCTCTCTCACACACACACACACACACACACACACACACACACACACACACACACACCACACGACACGCGCGCGCCCACGCACGCACACACACACTCACACACACACACTCACACACACACACCACACCACACCACACCACACCACACCACACCACACCACACCACACCACACAAGATATGGTTCAGGGGCTGTTGCTCATAAGAACTGTCTTTATCATACATTTTGAATGCTGTCATCAAAACATACTCCTATAATTCTTTTTTTTTTAGCCAGAAAAATGTCACCGGAAATGCAAATGGTTATCTAGATGTGTTGTTGGGATCCCCTCCCCCCCTCCCCCCCCCCCCCCCCCCGTCTAGACAAAAAGTTATATTTTGAGGGAAAGCGGAAAAGTAAATCTTTGTCCAATTTCTTGACCAGGGCATATTTAAAAGTTCTTGCATTTCCAGGGAGCAATAGTCATACAATAAGTTTGCAATGCTTCTTCAGCTGAGTAGCAGTAGTACTAGCAGCATCATAGAAGTAGTCAGAGGGCAGTAGTATAGTAGTAGTAGCAGTAGTAAGTAGCAGGTAGCAGTAGTATAGTAGTAGTAGTAGTAGTAGTAGTAGTAGTAGTAGTAGTAGTAGTAGTAGTAGTATATAGTAGCAGCAGCAGTAACACAGTAGCAGTAACAGCAGCATGTGCAGTAGTAGTAGCTCTGGTAGTAGTACTGTAGAAGTAGTAGTAGTAGTAGTAGTAGTAGTAGTAGTAGTAGTAGTAGTAGTAGTAGTAGTAGTAGTAGTAGTAGTAGTAGTAGTAGTAGTCACAGCAGCAGCATAGAAGTAGCAGTAGCAGCAGCTATAGTAGCAGCAGCTATAGTAGTAGTAGTAGTAGTAGTAGTAGTAGTAGTAGTAGTAGTAGTAGTAGTAGTAGTAGTAGTAGTAGTAGTACCGACAGCATTAACAGTCCGAAATAAAACTTTGGTCCTGCCAGACCCATCCAGGCTGGGCAGAGTGACTGTTGGCCAAGTGCTTACTCACTACTGACAGGGAAGGAGACCTTTAGGCTAGCCTAGCTGTGTCCCTGACAGCAGGAAGGGCAGTCAAGCAGGCAGGCAGGCAGCACAGCAGGCAGGTAGGCAGGCAAGCAGGTAGGCAGGCAGGCAGGCAGGTAAGCCTGCAGAAGCCCACAGGCAGAAGAAGTGCAGATTGACAGGGCGTGTGCTGGGGGCCAGCTGTTTCTCTCCCCCCCCCCCCCTCCTCAGTCAGCCTACCTCAGTGCACCGCTTTTTTTTTTTTTAGAGATGGTTAGAGAACACTCTCTGCGTTTCGCTTCCTACTCCCGGTCAACGAAACTTGTTGTTTTATTACTATTAATATAAGTGCATGCTAGCTACATTACTCTGCACAATTTCTTCTTCTTCTTCTTCTTCTTCTTCTTCTTCTTCTTCTTTCTTCTTCTTCTTCTCTTCCTCCCCCCTCCTCCTCCTCCTTCTTCTGATGAGGGCAGGGATTGAATGTAAAAAAAAAAGCACATAAGTGCTTATTCATTATTCTCGAAATAAAAGAATTGGACTTGACTCTTCTCCTTGGATGTGCTGGCCCTGTCAGGCACTTGACGGCAGCGCAATGCATTTTAGCTCAAATAACAAAGAACAATAATTGCTGTCTGACTGCTAGATGATGACGGCGACGACAAAGAAGAAGAAGAAGAAGAAGAAGAAGAAGAAGAAGAAGAAGAAGAAGAAGTGATGATGATGATGATGATGATGATGAAGAGAGATAGAAGAAGAAGAAGAAGAAGAAGAAGAAGAAGAAGAAGAAGAACAACAACAACAACAACAACAACAACAACAACAAGATAAAGAAACAGGCTTTACTCAGCTAAAACAGAACTTCATAATTATGTTCTCTAATCTGTAAAAAGAATTGACCTTGAAACGTTACTGGCCAGCTGTTGTTGTCTAATTTTCTTAGCAAGGAGATGACCCTTCCATCACTCTTTGCACCACCACAGTGCAAGCAGTAGTCTAACCATCGCTAATACTTACCTTCCCTCTCTCCCTCCTTCTCCCTTTCCCCATCCCTACAACTTCATAAACTACTTCCTCCTACACTCTTCCTCTCTGCAGTGCTTCCATCCAGTAGGCTATACTAGCCTTCGCTAAACTTCACCACTCCACCCTGTACTGTCCTCACTTATCTCCTCCTTTCTTCCCCCTCCCTCTCCCCTCCACTTTCCAGCACATGCATCTTGCCCACGTGCCTCCCCAGGTGATTTGGGCTTCCGGTTCCGGTGGCAGGTGAAGAGTTTGTCCCCTTGGTTGTAGGGACCTGTCTTTGTTTGAGGAGTTGAATTTTTTTTTTACGTTGCAAGTTTGGCCAGGGTTTGTTCTGTAACTGTTCTTGTTTGTTTGTTTGTTTACTAATAATTGTTTGGGGTTTGGATTAAAAAATTTTTGGAACTTTTTAAAAAATGTTTATAATTTAGCTAATCCATCTGTCTCTGCTTTAGTCTGATGTCTATAGTTGTCTACCTTTGTATGTCTGTTTGTCTTTGTCTGTATATCAGTCTGTCTGTCTCTTCTCTGTCTGTCTCTTTGTTTGTCCGTCTGTCTGTCTCTCTCTGTCTTTGTCTTTTTGTCTGCCTCTCTCTCTGTTTCTGTCTGTCTGTCTGTCTGTCTCTCTCACACACATACACACACACAGACACACAGATACACACACACACACACACACACACACACACACACACACACACACACACACACACACACACACACACACACCACTGCTTGTCTTCTTATTGATCTTACAATGGAAGTTCAGATATAGAAACAAGAGGAAAAAATCGACTTCCTAATCGTTTTTCTTAACCCCCCCCCCCCCCTCCCTCCCCTGCATATACACAGAGAGATGGAAAGATACAGACACACACTTATCCCAACCACTGCACCTCCTCCCCCCCCCCTTCTTACACAAGCACACAGAGACAGACAGACAGACAGATAGACAGAGGACTATCCATTATCCTCGAAATAAAAGAATTTGACTTGACTCTCTCTCTCTCTCTCTCTCTCTCTCTCTCTCTCTCTCTCTCTCTCTCTCTCTCTCTCTCTCTCTCTCTCCAAACACTTTCTAGTCTAGTGGTTAATGCAAGGATATTGGCAAACATTGCAAACGAGAGTGACAGCATACCTTTTGGCATACACATACTTTGGACCCTCCTCTACAATATTGACATGGACTATCTAGGCAGGCAGACAGACGGGGAGGTCACGGGGCAGCATAAGATAGGTTAGGAGAGGGATGAGGTGGGGAGGGGAGGGGAGGGGGAGGGTGTGGGATAGGGGAGGGAAGGGGTAGGTTGGGAAGAGGTAAGTCAGGGGGAGGGAGGGGAAGTCAGAAGGAGGGGGGGAGGGGGCTTAGTTAGGGAAGGAGTAAGTCAAGGGGGTTGGGTAATGTAAGTCAGGGGATAGGATAAGTCAGGGGGGTAGGATAAGTCAGGGGGGTAGGTAAGGTAAGTGAGGGTGATTGGGTAAGTAAGTGAGTGGGATAGGGTAAGTCAGGGGATAGGGTAAGGTAAGTGAGGTGATTGGTAAAGTAAGTGAGTGGGATAGGGTATAGTCAGGGGGATAGGGTAAGGTAAGTGAGGGTGATTGGGTAAAGTAAGTGAGTGGGATAGGGTAAGTCAGGGGGATAGGGTAAGGTAAGTGAGGGTGATTGGGTAAAGTAAGTGAGTGGGATAGGGTAAGTCAGGGGGATAGGGTAAGGTAAGTCAGGGGGATAGGTTAAGGTAAGTCATGGGGATAGGGTAAGGTAAATGAGGGAGGATTGGGTAAGGTAAGTTAGGGGGATTGAGTAAGGTAAGTTAGGGGGGATTGGGTGAGGTAAGTGAGAGGATTGGGTAAGGTAAGTGAGGGGGGATAGGGTAAGGTAAGTCAGAGGATAGCGTAAGGTAAGTCAGGGGATATGGTAAGGTAAGTCAGAGGATAGAGTAAGGTAAGTCAGGGGATTAGGGTAAGGTAAGTTAGGGATAGGGTAAGGTAAGTCAGGAGGATTGGGTAAGGTAAGTTAGGGGATAGGGTAAGGTAAGTCAAGGATAGAGTAAGGTAAGTCAGGGGATTAGGGTAAGGTAAGTTAGGGATAGGGTAAGGTAAGTCAGGAAGATTGGTAAGGTAAGTTAGGGATAGGTAAGGTAAGTCAGGGGATAGGGTAAGGTAAGTCAGGGGATAGGTAAGGTAAGTCAGGGGATAGGGTAAGGTAAGTCAGGGGGATAGGGTAAGGTAAATCAGGGGATAGGATAAGATAAGTCAGGGGATAGGGTAAGGTAAGTCAGGGGATAGAGTAAGGTAACTCAGGGGGATTAGGGTAAGGTAGGTTAGGGATAGGGTAAGGTAAGTCAGAGGATAGAGTAAGGTAAGTCAGGGGGATTAGGTAAGGTAGTTAGGGGATAGGGTAAGGTAAGTCAGGAGGATTGGGTAAGGTAGGTGAGGGGATGTGGTAAGGTGGGTCAGTGTGTGGAGGGAGGGGCACATTTTAGAGGAGGGGCACATTTTGAAGGATAAGGATACAGGAAGGGGGTTAAGGGAAGGGGAATCTGTCAGGACAGGGTAAGGCAAGGAAGGAGGGGGATAGGTCAGGGAGAAGGTGGGGAGATGGGGATAGGTTAGGGGGAGGAGGGGGATAGGTCTGGGGTATGGGGTAAGCTAGAAGAAAGTTAGGAAGGAGGGAAGGAAAGGCAGCTGTCTTCCTATAAGGAATCACACCAGGGCACTGATCCCTAGCAAAAACACTGCTAATTCATCTCTCATAGGGGAAGTCAGTTCTCATCATCTTTGTGTCTGTCTATGTCGTTGTTTTGCTCTAATGATGGTAATTTCCACAGAACTTTGCCTGAGACAACTCTCTTCAAGCTGTGAATTCTTTTACGTGCAGAAGTATGTGTGTGCATAAGTGTGTGCTTGAATGAGTTTGAACAGACTGTAAGAGAACAGTGGTGGTTTGAAAGAAGGATGTTATTTGGAAATATGTCAAGAAGATATGTGAAATTTTGATTGACAATGTGAGTTTTACATCATGTGTGCAGTTCAAAGACTTTTTTCATATGCAAGTGGACAATAAACGTTATATTTTTTATCTTGTATCTTGGATAGGTTGGATGGGAGAAGATAGGTTAGGGGGAAGGAGAATGTAGAATAAGGGAGAGAAGGGATATGTTGAGGGAAGGTCAGATTTGTCATGGTTTGTAATAAGTAGGCCATACGTCTTTGAGTATGAAATAAAGTGGGAAACAGGTAACCAATATGATGTTTCCCAGTTCAGTATTGTAGAGGAGCATCCCAAGTATGTGCATAGCACAAAAAGCATACTGTTACCCCCATTTGCAGATTTTGCCCAATATTCTTGCTGTAACCGCTAGACTATCTCTCTGTAGCCTCGCAAAGAGTCCATCACTTTCCCCCTCACAGAAGCTGTGACGTCACTCGTCACGAGGCGGGAGGAACCTGCGTGCGGGCGGGCGAGCGTGCGACGGAGGCAGAGGACAGGATGCAGACAGTGGCTGAAGCAGCAGCCCTTACTCCGTGACCAAATATGGATGCCGATGTCCCATCACGCATGGGGCTCTCTCTCTCTCTCTCTGGCTGTCTCTGGGCTATTGTAAATAGGCGTAGCTCTCTATCTGTCCAGTTTCTTCCTAAATCGGAAATCGCAGCTGGGACGTTAATCTAATCACAACAAATCAAAATCAGTCCAGTTTTTCGCCCACACTTTTAAGCTACTTTCTTGCTTTGTTTTTTCTAGTTGTGACGATCTCTTCTCTCTTTGTTTCTGTCTTTTTGTCTAGCTCATCTGTCTTGTCTCTCTGTCTCTTTCTCCCTATGTCTCTGTCTCTCTGTCTCTTTCTCCTATGTCTGTCTCTCTGTCCTCTGTCTGTCTCTCTGTCTCTGTCTGTCTCTCTAGTCTCTGTCTGTCTGTCTGTCTGTCTGTCTGTCTGTCTGTCTGTCTGTCTGTCTCTCTTCTTCTTCTCTCTCTCTCTCTCTCTCTCTCTCTCTCTCTCTCTCTCTCTCTCTCTCTCTCTCTCTCTCTCTCTCTCCTTTCCCCTTCCCCCTTCTTTCAGTTCTCGCCTTCTCTCTCTCTCCTCTCACCTGCCCAGCCGCATCTACCTCTGCTGCCGCCACAAACGAGACAGCCTCCCCCTGTTACCTGTCTGTCCCTCCACCCTCCATCCCCCCTCCCCCTCCCCCATTCCCCCGAACTCCATTTTGCTCCTAGCTTTCCTCTTGGCGTATGTCCTCTCCTTTTGAAGTTGGTACTACTGACGTCATCGGCAATATCCATTTTCTGAAAATCTGGAATTCCCCCTGGGATGTTGGGGCCTGTCAGTTTAGATAGTACCCCCCACCTTCTGGAAATTTGTCTTCTTCTTCTCTCGTTTGCTCTACACTGTCAGATGTGTCTGGGAAAAATAATGGCAAGTCCTTTCCAGCTCCTCTCGCGGGCCGTACAGCTTGGTCTGTAGGGTTACCTCCGTCGGCCACACTTTCTTCTTCAGGTCGCTGAACAGGTACACCCTTGAAGGATGTGCTCGCCTGTCTGGTTTTCTTTACCACAGGCACACAGGGGAGAAGGAGCAAGTTTCAGTTTTGTGGACATATGGTGGTTTAACCTGTTGTGACCCAGTGCGGAGTCTTAGAATTGTGACTTGATCTTCTCTTTTGAGGTGGTGGTAGTCATCCTTCTTTACTCTAGGTCGGGCCATAGATTTGATGATTGTCTTTTTTTCATGGAAGGTAAGGCTACTTTCACACTGTTCTTTCTGTGCCCCCTGTTTTGCAAGTCCATCAGCTTGTTCATTGCCAGGTATGCCACAGTGGGCAGGAATCCATTGCAGCGTTACACGTTTATTTTGAAATTCTGTGTTAGGAATTCATTCTCTTTTCCGCCTTACTCCTTTCCTTCCTTGTCATCTCCTTTTGGTCTATTTTCTGCCTTCTTGATTCATTCTCCTGCCATTTTTTGAGAAAGACTTAAAAGACAACAGTCGGATGTGCTGGGTCTGACGTGTCAGATGCTTAACTGCAGCGCAACAGATTTTCGTTTATGTAACAGACAACAGTCTGGAAAAAAATTGTTTGAAAAAAGGCTTCCATATTATCATATTACGAACTTTGCATTATCATCTGGGCAGTGGCCATTCTTTTTTCGTAGTCAGGGGGCCAGTGGATGTGGATATTACAGGTGATGTCAACAATAACTGACCTCGAGGGGGTTGGTCATGTATGCTTTTACTCCCCCCCCCCTCTTATAAAGTGCTTTGATTTGTGTAATCTACAAGATTCAGCGCTATATAAGTCCCATCTTTTTATATTTATTTATTATTATTATTATTATTATTATTATTATTATTATTATATATTTATATTATTATATATCATATCTATTC
>CM060328.1:51110342-51115342 GCA_030674155.1 Stramonita haemastoma
ATGCCTGGCTGGGAACAGTCCATCCGGCACAAACACCCCAGGGGCACTGACCTGGTATGCAAGGAAAGCAGTGACGTCTTGCTCTTCTGGCTATACAGTGATGCTCTATGTAGCACCGGTCTCGCTCAGTAGCAACAGTGATCTTCATTATGCGCATCTGCCCTTCGCAGGACACTTTTAAGAAAGATGTAAGAGATGAACATTCCTGAGCACATAGTAAGGATGTGTAGCAGCAGTGTTAAAAAAAAACAACCTTGAAGGATATTGAATTTTTTGAAGTACTATGTGCAGAGTGCTCCAGAACAAGAATGTTTTTTCATTCAATGCAGTCCTGTAATTTATCAGGTATACAGACAGGGAATTGTTATGAGACAAAAGAAATTACAATTATTGTATCGCACAATAATACCAAGTGGTTAAGACTGTCAAACTTCAACCCCATGGGTTCATGATGCTCATAGGTTCAAATCTTAGCAGCATCTGGTGCATTAAGGGTAAGGACTATTTGTGATCTTCCAGGTAAACATACAAATGCTGACCTGCCAGTGTCTTAATTCCTTTTATGTATGTACACATGGAAAAAAAATCAAATATGCAAGATAAAGATCTTGTAATTTATGCCAGCATTTGATGGGTTAAATAAACACAAATGTTCAGAGTATACATACCTGAAGTGGGAGTGCAGCTACCTACCTTCATGGTGAAAGAACAGTTGCAGACATAAATCTTACCATCAGTAAACCTCAGAGCTCCAGCTGAGGAATGGAAATTTTAAAATATGCATAGTATTATACTGTATGGTATGCCACTGTAAGTAGCATTTCTTAACTTGATTGACATCTCCTCTTTCAGGCTATTTGATGGGCAAGTTGAACCTGTTAGAGTCCATCTGCATTTTGTTGCTTGTTTCAGTAAAACGTATTAGTGAATAATGTTTAAACTTAAAAACTAAACAAACCTCCAAACCCCCTCAGGGATATTTTAGCTGTTTTATATCCTTCAATATGTCTCAAGCTGTTGATTTACTCTTCGTTTTCCGTCGTCGTCATCATCATCATCATCTTATCATCATCATCATCATCATCATCATCATCATCATCTTCATCATCATCATCTCATCATCATCATCATCATCTTCTATCTCTTCTTCTTCTTCTTCTTCTTCTTGCTTCTTTCTTCTTCTTCTTCTTCGTTCTTCGTCTTCTCTTCATCATCATCATCATCTCTCTTCTTCTCTCTTCTTCTCTTCTTCTTCTTCTTCTTCTTCTCTTCTTCTTTCTTCTTCTTCTTCTTCTTCTTCTTCTTCTTCTTTAACATTGAATGCTTAGGCAGCAACTATTGTTGTCTATCATATGAACAAAACTGCATTGCGCTGCTGTTAATCGTCTGACAAGTCACCTCACATTATCCATATTTGGCATGGGAAAGAATAATTATTTTTCAGTCTTTTGGGAAAAAAGGCAGGAGAATGGGACCACAACCCAGAAAATACATGATAAGAAGGTTGACAAGAAGAAAATGAACAAGGCAGAAACAAAGAGAGTGATAGAAAACAAATATGTACCATAAAAAATTTCCAGAAGGTGTGGGTACTATTTACACTGATGGGCTTTGGCGAATTCACCCAGGGGAGATGGTTTATTGAAATGTGAGGCCTGCAATTTATTCCATCATGAAAACAGATCTAAAGAGATTTATTTTGCTTGTTTGAACCCCAATTTATCTGGGCACAAGATATTTCTTTTCTTCTTCTTCTTCTTCTTCTTCTTCTTCTTTCTTCTTTCTTCTTCTTTCTTTCTTTCTTTCTTCTTTCTTTCTTTCTTTCTTTCTTTCTTTCTTTCTTTCTTTCTTTCTTTCTTCTTCTTCTTTCTTCTTCTTCTTCTTCCTTCTTCTTCTTCTTCTTCTTCTTCTTCTTTATGGCTCGCATACACACTTCATACCTATTGACATTCTATATCACAACAAATGAAGCAATGTCCTTTTCATGCAAGCATCCCTTAACAGATCACAATCAATAACTCTGCACCACACACACACAAAAAAACCCCAAGCCACAAAACAGAGGAATTACAGTAGACAGAAACCAGTCTCAAGAGGGACACATCAACAAACACAACAGTCAATAGCAGGACAGCCAGCTCTCTTCCCATGGCGACACACTTACAAACAGACTAATAAATGCAGAGGCAATTCTTCAAGGTCCCCTGACAGCACCTCTACAGACAGACCAATAAAGGGAAAGACAAGACAGGCTCCACAGTGGCCTGTCCCATCCTGTGTGATCCTGTCCCAGGAGAGGGAAGTCCATTGGCCAGGTGTCAGACCATCCTGGTCTTCTCCACAACCATCCTGACATCAGCCTCCTGCCTGTACCCCCTCCCTCCCCCCCCCCCCTCCTTCCTTCACACAAGCACACAGGCCTGGCCTGACACTGCCAATTTGGGGGCGGGCCCCCTGTGGTGTCTGCAGGCCAGTTAGGGCAGGGCCCCAGTGCAGTCCCTGGCTGTCACAGCCTCCCTGTCTTGTGAGAGCACTGGCCCTGTAGTGTAGTGTGCTGCAGAATGGCTGACGCCAGTGCCTGTGTGTGATGGATTAGGGAAAGGCAAGATGAGACACAGGGTGTGTTCCTTTGAGGGAAGTGGGCCATCTTTTTTATCAGAGCTATTTTAGTTCTTTCTATCTTTGTCTTTCTCTCTGTCTTTTCTTTGTTTCTGTCTCTGTTGTCTGTCTGTGTGTCTGTCCTTGCATGTGTGTGTGTGTGGTTGTGTTGTGTGTGTGGTGTGTGTCTGTGTCTGTGTCTGTGTGTCTGTGTGTCGTCTGTGTGTCTGTCGTTGTCTGTCTGTCTGTCTGTTTCTCCCACTCTCTCTCTGTTGCCGCTTTCTTCTCTCCTCCCTTCCCCCCTTTCTCTGCATCTTTTTCTCTTTTTCTCAATAATACATTATTTGGTCATGTGAGGAATGGAATATTTTATAGATCCAAGTGTGGGCCATTCATTATTTTTTCTACTCACGCTCTCTTGTCTGTGCTTGCACTGTAAGTGTATGTCTTTATGTGTGTGCTGTTAGATAATTGTCAGCTAAGACTGAGCACTTGGCTTGGGCAAACTTATGACCTCCCCTGCATTTTCCAATAAGATCCCCAAACATAACGCACAAAGCTCCATTAGGTATCTATTTTCTTTATTTTCTCATATCTATATTTTTGTGCAACACATATTTTAAGCGCAATTTCTTTCTCCTTTTTTTACACGGTCTTTCAATGACAGCACAAAAAGGCTACAGGAATATAAAATGTTCTTGTGAATGTGACAAACACTTCTATATACTAAAAAAGTGTCGCACAATAAGGTACCATTGAGGGTGAGGCTTTAGTCAGCGCGGGGGGTCTTTGTTAAAAACTCATCCAGGAGCTGAAACAGGAGTTAGGTCAGGCTTAGGGCATAGTCTTTATTCAAATGGTCCTAAAATGGTGCCACTGAAAAAATGTTCTTTTCTAAATTAAAAAACCAACCTTTGATAGGCTTTCTACATCACTTAATAATGTTTGAGAAGTTGTAAGTGGTCATCTGTTCCTGCTTTCCTGCACTTATATTTCCTTAATGAAACAACCTGAAATAAAAGAAATGTTGGTCACATGATGCGAGATTTCAGCTGCAGACCACTCGCACGGGGCTAACTTTCCCCATGGTCCTATCTCCCCTACTCCTATTCCTTCTCTCCCTTTTGTGTGGGTTTTTCTCATTTTGGGAGGTGAATTGCTGCTGTGCTTTCTGTTCTCATTCTTTATGTCCAGCTTCCTGTCCTATATAGCTCTGTGTTTCTCTTTTGTCCATTAACAATCCGATGGAAGCTTTTTTTCTCTTTGTGTGTGTGTGTGTGTGTGTGTGTGTGTGTGTGTGTGTGTTGTGTGTGTGTGTGTGTGTGTGTGTGTGTGTGTGTGTGTGTGTGTGTGGTTGTTTTCGGAGATTTCTCTCATAGTCATCTTCATTGTTGTTGTCATTATGTTCTTCAACATTATTTATTTTCTTATACATATATAAATAATATATACATATAATATAGATTATATACACATAATAACTGATAGCTATATATATATAATATAATGTATATATATATATAAATATACATTTGCTTTTGTTCACATCAGTCTGCCTCTCTGTGTCTCTGTGTCTCATATTGCATGTCTGTGTCTGTCTGTCTGTTTGTCTCCCCTATGTCGGAGTGGGGGTGCATGCATGCATGTGTGCGCATGCATAAATTGTGTGTTGTGTTATGTGGCGCGCACACACACACACACACACACACACACACACACACACACACACACACACACACACACACACACACACACACACACACACACGTGCTGGTGTGTATGCAAGGGGTATTTCTGTTTCTTTGATTCCATGCCATCCCTCTCTTCTTATTGCAAAGACCACCCCCTTTGTTTGTCTGTCTGTCTGTCTGTCTGTCTGTCTGTCTGTCTGTCTGTCTGTCTGTCTGTCTGTCTGTCTGTCTCTCTGTCTCTCTGACTATCTGCCTCTGCTTCTGTCTCTCATTCACCATATTTTAAGTCCTTTATAAACACTCTTAGGTATTGGTTGAATTAAACATAGTGCTGTATTATGCATTTCAAGTGTTATCAGAATTAGGTCGAAATGGGTAAGATAGCTTGGGGATGAAAAGTTTATGTAAAACAGGTTTCATAGTGTGCGGTTGCTTCAAACATGCCCATTTTGTCATACAGAAACTGCATTTTATAACAATTTTTGTTAGTATTCGATGTACACAGATTTAAGGAATTGTTTTCCCTTGTTTAAAGGTTAAAGTAAAGATGTTTTCAAAACCCATTGGTAGCGAAAAAAACTCAAAATTCAAAACTCATTGGGTAGCGAGGTGTCAGAAACCTCAGCTTCTTCCGGGGCCAGCATAATGAGTCGAGCGCGGTGCCTGTCTTCTCTCCCTTGCTGCTTTCCCTTCCCTGTTCCTAAAGAGGGC
>CM060328.1:51125342-51135342 GCA_030674155.1 Stramonita haemastoma
GAAGGGACAGTCATTCATGCCTGGGTTAACATTGCGATTAAAACGGTTTCTGTGAGTGTTGATGTCACTGACACCCAGTCTGAACCGAACCAGAGAGTCTCTAAAGACTTTTATAGTCACTTCCGAGAAATAGCTCTCTGTTGAGAGGACAGGTTTGAATGACTTGTATAGATTACAACGCTCGCCGTCCCTTATGTCCGCAAACCACTCTTGATGTACTCTATCTATCACTCTTTGCTTAAAAGCAGACAAGAACATTGATTCATTCTCAACTCCTTGGTTTAACCATACAAAATTAAAACCTAATGTTTCCAAAAGTGTTCTAACTTTTGATACCCAGTTACTTTTGCCTTGATTGTCCAGATTAAATAGCAATTGGTAAGCCTGATGAGGGAGGCGAAGTCTATCCATTTTTATTACACGGAACCAAAACTTCAGTGACCTAATGAAGCAATTAACTATGAGGGGGTACCTCCCCAGCTCGCCGTATACCATGACAGAGGGTGTACGGACGGGGACATTCATGAACTTTTTACATGCTTGTAAATGTACTTTTTCAGTTGAATCGCTGTTATGCAAGAGCCCGTGATTATTTGTCTGATGCAGCAGACCCCATATTTCAGAGGCGTAAAGAAGAGTTGGCTGCACTATAGAATCAAACAATTTGAAGAAAGTCTGTTTGGTCATACTGTCGATTCGTTTTAATGTCCGTGTAATATCTGCTGTTGCTCGTTTACCTCTGATTGCTAGGAGCTGTGTATTCCGGGATGTGCTCATAGTGGTTGAGAAATTAAACCCCAGGTACATATAGTTATTGACCACTTCCAGCTGTTCTCCTCCAATAGACCATCTTTCATGTCTTCCTAAATATCCCCCTTTCCTGAAAACCATTACTTTTGTTTTGTCACAATTTATTTCAAGTTTGAGGTTAGAGCATGCTTTACTGAGGCAGTTCAGTTGATTTTGTAAGCCAGATGGTGAACTCGACAACAATGCTAAGTCATCTGCAAACATGAGGACAAAGAGCTCCCTGAGTCCAGGGCACAATTGGACACCATGCTTTCCTTCAGCTGACAAATTGTCTGCTAATTCATTAATTATCATTGAGAAAAATGTAGTACTAGCTACGCAGCCCTGTCTCAAACCCTGTGGGCAGTCAAATAAGTCTGTGACATCGTTGTTTGCACGCACACACGCTTTCAAAGATTTATACATTGCTGACACAGCTTTAGTGAATGCCCCAGACGTGCCAGACCTTATCAGTGCTCTCAACAGGATTTCATGCTGGACTGAGTCGTACGCCCTCCTTAAGTCAACAAAACAAACATACAGTTTAGCAGGTTTACTTAGATATTTTTGAACAGCAGCATACAATGTGAAAATATGGTCTGTTGTGCAGTAACCTTTCCTGAGTCCGGCTTGTGTTTCCGATATTTTCTCATTTTCTTCCAACCAGAGGTACAAACGGGAGTTAAGGATCGACGTGTAACAGACAGACAGAGAGGCAGGCAGGCAGAAAAGAGACAGGAAGAAGACAGGTAAGTCTCAGTTGTTGGAGAATGTTCATACTATTATGAAATATTTTAGATCAGCTGACGCTATAGCCGAGTAGTTAAGACTGTTTGATTTCAACCCCCTGGATATGGGTCCTTGAAGTCATGGTCGAGATGGAATACATTACATTTTTGTTTTGTTCTACATCTTTTCACAGTATTTTTCCAGCACAGTATACTGGCCACCCACTTGCAGCTGAAGAACATCTGGAGCTCCAAGGTGGTATCAACCCGCACAAAGATCAGGCTGTTCAACTCCAAAGGGAGACATGGAGGACAACACAGACCACCATCAAGAAAGTGCAGACCGTCATCAACAGCTGCCTGAGATGAATTCTCCAGATCCACTGGCCCGACACCATCAGCAACGCAGACCTGTGGCAGCGTACCAACCAGCTGCCAGCCGAGAATGAAATCCGGCGCAGGAGATGGGGATGGATCGGGCCCCACACCCTGAGAAAGCCAGCCAGCAACATCACAAGGCAGGCACTATCATGGAACCCCCAGGGAAAACGAAAAAGAGGAAGGCCAAGAAATATCTGGCGACGTGACCTTGAGGCAGAAACCAAGAAGATGGGATATACCTGGAGACAGCTGGAGAATAGCCCAAGACAGAGGACTCTGGCAGACTGTTGTCGGCGGCCTATGCTCCAGGGGGAGTGATGGGCCTAAGTAAGTGAGTATACTGGCCACCCAAATGCATTTAGACTGTTTACTCCTTACAAGCAGTATTCCCCATAATTATGTTTTTCTTTTTTTTCCAATTTAGCTTGATTATTACACTAATCCTTTGAATTAAAAAAAACATTTTGAAATCTTATGTGCATGTTTTTGCAGCTGTGAGTTTGTTTCATATTTCTTAGTGGCAGTTGTGCCTTATGGTGTATAATTTATATGTAGAGTCAAATAATTCAACAACCCTTTTATGCATGTGCCAATGGCCTCTTTGTAAATAATTAATCATTTCAGAATTCAGTTCAGAGTTCAGAATTACTCTGTGAATTGTTTCCAGTAATTTTACGCATCATGGCAGTTATTAGCTTAGTATCATGTCTTACCTATTCATATGACATTATTTTTTTTAATCACGTTTAATTGAAGGGAAATCACTCATGCTGCCAGCTGAATCAGTTTCCTTTCAAATGAGTTTCTTTCCTTTAATTTTCAGTTACTGTGTGTGTATGCTTTTGGACTTTTTCTTACATCACAGTGAGTTAAGGATGTTTGATGATGAAAAAGGTGACTAAGAAGAGGTAGTGCTGAATGAAGTAGTGTTGGCACATTTTACTTAAAGGGATCCCTGAGCCTCAGAAAACATTACTGTGTAACCAATAGGACTTTTTTTTCTTGTGAATTAGCTGGATACTTACATCATTTTGAAGTAAGCTTGTATATATATATATATATATATATATATATATATATATATCGCTGTGTGTGTGTAAAAACTTTTGCTTTTTAGCATTCACTCACTTACTTTAAGGCAAAATGCAAAATACAAAGGATATATGAGCAACTATCTTTGTACATCCTAAAAATACTTAAAAGAAACTGTACTTTGATAATTGTGTGGTAGGCCTATTTTGAATTTTATCAATCTGAGAGTGAGATACAATTTCTTTCAAAACATGGCCAAAATAGCACATGACAGTTATGTCAAGATGTGAAAAAGACTTTAACTTCATTTAGATAAGATTTCTGTAAACTTTTCACGAGAATGCCCAGCTGAGACTAATCTCTATACTCTATACTACTGCTGAAGTCAAGGACAGTTGTGGAAAAGATGATGATGAAGCTGAAGTGTCTTTCTAAATGGACCCAGCAGCCGCCTGTACGAAGCCCAGCTCAGTGTATGTCCCAGTGGAAAAAGTAGGAAAGTGGCGGGGATGGAAAGATAAAAGTGATTTACAGTCTGAGAGTCACAAAGTCAGCAGCTGTTCTAGCATGGTGTCTTCATGATCACTCAGCCTCCACACTATGCACATTTGTATGACAAACTATACACGTCAAAAGGCTATAAACCTAAGAGTTCACAACAAAAATAAGGTCATCACTTATACACTATTCACTTCTTCACCAACACTGTTGATGACAGCTGCTGATGCTTGGTCCCGGTCAACTGTCTCCATTCCCTTCTGTCATCAGTACTTCTATAGGTAAAGGTAAAGGTGCTCCATAACCTATGTGGTCAATGGGAGCTAGGTGTCAAAGACCTAAGTTTCTCTAGGGCCAGCATATAAAGGCGGCACCCATCTCCTTTCCCTCACTGCTTTACATCTTCCCTGTACCCAAAGAGGTAAGGTATCCATTCACAGCTGAGTGAATTGGGAGACTGGACTGAAGCCAGGGCCTTCAGTCCGTCTATAGGTTTCATCACAGAAAAGCCTTCTTCCTTCTTCATTATAACCATTCCAGTATTCTACGAGACTGTTGGGGCACCACAGAAGGTTGTTTCTCCTTTAAAATTCTATTCTTGAGAATAACATGCTGGACCTTTTCTATTTTCAGCTTTAGAACGTCATAATTAAGACACACGATATAAACAAATGGCTCAGACTGTTCACTTCAATCCTGTGGCTCCACGAAGTTGTAGGCTCAAATCTTGGTGGTGTCTAGTAAATTAAGCACACAGGTTTTATTGTCTTCCAGGTCAACTTCAAGTGCAGACCTGCCAGTGTCTTCATTCCCTTCGTGTAAAAACACATACAGGAGATCAACATATGCACGTTAAAAATCCCCTTATTCATTTTTGTGTACGGTGGGTTATAGAAACACGAACATACCCCTAGCATATATCCACAAAGTGGGAATACGGCTACCTTCATGGTGGGCAAAAACGGTTGCATACGCAAAATTCACTGTTGGTGAAACTTGAAACTCTAGCCGAGGAACAATATAAAAAACAACAACAACGCCTTAAGAAACTGGCACAGAAACAGGATACAGCTAGCTCCATCCATACCATCAATGCAGAAGAAGACAGAAGAGGAGAGAGTCAGAAAGAGACAGGACAGGGAAAAGAATGGAGCAGTGTGGACCTCAGGACAAATTGCCAGAGGGCACGTCAATGATGCCTCTATGCCACAGAAGAAAGACTAGGGAAGGGGGACAGAGAGGAGGAGAGGGAGTAGGGAGTCATCAAGCTAATGATGCTGTCACAGGACACAGCACTGCTGCTGCAGCATAGGCAGAGATTGGCGGCATGCTGGGGATAAGCTGACAATAGGGGAGAATGAAGGGGGTGTGGGTAGGAACGAGATGAGGAGTGGGGGGTGGGGGATACTAAACTGGTTTGCAGTGAAGGGGACGTTTTATTATAACGAGACATGGCAGTCAGCTTTGAGGGAGCCACAAGTCCTGTTTGTTCTTTTGTTTTGTCGTTCTTTGTTTCTTTACTCCCCTTAGGAATGCCAGAGGCCTGTGAATATGAATAGCATACCCAACCTCTGGAAATTTTGGGGTAGAAATTCCCTCTTCTCTATCCATCTCTCTGTGTCTCTCTTGTTTCTTTTCTTGTTGTTGTCACCTCCTTCTTGCCTATTTTCTGACCTTCTTGGTCCATTATCCTGCTTTTTTTTTTTTACCCAGAAAGGTTTAAAATATAACATCTCTCCCATGCCGAAGTTGGATGCTCTAGACCTGGATTAACATAACAACCTGCATTCTCTTTCAATTAAAGGAGAAAAATCTCTGAAGTCGGAGTATGGCTGCCTATATGGCAAAGGATTCAAAACAAAGAGTCACACATGCAAACTTTACATCCAGTGTGCAAGTCAATCTCTCACAGAAAATCCCAGGTGGGATGAGGGAGTCAAGTGTACATTCTGGGCTGTTAAGCTGGGGAACACGCAATAACAACAATACCACCACCACCACCACCACCACCACCACCACCACCACCACCACCACCACCACCACCACCACCACCACCACCACCACCACCAACACACAACAACAACAACAACACGCAGCATAACACCATCACGTCCTTTCTGTTCTTGCCGTGTTGCATAGAAGTCAAACAGAACAGCTGATAGTGTATACTATTTTTTTTTATATCTTCTGACTCCCTTTGCAGACAGGAGGATGTGGTGAAAACGAAACAGTATCTATGGTGTCTTGGTCAAGGCGCTGGGTCGGTTGTTGTGGTGGTGGTCAGTGTGTTCAATATCTTACTAAATTTAATATATATATTATATATATATATATATATATTATATATTATATGTATCTATCTATCTACCTACCTACCTACTTACCTACCTACTACCTATCTATCTATCTATCTATCTATCTACCTATCTATCTATCTATCTATCTATCTATCTATCTATCTATCTATCTATCTATCTATCTATCATCTATCTATCTATGCACACACTCACACACTCACTCACTCACTCACTCACTCACTCACTCACTCACTCACTCACTCACTCACACACACAAACACAAACACAAACACACACGCACCACACACAACACACACACACACACACACACCACCACGCACGCACACAAATATGGTGCAGAAAGCAAAGGAGACAGGACAGACAAAGTGATGAAGGAGAGAGCTACAATCGTTATATCCAACACATGCAGTCAGCCTACCTCTGGAAAGCTTTCTCGTCGGTGTGTGTGTGTGGGGGGGGGGGGATGCCAGGGGGGGGGGTTGCCCTGGGGGTGGAGGGGGGGGAGCTGTCATTATAAATAGCTTTCCCACTTTCTGGAAATTCTGTGCTAGAAATTCCTTTTTTTCTATCCCTCTCTTTGTTTCTGCTTTGTTCCTTTCCTGTCATTTCTTTTTTCTATTTTCTGCCTTCTTGGTCCATTCTTCTGTCTTTTTTCCAGACAGACGTAGTTGGATGCACTGGGCCTAACTTGTCAGGCGCTTTATGGCAGCGTAATGCATTTTCGCTCATTATGGCATACAGCAATAATTGCTGTTCGAGAGTTTTAAAAAGAAGAAGAAGAAGAAAGAAGAAGAAGAAGAAGAAGAAGAAGAAGAAGAAGAAGAAGAAGAAGAAGAAGAAGAAGAAGAAAGAAGAAGGAAAAGAGACCCTCTGTTTCTACACCAAACTGTACCCCCCCCCCCCCCCCCAATCTCTCTCTCTCTCTCTCTCTCTCTCTCTCTCTCTCTCTCTCTCTCTCTCTCTCTCCTCTCTCTCTCTCTCTCTCTCTCTCTCTCTCTCTCTCTCTCTCTCTCTCTCTCTCTTCTACCCTACCTTCCTCTGTCTGTCTGTCTCTGCCCACCCCCCTCCTCCCCTGTCTATATATCTAATCAGTCTGCTCTGGCATCTACCCCCCCCCCCCCCCTTTCTGTTCTCCTTTCAATTCACCCTCTGCTGTCCATGTCCTGTGGATGTTCAGTTTCTGAACAGTTCCCCGAGGGCTGCCAACACATCCACTGCCAATTTGCTATCCACCCTCTGCCATCCTTCATTGTTGTATGGTCATCTCCGTGTGTCGCTGCGACTGTCTCTGTCTGTTGCTATTGTCTGTGTGTCTGTTGTTTGTCTGTCTGTCTGCTGTCTCTGTGTCTGTCTCTGTCTGTCTTCTGTCTCTGTGTCTGTCTTTCTGTCTCTCTGTCTTTTCTGTCTCTCTCTGTCTCTGTCTGTCTGTCTGTCTGTCTGTCTGTCTGTCTGTCTGTCTGTCTGTCTGTCTGTCTTCTGTCTGTCTTCTCTCTCTCTCTCTCTCTCTCTCTCTCTCTCTCTCTCTCTCTCTCTCTCTCTTCTCTCTCTCTCTCTCTCTCTCTCTCTTCACGCAGAATATCTTGCCCACACGTTAAAACCGCTTACACTTTTTGGAAGAGCAGACCATTGTGTGCCGGTAAGAACACATGACAAAATCTACAAAACTGCACACACACGAGGGCTGGATGCAAATAAAAGCACAGAGAGCTGTTCCGTTATCCTTGAAATGAAACAACAAATAGATAAATAAATAAAAAATAATAATCTCTCTCTCTCTCTCTCTCCTCTCTCTCTCTCTCTCTCTCTCTCTCTCTCTCTCTCTCTCTCTCTCTCTCTCTCTCTCCTCTCTCTCTCTCTCTCTCTCTCTCTCTCTCTCTCTGTGTCCTCTCTCTCTCAAGTCTCTCCTCACCCCCTTCCCCTGTCCTCTTCTCTCGGGCCCCCCCTTCATCTGTCCCTCTCATCTCTCTGTCCCATGATCTCTCTGTCCTTCTCTCTCACCCCTTGTCCCTCTCTCTCTGTCCTCTCTCTCTATCTGCGTGTCCCTATCTCTCGCTCTGTGTCCCCCTCTCTCTCTCTGTGTCCCCCCCTCTCTCTCTCCCTCTCCCTCCCCCCCCCCTCTCTCTCTCTCAAGCCCCCCTGCTCCTATTGTAAATCATCTGGGGCACTGTGACAGTATCCAGACCAATTGGTTGTCATGAGGGAAGTGTCTCTGTCCTGTCTTCGTCACTTCCTGTGTCTCCGCTCGTCTGTCTTCTACTGCCTTACCCAGTCTCTGCTTATTGATTAGGGTGGCTTGGGGGTAGGAGGATGCACTAAGCATGGGTGCTTCTCCTTTGTATTTTTTTATAATGAAGAAAACTTCTAACTTTATCTTTTTTTCCACTGATACCAACTGAAGAATTTTTGAATGACCTACAAAAAACCCCAAACCAACCAAAAATTATTATTTCCCACTTGAGGTGCCTGGGGCCTGTCAGAATAAATGCAGCCCCTTCTTCTGGAAATTCTGTGCTAGGAATTCCTTCCCTTTCTATCCCTCTCTTTGTTTCTGCCTCACTCCTTGCCTTCCTGTAACCTCCTTGTCTATTTTCTTTCCTTTTTGGTCTTTCTCGAGCTTTTTTTTTCAGAAAGACTTAAATGATATTTTCTACCCCTTTCATACTGAAGACAGATGTGCTGAACCTGACTTGTTAGGTGCTTAAAGGCAGCAAAACGCATTGTGGTTTACATGAGAGATAACAAAAGTTGCTGTCTGAGCGTTCGAAGAAGAAAAAGAAGGACAATTTTATGCTCGCAGCCTTTGTTTTATGTAATCTCTGCCTTAGAAAAGACTATCGAGTAACTGGTATATTGGTGGGTTGAATAATTCTCTGTGGTTTGAGTAGCGCTTGTGATCTGCTGACCTGGGTTCGAATCTCGCTCTAAAGGATTTTTCCTCTGGAGTTAACATCAGTGCCGACTCACTACCCCCCAAAAGTCATGGATGAGTACATTTAAACCGAGGTTCCTGGTTGTGTGAACGCAACACCAGAACATCTATGCGCACATGTATTACACAACCCGTTTCCGCTATTATTTGTGAGAAGAGTAAGGCCATTGTGTGCTGGTGGGTATTGGATAGGACGATTTGCAAAAATGTATACACACAGGGACTGGGTTTTAAAAAGCATTGGTTGCTTATTCCATTATCCTCGAAGTAAAAAAATTAAAATGAAACAGAATAATATAAAAACCAGTATCAGGACTCTGTCTCTATCATAGATATAAACACACTTAACATCGAGGATTTCCCCCCATCCTCCAGAATGTCCCAACAACAACCTGACACAGAGCCAGGATGGGCTAGGCCTATAGCGCTAGCGCTCTATTCCAACAAACAGAGAAGACAGATGAAGAGAGAGGCAAGGAGAGACAGGGAAAAAGGAATGGGACAGTGTGGGCCTGAGGACAAATTGCGGGTAGCCACATCAATGATGCCCACTCACATGCAAAGGGGAGAAGAGAGGAGAACTAAAGGGGGTAGGGGGGGGGAAGCAGAGAAGAGGGCGATGGGGAGTCATCAGGCTAATGATGCAGCCACAGGACACAGCACTTCTGCTTCAGAGGCCTGCTAGGCCTACTGATTTTGGCAGAGATTTGTGGCATACATGTCGGGGACAAAGAGAGCAGTACAGGGGATAGAAGAGGGGAAGGGTCCTGGAAAGGAATGTGTGTGTGTGTACGTGTGTGTGTGCGTGTGTGTGTGTGTGTGTGTGTGTGTGTGTGTGTGTGTGTGTGTGTGTGTGTGTGTGTGTGTGTGTGTGTGTGTGTGTGTGTGTGTGTGTGTGTACTTTGAAGAGAGTAAGTTGGGATGAGACAGACAATCAAACAGGACTGTGATGATCATGGGTTTCTTGTCCTTTTTATATAGTGACTTGATAAGTCATGTGGTAAAAATAAAATTCTGTACAATATCAGAGGGCATAACATAAAAAAGCGAGAAGATGTGTACAGGTGACGACATTCACAGAGGTAGGAGGGTGCAGTTTTGTGGAGACATTTGTAACAGAGGGTACTGATCTTGTAGTTTACTGTCTGTGGTACGGGCAGCCAGTGGAGAGATTGCAAGAGAGGGGTAATGTGCTCAGACTTTTTTTTTACTGAGGACCAGACGAGATTTGTATACATTGAAGGGAGTGGATAGGTGATTCTGGCAGACCAGCCAAGAGAATTGCAATAGGCCTAGTCCAGACCTGAAAGAGTAAGAGAAGTGAC
>CM060328.1:51140342-51142842 GCA_030674155.1 Stramonita haemastoma
ATAAACACACACTTGCGCTTATTCATGCACATGGTTTTATACATGGACAGACATACACCCCCACCCCCATACTCTCACATAGACACACACAGAGACACACAAAGACATACAGACACAAACATAAAACACACACACACATAAACTCACATCTCCTATCCAACATATGGCCACAGTATCCTATGACAAAACAATAAGTAGTACAAACGATAAAATACCTCAGAGTTATTAAGCCTTCAGCCGTAAACTGACCACCTTGTCCTGTCCTACATGTGTCCTTTCCACTGCCAACCACTTTACACCCTCATCCTCATTCTCCACCACCACCATCTTCATTCACCACCCACACTCCCTCCCTCTCTATTCTCTTTCTGCATGCCACCAATCTCTGCCTGTGTCAGAGTTATGGAACTGCAGTGCTGTGTCCTGTGGCTGCATCATTAACTTGATGACTCCCTACCTCCCTGACCCTCTCTCATCTGTCCCCCTTCTCTTCTCTGTCCCTTTTTTTCTCCACCTCTTCCCTTTACATGGAGGTATCTTTGACGTGCTTCCAGGCAGTTTGTCCTGGTATGGAGCAACACTGTCCCATTCCTTTCCCTGTCTCTTTCTGGCTCTCTGCTCTTCTGTATTACTAGAACGGAGCTGTATATCATGGTTCTGTGCTCATTTCTTGGGGACATTCTGAAGCATGGGAAAGATCCTGAATGTTAATCCTCTGCATGTTATGGAACATATATGCTATAGGATGAGAGATGAGCACTGCAAGACATAGACAAGTCAATTGGCAATTAAAGATTGACTTTAAACCACACATTTTTCACCACTCTCTTGTTTCATTTAGTGATCAAACTGACAACTTAAGAGAAAACTCAGCTGATGTATAACAAAAGCCAACCCCCCAAAAAAAACTCACTCACTCACTCACTCAGTCCCATGTCCCAAAGGACGTAGGGGGGACATGAGAGAAGACGCAACAGAGATCTTTTTCCATGCTTCACGATCCTGTGTGGCTAGTAGGAGGTGTTGTAGGGGTTGGGCGGTCCAGTCTTTGATGTTGTCAACCCATGATTTCTTTTGGCGGCCTCTTCTTCTCTTGCCCTCGACTGTTCCTTGCAGGATGGTTTTTGCTAGGGTGTTGTGTTTATGGTGTGACCAAACCACATCAGCTTTCTCCTCTTTATGGTGGAGAGCAAAGGCTCTTGGGGGCCCACACGCTTTTTGATTTCTTCTTTCACATAGTTATTGGTCTTGTGTTCTTTGTATGATATGTTGAGGAGTCTTCTGTGGCACTTGTTCTCGAATGCTTGGATTCTCCTCTCTAACTCTGCTGTCAGAGTCCATGATTCACAGCCATATAGGAGGATAGATATCACGAGGGATTTGTAAAGGTGGTATTTGGTGCAGAAGCTGATGTTGTTGCTTCTGATGATCTTCTCGAATCTGACTAGAGCAGATGTTGCTGTTGCAATGCGAGCTTTCACTTCATTGTTTGATGTGCCATCTTTTGTTAGGATGGAGCCTAAGTATTTGAATTGGCTCACCTCTTCTAGTGTTTCTCCATTCATCTTTATTTCCGTGATGTCATTACTCGCGCTGTTGACCATGATCTTTGATTTCTCTGTACTCTGTACCCAAAAAACAATGTACTTAATATTCATTGAATGTGCAGACAACATCTATTGCTGAATATCAAATGAACAAAAAATGCGTTGGGCTGCTGTTAAGTGCGTGACAAGTTAGGACCAGTGCATCTGAATCTGGCATGTAATAAAATAGTTATATTTGATATCTTTCTTGTAAATAAGACAAGGGAATGGACCAAGAAGGCAGAAACTAGACAGGCAGTAGTTGACAGGAAGAAACAAAGAGAATGATAGAAAAGAGGGAAGACATGGTACAGAATATCCAGAATGTGGGAATGCTAATTATACTGACAGGTCCCTGACATCCCCATGGGGGAACAAAACAATCTAACCACTAAAGCTACACCCAGCTGACATATTACACATCCCTCCCTACACCCATGCAGTAAACAAGGCAGAGACTTCTTAAGGCAGTTCCAGTGATGCAGAGGACACAAGAACAGAGACACCAAGAATAATGGAGAGAGTACAGATAGGGACAGTTTCCTCCTTACAGCAAGTTAGTCTGGACACTGTCCCACAACTACAGAGGACAAATTACAAAAGCTAGGGACATGACAAAGGACAGGAGGAGGGTATTAAGGAGGGACGCCCAGTAGGAATCAGAGAAGACCAAACTGACAGTGGATATGTTGGCAGTCTCCATGGTTCTGTTAGAGAATTAGGTAAAATAGACAAAAAAATGACAGAAATATTGGCTTAGAAGGAAAGGAGAAGAAGTGGTTTGTGAATAAATTTCAGCTTTAGATGCGTGGGACAGAAAGAGAGGAAGATACACAAACACAAACACAAACACAAAAACACACACACACACACACACACACACACACACACACACACACACACACACACACACA
>CM060328.1:51145342-51152842 GCA_030674155.1 Stramonita haemastoma
GAGGGAAAGGGGAAAAAACCCTGAAAGACAGATAGAAGAAAAAATCCATAGAAACAAAGAAAAAATCCAAAGATTAATAAAAGAGAAAATGGATATTTAGAGAAAATAGAATATGTAAGTAAACAAGGAGATAGTTATCTGTAAAATAGTAGGGGCAACAAAAAGTTGGTAAAAAGGAAAAACAACAACATTGAAACACAGAAAGGATTAAAAAGAAAAAAACAAAGGTTCAGTCAGAGCCATATTCTTCAAGTGAAAAGACATAATAAAATACATAGTTACAAAAGAAAAGGAGAAGGACATTTCCAAGACAGAGGAAAAAGGAAAAATAGTTGTGTAAAAGAACGAAAATACAAAAGACAGGCAAACATACAGAAAGCAAACATCTTAGAAAAAGAGACAGGCAGAAACATAACAACTCTGTCCCTAGAGACATCTAATTTTGTGAGCAGAAACAAAACAGTAAAGTCCTCCCTTGACTACACAATCAAATCAGCTTGATTTGTTTGTTTATTTGTTTACTTTGGCTTATTTGTCAATTCAGTCGCTTTTTCTTTGCTTTCTTCATTTCCTCTCCCTTTCCTTTGCTTGCCTGGGCATATCCCTTCATCTCCCATTCTTTCCAAGTCACCCCCCTCTCCTCCCCCACCCTGTTTGACTTGGCAGCCCAGTGGGGGGCGATCAAGGGGGGAGGGAGGGAGAGGCAGTGAACAAAATCAATTAAGAAGCTGTGAGGGGTCATCTGGCTAGGCCTTTTGGGGCCATTGGTCTGATCACTTCATCACCAGTTATGTCTGCAGCTTCTTTATCCTTCAATGTGTCTGTCTCCCTGTCTGTATGTATATCTGTCTCTCAGTGTCACATGGGTGCATGTAGACAGACACAGACACAGGTGTACAGATGTACATGCACAGGCACACACACACACATGTGCATATATGCATACACATGCAACCAGGCATGTTATGCAGAACATCTTGCCCACACGTTAAATCATGTTCCGCTTTTCATAAGTATGTAATTGTGTGCCAGTGGAACAGATGACAAGATTACAACACTGCATACACATGGAACTGGATGTAAAAAAAGCACTTGAATGCTTATTCCAATATTCTTAGTATAAAAGTATAAATTAAAACTGAATAAATAAAATGAAATAAATAGAGCATACATGACCATAATCACACAGAGGCAGACATATGCACCCCCACCCCCCCACCCCCACTTTTATCATGCACATACATCATGCTCACAAACACACACACATGCACCACACATGCAAGCATGCATCAACCCCCCCCCCCCCCCCACATCTCCAATCCAACATCTGGCCACCCTGTCCTATGACAAATCTATAAGTTAAACAAAGAATAAAATTCAAAAAACACCAGAGTTATGAGACCTTCACTCACAGTGCCCTAAACTAACCACCTTATTATACACAATCCTTTTCATAGCAAATCACTTACTCCTCCATCTTAATTCTGGACCATAACCATCTTCACCCACCACCCACACCCCCTTCTCTGTGCTCTGCCAGCATGCCACCAATCTCTGCCTGTGTCAGAACTATGGAACTGCAATGCTGTGTCATGTGGCTGCATCAGTAGCTTGATGACTCCTACCCCTCCTCACTGTCCCCTTCTCCTCTCTATTCCCTTCTCCTCACTGCCCCTCTTTTCCTCTCCATCCCCTTCCTCTCCTCTTCCCTTCCCATGGAGGTATCGCTGACGTGCCTCGGGGCATTTGTCCTGGTATGGAGCAACACTGTTCCATTCCTTCCCTGTCTCTTTCTGGCTCTCTGCTTTTCTGTACTGCTAGAGTGGAGCTGATTCAATGCTCATTTCTTGGGGACATTCTGAAGCATGGGAAGACAGAGTATGTTTAGTGTGGACTAGAGATTATGGAACGTATCTATGTCATAGCAAAGTAATCAATGCACAATCAATTGACAATTCAAAGTCAACTGCATAAGCCACTCACTTCACACCATTCTTTAGATTTACCCAGTAAACAAATTATGAACTTAAGATATGCCTCAGCTGACACATTATCACATTCTTCAAAACTACATAAAACAAATGTTTCTTCTTCTTCATCAAGTGCACAGATAACAATTATTGCTGTCTGTTAAATGGGCAAAATCAGTTGCACTGCCGTTATGCACCTGACATGTCAGGCCCAGCACATCTGACTTTGGCATGGGATAGAATTGTTATCTTTTAAGTCTTTCTGGGAAAAAGGCAGGAGAAAGGACCAAGAAGGCAGAAAATAGACAAAAAGGATGTGACACGAAGCAAAGGAACAAGGCACTTACAAAGAGAGGGATACTAAACAGGGAACTCCATGCACAGAATTTGTACAAAGTATAGATGCTATTTACGCTGAAAAGCCCCCCAACATCTCCATGGGGAGATAAAAAAAACAATCTGACATCTAAAACTATACCTTGCATTCACACTGCACATCCTTCTCTACAATAATGCAGTGAACATGGCAGGGACTGCATAAGGCATTTTCAGTGATGGAAAAGACAGAAAAGCAGAGATATGACGAGTGACACAGACATACAGGGACAGTTTCCCCCTTACGGCCAGTTGGTCTGGACATTGTCCCACAGCTACAGATCACAAATTACAGTAGTGGGGCACGATAAATGATGAAGGAGGGTGGTGGTGGTGGTGGTGGTGGGGGGGGGGGGGGAGGGGGTGGATCCAGGAGAAACACTCAGCTATGTAGAGAGCAGAGAAAAGCAAACTAGGAGTCAATGTACTGGCAGTCCTGAGGGATCTGTTAGGGAACTTGGAAAAAATAAAGAACATGGACAGAAATGTTGGATTAGACGGGAAAGGAGGGGGAGGGAGGAAGAAATGTCATTGCAGAAGAAAAGGACAGATATGCAGAAACAGTTAAAGACGTACAGAGGCCTGGGACAGGGTAGCCCCATGAGAAATGGCTTGGAGCCACATCACTGATGCTCATATGCAAGGACACAGGAGGAGGAAGTTAGTGGAGAGGAGTAGGGAGCCATTTAAGGTAATGATGCCTACATGAAAAGGAGAGGAGTAGGGGTACGAGTACGAGGCTAGGGAATCATGAAACTTGTGATGTCGACATGCAAGGGAGGAGAAGAAGGGGACAGGAGAGAGAGGGATAAGGAGTCATCAAGGTACTGACCCAGTCACATGTTTGTTGGGACCCCAAAGATAAAGGAAATAGACATGGTGTGGAGGGAACTGAGAGGAAAAAAAATGGATTTAAAATAGTTGTAAGTGAAGAGGATGATGTGTCAGGACAAGAGGAGACAGTCAGTTCTGGGCTCTGGTTAGTGACTGAGAGTCTTACTTACAACTGAGATTTGGTTCTTTTATTTTATTTCATTTTGCTTGTTGCTCTTTGTCTTCTTTGTTTATTTTTATACTTTTTTATGATGGTGATGGTGAACATATTTTTTTTTACAAGGAATGAAAACGCAGCTTGTTCTATGTTGTTTATGAGGAAGTAGTAGCACTGTGTGTGTGTGTGTGTGTGTGTGTGTGTGTGTGTGTGTGTGTGTGTGTGTGTGTGTGTGTGTGTGTGTGTGTGAGAGAGATGTGTGGTGTGTGTGTGTAGTGGTGTGTGTGGTGTGCGCACACAAAGCATGTGTGCGCACACACCATATACACGTGTATGTGCACATAAAAACACACACTACAGAGAGGAGGGGGAGACGGAGAAGAGAGAGAGGAAGAGAGAGAGAGAGGAGAAGAGAGAGAGAGAGAGAGAGAGGGTGATGGAGGGAGAGAGTAGGTGTGGTGTGTGTTGTGTGTGTGTGTGTGGTGAGTGATGAGTGAGGAGAGAGAGGTGGGGTGCCTTAGTAGAAAAAAGAAAGACTCCCTCACGAAATAAAGTGGAAAGAAAAGCATGAAGATTGGCAGTGAGAAACAGAGTTTGTTTTATACAAAACAAAAGAGGAAAAAGGACGTACAGAGGAAAACGAGAAACAAAAAAGAGAAGCAGAGAAAGGGATGATTCAAAGAAAAAGATAGAAAACACAGAACAAAGAAAATGAAAGGGACATAGAAAAAAAACAACATAGAATTCAAACGAAAGAAAAGGAAAAGGAAAAAATGAAGAGAGAAAGAAAAAAAAAAGAAAGAGGGTTTGAACAATGTACAAATGGAGGAGGGGAGGGGGTGGTAGCAAATATTGCTAGATCAATGTAATAAAATCGAGGAAACTCAAAGAATAAAGGGAAGGCTTTTGTGAAAATTTCAAACCCATAAGAAGGAAAGGCAGGGATACCAATAAGTCAACAAAAAGCAACACAAAACAAATAGGATAAACTAGATAAACAAAGCAAAAACAAAAAATGTACAATGTAATGAGAAGGTTTACAATAGAAAGAGATGGTGAAATGTTGATAATAAAGGGTTTGCTTTTTTAATCAAAGGCATAAAAGTGGGGCAAAGGAGAGAATGGAAGAAGGAAATTGGTAGAAAGAAAGTAAATAAGCAACAAATAAGTAACTAAAATAATTAAGAAATAATTAGGAATATAGAGAAATGATAAATGAATAACTTGATAAATAGACAGATGAATTAAAACATAACTAAAAAAAGGGAATACTTTCTTCAATGACTTGTAATGGAACAACATAGGAAAGGTTGTAAAGAAAAATAAATTAGAAAGACATAAAAAGAAACAACAGTAGGATTTTCAATTAGATGGATAAAACTTCAAGTAAACACCAAAACAGACAAGCAGGCAGACTGCAAACACCCTGGAAGGAGACAGAAGGAGAGACAAATATGTTTTTTCCCCAAAGAGATCTAATTCTGCAGGTAGACACAAAAATGTAAGGAGCTCCTTGACTTTACTATCAATTCAGCTTTATTTGTTTGTTTACTTGTTTATTTTGGCTTATTTGTTTGTTTGGTTGCTTTTTCTTTCTTCTTTTTTTTTTAATATCACTCCTTTTCCTGTTTGTTTGAGTGTTGTCCCTTCATCTCTCACTCCTTCCCAGTCATCCCTTCCCTTCCCCTCCTCCCCTCTTCCCACCCTGTTTGACTTGGTTGCACAGTGGGGGGCGATCAGGGGGCGGTGAACAAAATTAATTAAGAAGCCTGTGACGGGTCATCTGGTTAGGCCTTTTGGGGCCATTGGTCTAATCCTTTATCACCAGTTATGTCTGCAGTTTCTTCATCCTTCCCTCTGTCTCTCTGCGAGATAGGCAGTGTCACATGCGTGAAGGATGGTGAAGACCTGGTGTTTTAATAATTTTATATAGACAAAAGAATCCCCTTTTATAGGATGAGAGATGAGCAAAGCAATCTATTTACAAATGAACCAATGATAGAGGGTTAACTCCAATCCACACATGACATTAACTCAGTATACAAAAATGACAATGAAGACAGACACCAGCTGATGCATTGCACATCACTCCCTAAAACTATGTAGTAAACAAGACAGAGATCAGGTGGGGTACTTCCTGTGATAGAAGAGCATATATATCAAAATGACAGGAGACAGAGACAATTCTTTCTTTTCTCACAACCAGTTGTTCTGAACATTGTCTCCACCACAGATGACAAATTACAGGAGCAGGGGTCATAAGAAAGGACAAGAGGGGGTGGGGTGGAGGTGGGGGGTGTTCCACGAGGATAGCAAATTGGCAGCAGACATTTGGAGCCCCCAGGGATGTGTTAGAGATCTGGGCAGTTAAAGAACATGGAAAGACATGTTGGCGTAGTAGGAGAAGGAGGAGAGGAGGGATGAGCAAATTAAAATGTTTTGGGTGGTACAGATATAGAAAAACAGATAAAGACATACTTGCACAGCCACCAATGATTTTTTCTGACATGACGATTAACAGCCAGTCAGTTTTCATGCATCATAGTGATCAAGATTAGTGTGGGAAACAATGAATCTGTGCTCTCTTAGAGACATGGTAAACAATAAAGCTATGTGACACTCCTGGAACTGAGCAATTAAGGCACTTTCAGTTTGTGTAGATAAGTCTGGCACTGTTACCCTGACCCACCCAGAAGCAGCTGACCTGCTCACATTAGATGCACACCACCACTCCCCCTTCATAAAAGACATTTATGGCATTAAAAACACAAAATACAATTGAGGAGGACCTCCCCTTCTAAACCTAAAGATCTGAAATTCCTAACTCAGTGTCCTATGACTGGGTCATTAGCTTGGTGTCTCCCTAACCCTTTCCTTTATCACCCTTATCACCTACCTTTGCATATAGGCATCATTACCTTGATGCCTCTCCACCCCTATCCCATGTCACCATTATCCTGTGTTCTTTTCATGTGAGCATCAGAGACATGGCTTCTAGCCATTAGTCCTCAGGGCTGCCCTGAACCATGCCTTCCCCTATCTATGTTTGTACATGTTTATGCATTTCTATATATCAATTCCATCCATCTACAATGACATTTACTCATCCCTCCGCTTGCCTTTTCTGTCAACTCCAACATTTCTGTCAATGTTCTCTATTTACCCAGTTCCCTCATAGATTCCTAGGGATTGGCAACACACCCACTGCCTGAGTGTGCTCTTCTTTGATTTCTTTATGCCTGAGTGTTCTTCCTGAATCCTGAATACGCCCCACCCTTTCATCCTTTGTCATGTCGCCAGTTGTCGGATAGTGTCCAGACTAACTGGATGTAAGGAGGGAAATGTCCCTGTCCTGTTTGTGTCTTTCTTTATATCTCTTCTCTTCTGTCTTCTACATCAGTGGAACTGCCCGACCCCATGGGTGTAGAGAGGGATGTGTAATGTGTCAGCTAGGTGTAGCTTTAGTTGTTATGTTGTTTTCTTTCATCATGGAAAGCATTGTGATCAATGAGATGGGGATGATGTAATGATGTTAGAGACCTGTCAGTATAAATAACATTCTTACATTCTGGAAATTCTGTGTTAGAAATTTCCTCTTTTCTATCCCTCTCTTTATTTCAGCCTTATCCCTTTTTTTCCTGTCACATCCTTCTTGTCTATGTTCTACCTTCTTGGTCCATTCTCCTACCTTTTTTCCAGAAAGACTTTAAAGGTAATAGTTCTCCCCCATGCCAAAGCCAGATGCACTGGCCCTGAATTGTCAGGCACTTAACAGCAGTACAACACATTTTCACTCATTTGACATTCCACAATAGTTGCTATCTGAGTGTTCAATGAAGAAGAAGAAGAAGAAGAAGAAGAAGAAGAAGAAGAAGAAGAAGAAGAAGAAGAAGAAGAAGATTTTGTGTGGCTTTGAAAGGTGATATACAATGTGTCAACTGAGTTGTATCTTAAGTTGCCAGTTTGATCACTGGCTAAACCTAGAAAATGGTGTAACATGTGTGGTTTATCATCTATCTTTGATTGTCGATTGTCTGATTTATTGCTTGCTGTATCCATCTCTCATCTTATGACAGATATGTCCCATAATCTCTATTCCATGATTAACATGCTTGGTCTTTTCCGTGCTTCAGAATGTCCCCTAGAAATGAGCACAGAACCATG
>CM060328.1:51157842-51165342 GCA_030674155.1 Stramonita haemastoma
GTGGAGACTCGAACCTGTGCCCTCTGTTAACCTCAGATCATAAGATAGACGTTCAAACCATTAGACCATCCCTTTCCCCTAGGGGAGAAATTACTTTCATCGTAGAGGAGTTTTCAAAACCAATGCTGTCATAAGTCCATGGTTTATTTCCTAAGGCTATACTCCAAATTAAGCTTTTGTGTCAAGTAGTATCTTCTATAGAATGCTGGTCAGACAATTGTGTGTGTGCTGATTGCCACAGGTTTATTTACAGTATGGAAAAAAAAAACAGAACTGTGCACCTGTTTGGGGGATTTAGGATATAGAATAAAACCAGGTAGTCATAAGAATGTTGGAAATTATCCCCAAATGAGGATAGCTTGTGTTTCTACACGTACTCATAAGAATGTTGGAAATTATTACCAAACGAGGATTGCTAGTGTTTCGACAGTGTTGACACCCATGCATGCGTATTGTGGTTAGGAAGCTAGCGGATGACAAAGGACTAAGGGGCTACAGTATTTGCTACAAAACAACAAAAAGAACCCCCCACATTTTTGCAAAATAAGTTCTAAGTCAGAAGCTTGTCTTTCACAAACAAGATGGGGTTTTTCTGATGCCTTGGCACGTACGCTATGAATTCAAAGAGGGAAAGGGGGTACAAATTAAAAGTGGTAGGGGTTTTTCATTCCCATAGATGCCTTAGTACGTGCAGTAGGAACGCAAAGAGTTTTGTAAGAAACTAGAAGGGAAATGGAGAAAAATTAATGATGGTGTGTAGCTTAAATGTACACACACACCTTCAAGTGATGATGGTGAGGATCAAGGAGAGATCAGAGTTGGGTGGAGGGGGGGGGTAGGAGGGGAGGATAAAATGTTAGGAAAGAGGTAGGAGGAATGGGAGGGGGTGAGGTGGGGTGGTGGAAGAGGAGGGGGAGGGGGGAAGAGCGCAAGGGCGTGAACTGTGTCAGCGTAAGCAGGAGTGCAGTTCCATGTATGCGGCCACTTTAGGACGTAGGGTGGGTGACACTGCATAAGATCTGTCCATCACACACACACACACACACACACACACACACACACACACACACACACACACACACACACACACACACACACAAAACACACATACACATACACTCGTACACACACACACCGCACACACACACACGCACGCACGCACGCACGCACGCACGCACGCACACACACATACACACACAAACACAAACACACACACACACTCGCATACACTTGTGCACACACACACGCACACACATATACATACACGCACGCACACACACACACACATACATATGCACTCGTACACACACACACACACACACACACACACACACACGCGCGCGCGCGCGCGCGCGCGCGCACCTCTCTCTCTCTCTCGTTATCTGACTTTATTGGTTTTCTTCTTCTTCTTCTTCTTCTTCTTCTTCTTCTTCTTCTTCTTCTTCTTCTTCTTCTTCTTCTTCTTCTTCTTTCTTCCTCCTACCATTGTCGTCGTCGTCATCATCGAACGCTCAGACTGCATTGCACTGTCGTTAAGCGCCTGACAAGTCAGGCCCAGCCTATCCGACTTCGGTATGAGAACGAATTGTAACATTTTGTCTTTCTGGAAAAAAAGACAGGAGAATGGATCGGGAAGGCAGAAAACATACAAGAAGGAGGTGACAGGAAGGAAAAACAAGGACAGAAACAAAGAGAGGGATAGAAAAGAGTGAATTCCTAGCACAATATTTCCAGAAGGTGGGGATGCAATTACACTGACAGGCCCACAGTATATTCACAGGGGACATTGATTGATTGCTTAGTTGGTTGGCTGGCTGGTTGGTTGATTGATTGGTAGGTAAGCAGGTAGTAGGTAGGTAGGGGGGGTGGGGTTGGTTGGTTGGTTGCTTGGTAGGTAAGCAGCTATGTAGTTGGCTGGTTAGTTGGTGGATGATTGGTTGGTTGATTGGTTGGTTGTTGGTGGGTAGATAGGTAGGTAAGATGGTTGGTTGATAGGTAGATTGGTTGGGTGGTTGGTGGTTGGTTGGTTGATTGGCTAATTGATTGAAGGACTAGCTGGCCAGTGGGTAGGTTGGGTGAAACACATCTGCTTTACATTATTTATAAATAAGGGTTATGGTGTGTAAAGCCACTGACAACTGCTGTTCTTCATCAAACGACGAAACAGTTCCTATTGTCTCATAAAAGAGGGAGGGAGAGAAGAAAAACAAACTGAATTTGACCATTGTCTCGATTCAGTGCAAGATTGGGTGGAACAACAGCCATTATCACCATCATCATTATCATCATGATCATCATGATCAGCAGCAGCAGCAGCAGCAGTTGACCTCTGTATCTGTCTGACTACCTGTCTGTCTGTCTCTGTCTATCTGTCTGTCTGTGTGTTGTCTGGTGTGTGTGTGTGTGTCTTGTCCTCTCTCTCTTCTTTTTTCTCTCTCTCTCTCTCTCTCTCTCTCTCTCTCTCTCTCTCTCTCTCTCTCTCTCTCTCTCTCTCTCTCTCTCTCTCTCTCTCTCTCTCATCTTTCTCTGCATCTCTCTCCTTCTCGCTTCTCTCGCTCTTTGCTGCAATGTTTTATTCAATCCAAGGGAGGAAAATACAGCACGCCAAAACTATCATTCGACTGAGAAAGAGTTACTACGCTTCCTTCAGCGTCGCTTGAAACTGCAACCTAGTAATTATTATCTCATGCAAATAGTAGAAAGAAAGAACGAAAAAAGAAAAAGAGAGAGATCAAATCAAATCAAATTCTTCTATTTTGAGGATAATGAAAAAACATCCATGTGCTTTTTTTATATCCAGTCCCCGTCCTCATCAGGGAAAACAATACAAAAAACTTAATTAAATTAAAGAAAAAAACAAACAACAAAAACACCAACAACAAAGACAAACAAACAAAGAGAAAGATAGAGACAGACAGATAGACAGACATACAGACAGACAGACAGACAGATGTGGACAGACAGACGGACGGGCAGGAGGCAGACAGGGAGGGGTTAGCCTGGTTAGACATACAGACAGAAGACAGACAGACAGACAGAAGGATAGATAGATAGATGATAGATAGATAGATAGATAGATAGATAGATAGATAGATAGATAGATAGATATAGTAGACAGACAGACAGACAGCTAGATGATATAGTTAGATAGATTGATAGTAGACAGACAGACAGACAGACAGACAGACAGATGATAGATAGAGTAGATAGATAGATAGATAGATAGTAGATAGATAGATAGATAGATAGATAGATAGATAGTAGATAGATAGATAGTAATAGATGATAGATAAAAGAACAAAAGAAGCAAGAACAAAAAACCAATCCTTTAGTTCAGGTTTCAATTTTATTGCTTTGACACACGACACAGTCTGTGCTAGTGGTGATGGCCGATTAGCCAAGTGGTACAGCACAGTGTCGTGATCTGACGGTTACTGAGACATAATTTCAATTCTTCACTTAGCTGTCAATTCTGGAGATTTTTTCCATGAGTTTATAGTAGTTAACTCAGACACACTGAAGGTCTGGTCTCCCTTTAACCTTACAGACAGACTACTTTCTTAATAATCTTGCAAGTTCTACCAACGTGTTTGAATCTCTGCATTTTCCGTTGAGTCCTTCAGACAGACAGTTAATGCCCAAGAAGAATTTTTCAATGCACTGCAATATTCATTCAATCATACATTTCTAAAGTACAAAATGAAAGCTATGATTATACTTTTCTCTGGATTTCCTTTTAATACATTGATAATGCTGTAAATGGGTACCTGCCCTCTTTAGGGTCAGGGAAGGTACAGCAGCAAGGGAGAGGAGAGGGCGCCGCCCTCAATACGCTGGCCCCTAGAGAAGCTGAGGTCTCTGGCGCCTTGCTCCCCTACGACTTTACAGGTTATACACCTTTACTTTTTACATCAATAATAGAAGCCTTTGAATAAGGAAGTATGCACACTTGACATTTGATACCACACATTTTTTGTTGTTGAAAGTTTCTACTACAACGCATGTTTAAACAAAATCCTCACAACAATTACCAATAATCATTGTTCAACTGACATCTGGTACTGATGTTGCGAAACGGCAAGAGCAAATCAATCTATAATTGCTCGACAAATTCTATTCCTTCAATTCAACCCCCTGATCTTCAATAAACACAAACAGTACTACTAATACTCATTAACTTAGAAATAATCAGAAGTGACGTAACTGTGAAACCATCTTCCAGTGTTTGCAGAATAGGAGCAAAGTAAAATAAATATGTCTCAATGTAGATCAAAGAATATTTGAACAAATATGGTTGATAAATGCAAGTCTAGAAAAACGAGTTTTTCCGATTTTTTTCTCTTCTCGTTTTGATCTGGAGTCTTGTTTCTTAAACTGTTTACAAAAAACAACGAAACCATTCTAACCAACATGATCTTAAATTACAAACACTGCACAGATCGAGGCATGATTTTCAGAAGAGACTCTTCAGTTTCCAGACCCAGTTTGGTACAGAGGCTGATCAGCTTTCTCTTGGCCTCAGCGGGGCTGGAACCCATCACCCCTAAAGCGCCAAAGGGTTTGTCAAAGACGCTGCCTCTGGGGTCAACACGAGAGGAGCCCTGATAGAACAGGGCCTGGCCTTGTTGGTGAAGATACTGCAGGCGCCGGGGAGAGGCAGTGGTGTTGAGGACTTTGGCATGGCGACTGACATGCAGTGCGATCCCCATGATGAAGTTTCTTCCAGAAGCGACGTGGTCATCCACCAAGTCTTTGCTGTAGTCCTGGAAGCGGTCCATCCTGCAGGCTTTGGGCAGCACTGGCCGAATCCCGCACGCACACATGAGAGCCATGTGGTACAGGTCTACGTTCTTGATGACTCGGGTCAAGGCCTGGCCATAGGAACCTATCATGCGGGCGTTGACTTCGATGAGGCGGATGCCGGATGGGGTCATCATGAGTTCTGAGTCGAAGACTCCAGTCTTCAGCCCCAGCCGTTGAAGCAAGCCACTGCAGCCTCCACCAGCTGATGTTGCTGCTCTGAACAGGCCAACATACACACAGACAGTCATGAGATTTGCATACATGCACGCTGCATGCACACACACACACACACACCACATTCTTGCGCACACGTTAAATTCTGTTCGCTTTTCGTAAGAGTAGGCAATACGTGTGCGGTTGGGAACAGATGACATTTACAAAACTGCAAACACACGGGACTGAGATGAAAAAAACACAAAAGTGCTTATCCCATTATCCTCGATATAAAGAATAAATGAAATAAAGAAAGACACACACACAGGTATACGGACACATAGATGGTATAAACACACGTAAACACGTACATACGTACTTACATAGTGTGCTCATTGCTTTTCTGCCGTTACACTGGATCCCTTAACCACTTTTTTTCAAAAAGAAGCTTGAGATCAAGAGAATCTAAACTCCCCAATATAGAAAACTTCTCATATTTCTCCTATACACAAAAAGCTCCTAAGACGTGCAAAAATTATAGTCCAATTTCTCTACTTAGTTTTATATGTAAAGCCCTTGAAAGTGTATTCATAAACATGTTTACCATTTTCTGCTTACAGTAAAAGAAACATTTCTTCACAGTCTGTATTTACTTTTAGTGACTTCACTGCGAATCAGAGACTATGCATTTGTAATGAAATGGTATCATTTTCTTTTAGTGACTTCACTGCGAATCAGAGACTATGCATTTGTAATGAAATGGTATTTCTTTTAGTGACTTCACTGCGAATCAGAGACTATGCATTTGTATTGAAATGGTATTTCTTTTGCTTGATCAAAACATTTTCAATGCGGTCAATATTCTTTGACCTATCAAAAGCCTTTGATCAAGTTTGGCAAGGGGGAAATTTAGAGATGAAGCGTATGGTATATGAGACTGACTGCTAGACTGGTTTGTGGATTATCTTTCTTATCGTACCCAGTCAGTGGTAGCAAATAACGAAAATTCTTATTGTCATCAGATTTCGGAAGGTGTTCCACAGGGCTCAGTATTGGGTCCACCCTTGTTTCTTTTTACATAATGATATTTTGTGGAGATTAACTCAGTACAAGTTCTTTGCAGAACAATACTGGCACATACTTAGCAGTGAACAACAGCTCTTCTAGCAGAAATGATTAATGCAGCCTTGGATAAGATAAGTATAATTATGGACAAACGAGAGGACAGTCAAATTCAAAGAAGAGAAAACCAAATTACTTTCTTTAAAACGAGACACAGTCTAATCACTTAATGATTAATGAAGACTTGGACAAGATAAGTATATGGACAAACAAGAGGACGGTCAAATTCAAAGAAGAGAAAACCAAAAATTACTTTACTTAAAACGAGACAGCAATGTAATCACTTAACTTAATCAACAGGAGACAACAGTCATAAAGCATAATGAATGACAGTGAAAAAGACCTAGTTTGCCTATGAACAGTGAACAACAGACAATGCTTGCTTTACCTGTGGCCAATATGGAAGGCATGACAAAGCCTGTCTCCAGACAGACAGGGGGAAGGACCGGACCCTGGTCATTGACAATGGCTCCTAGAACCTGGCCCTCAAACATCACCACGTCCACGAAATGCTGATTGCCCACCAGCCGAGGCATCAGGACCATGGACTGCCCGAAGCCCAGGCCCACCCCGGGTAGATCGGCATCGCACTGGAGGGTGTTGTGCGTCAGGTGCATGTGCTGTTCCGCCTCCTGCGCGCTGTGCACGATCTTCACGCTGACGCCGCAGCTTCCGAACTCAGGCTTCATCACGCTGGTGGAGGAATCTGTACGTACGCGTGCGTTCACACATGCGCGCGCATACATACACACACGCACACGCACACATACATGCATGCACAACGTACACACACACAGAGTCACATGCGCAGGCACACAGGGCACACATACACCATACGCACGCGTGCTACCAGCACACACATGTACACACGCAGTCACGGGTTCGCGCGTGCACTTACGCATGCATTATGCACACACACACACACACACAACACATACACACACACACACACACACACGAACCGGAGGATTATTAGGATGACTGCTTAGGATGGTGATCATGCTGATGGTACGGCAGTTTTGGCATAGTTGTAAGTTGCCTTTCTTCAGAAGTGATATCTGATGTGTCCAAAGGGTTGGCCACTCCCCTGTCTGCCAGATCTTATTGCAGATGATGAATAAACATCTGTCTTTGACCTCTCTTCCTGCTTGAGGGAATGCTGTCCCTCCTTTTTTCCCCAAAGGATGTTGTTCGTTGGCTGTGGAGGGACACTAACACTTTAGGAACTCCTGCTGTGTTTTTTGTTGTTTTGTGTTTTTCACTGTGACTGTGTATTGGTGAGTGTGTGTGTGTGTGTGTGTCGTCTGTCTGCGCTGCGTCGCTGCTGCGCTGCGCGCTGTCTGTGTTGGTCTGTGTGTGTGTGTGTGTTTTACTTATTTATTCTTATATTTCGAGGATAATGGAATAATCACTCATGGGCTT
>CM060328.1:51170342-51182842 GCA_030674155.1 Stramonita haemastoma
TTAGATAGGAACAGCTGGGGGTGACTTTTACTGGCCTGCTGCCCCATTGCTGCCTTTTGGTAACAGACACATCCTGCGCTGAGGACATTGTTTAATCAAAAACTAGCCCATACCTGAAGTCCTTTGCCAGGTCGGCGGTCAGAGGTCTCCTCTGCTACTGGTACACATGTAAGGCAGTACTGCCCATGCCATTTGGGTAGATGGAGCTCATCAGTCTGGGAAAACAGTTTACCTTGGAGAAATACAACTCTGATTTCAAACCTACGCTTGCCCTGCGGCCATACCTACTCAAAGGAGAGACTTCGGCAGTCAACTCTGAGGAAAAACTCGGAGTCGGAGTCCTCAAGGCAGTTCGAGGCTGTATACAGCAACATTCTGGCAACTCATGCGACGGCATTGGAACCAAGTGCATCGGCGACTGCCTTTCCAAAAGGACTATTCCAGTAACACACACACCAAAACACACACACACACACACACATACACACACACACACCACACACACACACACACACACACACACACACACACACACACACACACACACAGAGAGAGAGAGGAGAGAGAGAGAGAGAGAGAGAGAGAGAGAGAGAGAGAGAGAGAGAGAGAGAGAGAGAGAGAGAGAGAGAGAGAGAGACAGAGACAGAGACAGAGACAGAGACAGAGACAGAGACAAGAGACAGAAGACAGAGAGAGACAGAGAGAGACAGACAGACAGACAGACAGACAGACAGACAGACAGAGACAGAGAGGGGGTAGGGGGCTGCTGCATGGGTAACAGCTTGCTCTCCATACAAGCTTGCCCGGCTTTGCATTCTAGAGAGGTCACTCCAGCTTCGCTTTAAGGCGTCGACACATCACGGGAAGCAGCAGTCTACCGGTTATAAGTCTGCATACTCCATTGGTGTGGAGTCAGACGCCAGAGGCTGCTTCTGACAGTGGGAGAGGTCATTGCATCTCACTGGGCAGCTATCACCCCCTTAGGCTGGGCAGCCCCCAGCCAGTAAGGTGCTGTCCCACCACGGTCCGTTAGCCTCACTGGTGAGTGGGATTTAGGGTGAAAACCCACAAGTAAATCGAAAGCTGTGCACTTTTAATGCACTATAAGCGTGTTGTGTAATGTATTGCTCACCGTATTATCATGTATCCATATCTCCTCTTCATATAGGACACATGGCCAGGAAAAAATTAATGTAACTGCTATTGTTCTATTGACACACATACCTCCCATCACCACAAAGACTTCAGACTTCAGACTTCAGACTTTTACTGTACATCAGCCTTAAGCCACAATATAAAAGAATGGTGGGTGTAGATGTGGAATACGACATGGTGTTATAACACATTACCATCAGCATATAATAATATATATATATAAATATATATATAAAAATATATATATTATATATATATATATATATATATATATATATATATATATATATATATATATATATATATGAAATAAGATGACAGCAATAATTAGACAAGAAAGTTATATAAACCATATCTTAAATGTTCATCACAAAGCAATTCACGTACGTCACAATCAACCATGATTTAAATGTAGACAAATTCTAGAAAGTTATCTTATTTTTTGTAGGTGGCATTGAAAAGAAATCGTGATAAATTGTATCTATCAGTAGGTACAGTAGCTTGAGTAGCACATGTAAAGGAAGTCTTTTAGAATCTTTGAGAAACCTTTCTCTGAAATCTTCATAGACAGGACAATGCAACAAAAAATGTTCTTCATTCTCTATTTGGTCTTTACATACAGGTATTGCTGAATTTCGTTTAAACTATTATACCTCTGTGTATTATTGTTCAATGGTAAAACATTGAAACGCACTCGTGTAACTGCAACGCGGAAACAATATATATCCATGTCACTAATATATTTCTCTTTTTCAAAAATAGTCTAAAAGTTTCTATAACCATCCTATCACATACGATCTCTAATGGTGCCAGTCCATTCCTGGGCAAACCAATCTACAATTCTCTGTTTAAAGACATGCAAGAACATTTTTATGTCACCTACTCCTTGGTTTAACCAAACGATAAAACATAGTAGTATTTCCCTATTTTAGAGACCCAACATTGTTTGCCTTTGTTATCTAATTCTAACAACATATAATAAGCTTTATGTGGCAATCTTTCAGAATCAATGTGCAATAATTTA
Source organism: Stramonita haemastoma (assembly GCA_030674155.1). NCBI lineage: Eukaryota > Metazoa > Mollusca > Gastropoda > Neogastropoda > Muricidae > Stramonita > Stramonita haemastoma. Next base: position 51,172,522 of record CM060328.1, read on the forward strand.
AACCAGGATCTTATGCGTGCAACATATGTATTTACATACAGTGGGTACCTGCCAAGATCTCCGTATACCATCTTATTTGGTGTCCTGGCAGGCACACCTAAAAACCTTTTACAAGCAATCAAATGGACTTTTTTCTAGATGTTCTAATCTGTGCAACCTCCAAATTTCAGCTGAATATAACAATATTGATTGAATTTGGGTATCAAAAATTTTAAAGAATGTCTTTACTGTCATTTCCGTACACCTCTGGAAAACTTTGTTAAGCTGTATAACTGCTTTTTTGCCTTTAGTAATTAAACGCGATGTACCTCTCTTTGCGCTAATCATAGATGTAAAATTAAATCCCAATTAACAATAATTGTTAACTACACCTCATCTTTTATCATCAAAAAACCATTTTTCATGTTTTCCAAAGTATCCCCTTTCCTGAAAACAATAATCGTCGTTTTTTCTATGTTTACACTTAATTTCATATTTCCACAACAAGTTTCTAAGACTTTTAATTGATGTTGTAAGCAAGTGGGTGAAGTTGACAACAATGCCACACCGAGAGAGAGAGAGAGAGAGAGAGAGAGAGAGAGAGAGAGAGAGAGAGAGAGAGAGAGAGAGAGAGAGAGAGAGAGAGAGAGAGAGAGAGAGAGAGAGAGAGAGAGAGAGAGAGAGAGAGAGAGAGAGAGAGAGAGAGAGAGAGAGAGACAACACACACACACACACACACACACACACACACACACACACACACACACATACACACACACACACACACATACACACACATACACACACACAACTAATTTGTGTTTGGATAAGCATGACTGACCCAAACCAACAAATAAAAGACTCCCTCTACAAACACTGTGACGAACAATGAATTGAAAATCTATTTCATGTTGGTCTGACCCAGATATGTCATTCTTCATAAAATGTTTTTACCACTATCCTATTACCGCTTCGAGGAGATGGGGCCCGCTTTCAATGACCTGGGCCCCCCCCCCGGAAAAGCTGAGATCTTTGATGCTTGCTCCCTAGGGATCACATAGGTTATGGAAACCTTACTATTACCTTTTGCTACTGTTTCCCATAAAAGAAGGTATTTATTTATTTATTTATTTATTCTTTTATATCGAGGATAATGGAATAAGTACTCATGTGCTATTTTCATCCAGTCCCTGGTGTATGCAGCTTTGTAAATATTGTCATCTGTTCCCACTGGCACACAATGGCCTACTCTTACGAAAACCGGAACAGGATTTAACGTGTGCGCAAGATGTTCTGCGTGTGGTCACATACGGGGCCTCGGTTTTCAGTCTCATCTGAAAAAGACTTTTGGGGAGAGTGGAGTGGTGTTACTGTTATCACCTGACAATATGAGTCAAAGCCAGTTGGAAAATTTTTTATGTGCGTCATAGAAACATTGGAATATAAAAAACAAGATTTTCCTGCCTAACAGTTAAGGATGTTATGCCTGCGTTCTCTAAACGATAAGAACACATTATGTTTGAGTGATTGTACTGCATGACTAGTCTGTTGTCGTGTAACCTGTATACTCTTATATATCATATTTCCATATCCCCTCTTCACATAGGACAGCTGGCCAGCAATAATGATATAACCGCTTTTTTTTTTACACGCATGCACACACACACACAAGCGCGCGCACGTACGCACGCACACACACATGCACATGCACATGCAGCACACACACGCACATCACACGCGCGCGCACTCACGTACACATGCACATGCACATGCACATGCACATGCACATGCACACACACACACACACACACACACACACACACACACACACACACACACACACACACACACACACACACACACAAGTCCTTCGAATGAAGCTATAAACCGAGGTCCCGTGTGCGAACGCACGCAGAATATCTTGCACACACGTTAAAACCCGTTCTGCTTTTCGGAAGAGTAGGTGGTAGTGTGCCGGTGGGAACTGATGACAAAATTTACAAAACTGCATGCACACGGGATTGAATGAAAAAAATGCACACGAGTGTTTATTCCAGTATCGTCGAAATTGAAGAATAAAATAAATCAAAATAAATAACACACACAACACACACCACCGCACGCACGCACGCACGCACGCACACACCACACGCGCACACACACATTTTTTTTTACCATGTTGCATACCTTCTCAAAGTGAACAATTTGTTTTTGTTATTGATAATTTAGAAGAAAATATGTTCTAGCATTAAATTTATTACGTACTTTGAGCATGTAGAATCTACATTAAAAAAAAAAAATTGAAGATACAGATGTAAGATGTTTGTTAAAAGTAAATGTTTTGGACACACAATGTTCTGAACATAGGGTACAAGATTGTTAAAAAAAAATCTTTAGTTAGCTAAGTTCATCATATTTTATGGGGACAGGATAGCTTAGCGGTCAGAGCGCTCACATTCTCCAAGCAAAGTTTAAGAAGCATAGAGCTTGGTTACCAAGTTGATGGGTGACCGTTTGCGCGCCCTGGTAGCTGTAAATGGGTACATGCCCTTTTAGGGTCAGTAAAGATAAAGCAGCGAGGGAGAGCAGATAGGCGCCGCTCTCAGTATGCTGGCCCTAGAGAAGCTGAGGTCTCTGGTGCCTAGGCTCCTATACAAGCACATAGGTTAAGAGACATCTTTACCTTCACCTTTTTGTGTGTGTATAATCCTTTCGGTGTGGAATGATAAAAAGTGTCATGGTAGAGATTTCAATGTTTGCAACCTACGTCATAGTTAAATCGTCTGTATGGGATCGGGTTTATAAAACAAACAACAACAACGCAAAAATGCACTCCAATCATAGTTGTTTATCCTGTGAGACTACGGTTTTAATGAAACGTGTGCAACATCTGCATTTGATGGGTCATGTGTGCGGTATTTCTATTACATGCACCATCAGTTCCTTCCCTTTTTTCGCATTATCTATATTTATGAGCGGAGGTGCTTGTTTTGCCGCATACAATTAGCTAATTAAATGAATCATTTAGCTGCCGAGTTTTTTTTTAATAATTGTTTTTCTGTGTAAACAAGTACTAAAATGATAATACATATTTAGTTGACTTGAAGGAAGGGTCCACCCACATCTAATTTCGGTTGGCTTTTTCTATGTGATTTATGTTTTTAGTTTTTTTTGTGTGTGTGTGTGTGTGTGTGTGTGTGTGTGTGTGTGTGTGTGTGTGTGGGGTGTGTGTGTGTGTGTGTGTGTGTGTGTGTGTGTGTGTGTTCTATCTTGAGCTGTGTGTACTCTGTCGTCTAAATCACAATCCAGAAATCAACAAAAATACATTACACATTTACATGTAATACCAACATGGCATTCAAAGTTTAAGCAAACTTAAGCGCGCACAAGCGCGCATGCATGCACACACGTACATGAACACACTTCATTTCATTACATTTCATACAACTTTAAATCACGGCAGATTTCTCCGGTGAAATTCGGGCTGCTCTCCCTGAGGAGAGCGCGTTGCCACGAGAGCAGCGCCACTCATTTTGTTTTTCTTTTCTTGTCTGCAACTGTATTTGTTTCCCTGTCAGAGTGGCTTTTTTCGACATAATTTTGCCAGGGACAACTCTCTTAATGCCGTGGGGTCTTTTAAGTGCGCTAAATATTTATGTGTAACACACAGGACCTCGGTTTATCGTCTCATCCAAAAGACTAGCACCCAGACCACCACACATGGGTTAATGGAGGGGAGAAAAGTCTCTGGCCCAAACGTGGATCGAACCACAGCACACTTTCCACCTAGACGCTTCCTTTTCTAGGCAGGTGCGTCATCTCTAAACCACCGATTCAAACAATTATTATTTAGCCCACGACAGGAGAAAGAAAAAAGTAGGTGGCTCTGCTATTATGGCGACGTGTTCTCCCCGGGGAGAACAGCCCGAATTTCACGCAGATAAGTTTGCCGTGACTTAAAGTGGTATAAGATAATACAATAGAAAATTTTTGTTTGGGATTGTTGAGATTTTTCCCTGTTTCGTGCCAGTCAGGTCTTTCATCAGCTGAAATGCTTTCTTGCTATTGTTTTTCTTGATGTTCTCTTCAATGTTCTGGCATTGTTCACCAATCCATTTCTCTTTTACTTCTGTCATGGACTTCCCGATTCTTTTGTTGACTGCCCTGTATTGTTGTGCTCTTTCATCCGTTTCATTTTCCCTTTTCTTCAACTCTCTACATTTGTTGCATAGTTGTAGGTGTTAGGTGTGATCCAAGGTTTTCTGACTGGTCGATGTTTGCCAAGAAGTTTCCTTGCTGTTTCAGTCACTGCTGTGTTGAAACTATCCATATCTATATCAACTTTTCTTTGGGACCTTCCCGTTTTATATATTTTACATTCATAGACACTTGTTGAACTGCAGACTGTCTTTGAGTGGAAGAATATCTAGTCCTTTGTAGTTGGCGGTGGTACGTGTATCATGATTCAATAGGATTAGTTTGACAGCTCTTTTATGTAGACGGCTTATAGGCTTTAGGTTTTGTTTCACTTGGACTATCCCATGAGGTAGAAATATGATCTATACGAGATAGATTTTGTGCTTGAAAGAATAGTTTTCGTGACTGTAGATTTAGAAAAAGTTTAGATTTTATAAGTTAACATAATCTCACTAAGATTCGTTTTCCTAAAGTGGGTACGTGTTCGGACCAAGATAAATCATTGTCAATTACTACACCTAATACTTTGTGTGAAACGATTTCTTCAATGTGTTGTCCTCCGATAAGTATTGTGCGAATGGAGAACAGTCTCTGTCTTTTTTGCCAAGTGGTTATAAACGTAGCTACATTTTATGTTGTTTGAATTGAGAAACATATGATTGAGTTCTGTCTAATCAATAAGCTTATCGCTATCTGTCTTCATATCACTCACAAGCTGTTTTGATCACTGTTGTTACATTGAATTGGTATATCATCAACAAACATTTTACATGAGCAATGAACATGCAGAAGTAGGTCATTATTATATATAGAGAAACGAAGTGGTCCTGGTATTGATCCCTGTGGTATTCCATATTTCTCGGGTAATAAAGACGATCTCCTCATCCCGATTTCAACAAGTTGTTGACAATTACTGATGAATTAGTCTAAAAATGTTACTGCTTGAATTCTTTTTTTTTTAATAGAATCTGAATTTTTAGTGAGAAGAGACTGAAGTATAACATCAAAAGCTTTAGCAAAGTCTGGAAAAAGGATTCCTGTAATTTAATTCTTATTGATATTCAAAAAAAATATTGCTGAGTCAGTGGTATTAAGGCTGTATGGCAAGAATGGTTTTCTCTAAATCCTGACTGGTTTTCATTACTTAGACCATATATTTTAAAATGAGAATGTAAGTGAAATTGTATCTTTTTCTAAAGGTTTAGATAGGACTGACAGTATGGATATTGGTCTATATTTAGACCAACTGGTTGGGTCACTGATTTGTGTAAAGGTATCATTTTTGCTCATTTAGACTTCAGTGGGAAATAAGTCTTGTCAATACACAAGTTAAATGTGTACGTTAAAGTATAGGTGATAGCATATGCACTGTTTTTTTTTTGTATTTTACTATCGATTTTGTTAAGGTCTTTTGATCCTGACTGTTTTGATTTAAGTAAGCTAAGCACTTCTGTTACTGTTATTGGGGACAAGATAAATTCACATGAAAGATTTTTTGATGAACAGTAATGTATTAATTCTAACAGCTCATTTGTTTTTGTTCCATCACTAAATACGATAAATTCAGCAGTGTTTGCAAAATGAGAATTAAGGTTTTCTGCTGATATTTCTGGTATGATTTTTGTGTGTGATGTAGTCAAGGTATTAATGGCTTTTTAAATCGTTTTTGGATTCTTTGCTGAAGACAGCAAATCTTGAAAGTATTTTGTGTTAGCTTTGCATTTTATTGAATTGGCTTTGTTTCTCTGCTTTTTTCTATTCATCTTTTTTTCCTTCGATTTTGGTAAATAATCTCTTAGATTTATCCCGTTTTCATTACTTTTGTTAACCATGGAGGTTTCATTAATTAAAAAAAAATCTTTCTTATAAATAGAGCATGTTTATCATAAATAGACATAAATGTCTCTATGCAATACTTAATAGCATCATCGGGATTTGTACTCTGATAGAATTTGAGTGGTGTATATCATTGGTGAAGGCATCTTCATCAAAATGTCGAAGAGAGTGGGAGGATCTCCTTGTGCCCTGATTTGGGTATCTTTATTCCTTTTTTCCACCATGTAAAACAGATGGAAGAGTGATCGCTACAACCTGTCTGCACTAAGCATGTTTCTGCTATGTTGGTCTTTGAAGTAGTGTAAATGTGATTAATGAGGGTGTTAGTGTTAAAAGTGTGTGTGTGTGTGTGTGTGTGTGTGTGTGTGTGTGTGCGTGGTGGTGTGTGTGTGTGTGTGTGTGTGTGTGTGTGTGTGTGTGTGTGTGTGTTTTGTGTGTGTGTGTGTGTGGTGTGTGTGTGTGTTTGATTGTTTTCGCACACAGGGACATCTGATTCTAGTTTCTCTTCTGAAAGACTTTTGGGATGGAGGGTAGTCACTAATTGATGTTAACTCCTGGGGGGGGGGGGGGGGGGGGGTACTCCATTTCCACAGGCGGTGACCTAAACCTCGATATGTGCCCAGATAGTCAACTCACGAGTGTAATTTTTCATTTAAAAAATAAAAATATTATATACCACTGGTGGGACATGGGGGTTGAAAATGATGAAATTTTGTTTACAAGCCCATGTTATGCCTTATATTGAAAGGGTATCACTTGTAAAACATAAAAACCAAAGAATTACTCATTTTCTGCACTTTTGCCATGGAAACAATCCAAGATGGCCGCCAATACTAAATGTTTCAAACTCGTAAACCTGTTTATCTATAACAAGTAGAAAAAGCCTGTTTCTACAGACATGTTTTACAACGTGAATTGTTTACTTCACACAGGAAGAGCTTTATAAATGTGTCCAGCAATTTTTTTGTTCTAAAAAAAAACCCCATGATTTGGGGCACTTTTGCACTCGGTTCTACCCATAAGACACGGCAGATTTCTTTGCGTGAAATTCGGGCAGCTCTCCCTGGGGAGAGTGCGTCGTCACAAGAGTAGCTCGAACTATTATTTCTTTTATTTTTCTTGTCTGCAACTGTATTTGTTTCCCTATCACAGCGGCTTTTTTTCTACAAAAGTTTGCCAGGGAAATATGTGTTGTTGCTGTGGGTTCTTTTACGTGCGCTAAATAATTATGGGTACACACGGGACCTCGGTTTATCGCCTCATCCGAAAGATTAGCACCCAGACCACCACTCATGGTCTAATATCTGTCCATCTAGTCTTTTTGTGCTCAGGTAGCTCATAAGGCCTCGACTAAAGCCCGCCACTGATGTCGGTCGGCTGAAACACGCTCCAGACGGCCCCATGTCCAACCCTTTTCCTTCATCTCCCTCTCTACTGTTCTCCTCCAAGTTTCCTTGGGGCGGCCTCTCTTTCTTCGACCATCTGGAGTCCATCGTAGGGCGATTCTGGATATGGCTGTGGTCTGCTGGCGGAGCACATGTCCTATCCATCGCCAACGCCTCCGTTTGACTTGCGTGGAGATGGGTTCAGTTTCTGTTCTTCGGTGGAGTTTTTCATTGGTGATGGTATTCGGCCAAAAGATGCGTAGAATGCGTCTGAGGCATCTGTTTTGGAAGACATCAAGTTTGTTGCTGATGGTTTTGGTCATCTTCCATGACTCTGATCCATAAAGGAGGGTGCTAATCACGTTTGATTTGAAATTCTTAATTTGGTCTTCAGGCGTATGTTCCCTGCCTTCCTTGTGCTCCTGAGTGAGGCAAGGCCTGGCTGGCTTTTACAAGTCGAGCCCGGATCTCCACCTCCCCATCTCCTGTGTTTGACATTTTGGATCCAAGATAAGTGAAGTCATTTACTTCCTCAATCTGATCCCCATTCAGTCTGATGTTCTCTTCGACTCTGGCGTTCATCATGGTCTAATGGATGAGGGGAAAGTTTCGAACCCAAACAATGATCAAACCACCGCACACTTCCAACTCAGACATTTTTGGCTTTCTTATGCAGGCGCTTTACCTCTAGATGGCTGATCCACCCTAATGCCCTAACCACTAGGCTACCTTGCCCCCTACTCTCTGTCTGAAATTCAGGCTGATCACCAGGGGACAATCTGCTGCCACAAGCACAAAAAGCAGGCCATAGTGGAAAAAAAAAGTATGCTATGTACTTTTTCTCTATAAGTTTTGTGTGTTTGTTTTGCATCATTTAGCTTAATTAATTTATTGTCACAGCTCACCTTATTTTGTTGTTGCTTCAATAAATTATGTATTCACTCATGACCCAGGTTATGACGCAAGGGCAGGCGGTGAGAGGTTGAAAAATTGGGATTCGTGGCAGATATGAAATCTGTGACACCATTTCTTTGACAAGGACGTTACCTCTCGCGACAACAAAGCATTGCCACTATTACACACTGTGGAAAGACGGTAGACACATGCACGCAGACACGCACACGCACGCATGCACGCACACAACACACATGCCCCCGCACGCACGCTCGCACGCCACGCACACACACACACACACACACACACACACACACACACACACACACACACACACACACACACACACACACACACACACAAACACACACACACGGCTTTTTTTCTACATAATTTTGCCAGGGAAATATCTGTTCTTGCTGTGGGTTCTTTTACGTGCGCTAAATAATTATGGGTAACACACAGGACCTCGGTTTTTCACCTCATCTGAAAGATTAGCACCCAGACGACCACTCATTGTCTAATGGATGAGGGGAAAGTTTCTAACCCAAATGGTGATCAAACCACCTCAGACTTCCCACTCAGACTTTTTTGGCTTTCTTTGCAGGCGCTTTGCCTCTAGATGGCTGATCCACCCTAATGACCTAACCACTAGGCTACCTTGCCCCCTACTCTCTGTCTGAAATTCAGGCTGATCAAAGGGGACAATCCGCTGCCACAAGCACAAAAAGCAGGCCACAGTTGAAAAAAAAAAATGCATATGTACTTGTTTCTCTATAAGTTTTGTGTGTTTGTTTTGCATCATTTAGCTTAATTAATTTATTGTCACAGCTCACCTTATTTTGTTGCTACTTCAATAAATTATGTATTCACTCATGACCCAGGTTATGACGCAAGGGCAGGCTAGTGAGAGGTTGAAAAATTGGGATTCGTGGCAGATATGAAATCTGTGACACCATTTCTTTGACAAGGACGTTACCTCTCGCGACAACAAAGCATTGCCACTATAGCACACTATGGAAAGACGGTAGACACATGCACGCAGACACGCACACGCACGCATGCACGCACACACACACACACACATGCACGCACGCACGCATGCACGCACGTACGCTCGCATGCACGGACGCACCCACGCACGCGCACGCACACACACACACACATACACACCACGCACGCACCACACACACACACACACACACACACACCACACACACACACACACACACACCACACACACACACACACACACACACGCACCACACACACACACACACAACCACACACCCACCAACACACACACACACACCACCACGCACCGCAGCACCACGCACGCACACACACACACACACACACACCACACACACACACACACACACACACACACACACACACACACACCATGTATGCACCACGCCGCACAAACACACACATACCCACACGGCGCGCGCGCACAACATCACACGCAAACATACAAACACCACACACACTGCCGCAGCGTAACAATACACACTTTGCTGTTACCTTGTCATATCATCATATTGATTGAAATACTGTTTGACTTTATGACATGTATTCTGTTCCCCATATCCCCCATCACTTTTGTAGTATTATAACATTAGTCGGCACGTAGATATTTCATTAAAGCACACACACACACACACACACACACACACACACACACACACACACACACACACACACACACACACACACACACACACACACACACACACACATACATACACACACACAGGAGACACATTTTTACTTACACACACACAGAGACACATTTTTACTTACACACACACATACACACACACGCATATATATATATATATATATATATATATATATATATATATATATATATATATATATATATATATATATATATATATATAGATAATAGATATAGATATATAAGATAGTATATAGATATATATAGATATATAGATATATAGATATATAGATATAGGGACTGATCCAAATATGTGTTTGAGCGCATGCGCTATCCACGGCTTTAA
>CM060328.1:51187842-51205342 GCA_030674155.1 Stramonita haemastoma
GTCCTCAGAGGAGAAGCCCTCTTCAAACAAGTGTTTCGGGCCTTTAATCTTCCTTATTTATTTTAAAACTTAGGAGGAAATCCCTGCTTTTTGAATTTCATGACAACTGCTGCCAAGAAATGTTAATCTTGAGTGCAGCGAGTGATTTGGCGCATTAACAAGGACCAGGGCTGAGAGTCTGATCTAGTAGAGTTGTGTCATAAACCAACCAGGCCTATTCCATGGTTTTGAAAACTGATTGAAACAGCTGTGTCATGAAACCAAAATGGTTTGGTACTGTCACGAATAGCATCCTTCAAACACACACACACACACACACACACACACCACACAACACACACCACACCCCACATCCAGACTTTCAAGGCAAGATTGTTTTTGATTAGGACGTTAAAGCAAGATGTTAAGGGAAGGTTTTTAGTGTGAGCTTAAGATCTTAACCCCTCCCCAACCCCCCTCCCCCCCCTAAAAAAAAAGGTAAACCCTTACTCATAATCATGTTAATGCTTGAAATGAGAAAGATGTCGAGATGCTCCCCTTCTTCTTACAGCTGATTTTTTTTTCTTTTTCAGTATTGTCAAATAGTGCTGTAGAATGAGAAATAGACAAAGAAAGATATTTTGGATAAACGATCCTAATATTAAATGGTAGGCAGGCAAGATCTTTACATCAACAGGTGCAAATGGACATCTTGTGTTTTAAGACATGTTTATGCATTTTCTTGCTGAAAGTTTTAGCAGAGCAGTTTTGATGTGATCACAAGAGAACTGACAATAATTTTAAATGGAACGATGTGGTTTTTGCCTGTGGTAATTGTGAATTTTATCATCTTTACAATTTTTTTGTTCCGAGGTTCACGCTCCGTGGTTGACTGAAGATGAAGTTTTGCATATGCTACCATTTTTGCTCACGCTAAGGTTGTCGCTTTCCGACTTAAAAGAATGAAGTCTAAACACACCTGTGTGGATGCGGTTTTGTGTGTGTGTGTGTTTTTAAATGTCATCACATACCGCCACAGAACGGCCTACTCTTCCGGAAGACGGAACAAGTTTTAACGTGTTGTTGTTATTGTAGTTAATTTTTGCACTTGCTGATATTAAACATTTTTGTCAGCGCAGTTAAGTTTGCTTGACTCTACATTTATGAGTTGGGTTTGGCTTTATCTTGACAGAAAAATGTGGACAATAAGTAAATACGTAAATAATTTGATATCTGAATATAAAAACGTTGCATGTCATTATTCGTGTGTTAAAGAGACTGGAGGATATGAATCTTTTACTACAGCTCCTATCAATGATGTCATTGTTGTCCATTACTGGTAATTGGGAGGATTGATGGTCTAGAGATTGATCCCGTTTATTGCCCGAAACTTTATCCCGTCAACTAGACTGTGAGTGGTGGCCTGCATACAAGTCTTTCGGAACGGATGGTGAACAAGGTCCTGCATGCAGCATACATTCAGCGCACGTAAAAGAACCCACGACACCAAGAAAGATCTCCACCAAAATTCTGTAGAATAAAGCCCTTCTCATAGGGAAACTAATACACTTTAAAAAAGGACTTTTTTGGAGTGGTACTGCTCTTGTGGCAACGCACAAGCTGGGTATGGGTAGGCCTAGGGTGGAGAGAGGAGACGGTTGGCGTGGAAACCGCGCCGCAGAATAGGAATGTAACAGAAAATGAGGCAGAAAATTTTCTTAAGAACAATAACACGACTGTACCCCCCCCTCCCCCCAACCACCACCCACCACCACCACCACTACTACTACTACTACTACTACTACTATACTACTATATAACTCTGCTGCTGCTGCTGCTGCTGCTGCTGCTGCTGCTGCATGCTCCTCTTCCTCCTCCTCTCCTCCTCCTATCACTACTAAATTTTCTTAAGAACAATAACCACGACTGCTACCCCCCCCCTCCCCAACCACACCACCACCACCACCACTACTACTATACTACTACTTACTACTACTACTACTTACTACTAACTACTACTACTACTACTGCGTGTGCTGCTGCTGCTGCTGCTCCTCTTCTCCTCCTCCTCCTCCTATCACTACTATACTACTACTACTACTACTACTATACTACTACTACTATACTACTATACTACTACTACTACTACGATAATTATGATACTATAACAAACAATAGGGGTTTTTGTGGTGCAATACCCAAATGATACTGACTCAGAGCGCGCGCGCGCACGCGCACACACACACACCACACGTACACAACACACACACACACACACACACACACACACAACACACACGCGCGCGGCGCGCGCGCCCTGAGAGAGAAGCCCAAATTGCCCGCAGATAATATGCTGTGACTGGAAGTGGTATTCAATTCAATTTTCAGTTTATTTGAATTCGTTCAGTTGTGAAGTTTTTCACACTGCTTTAGAATAGAAACGAGTACAACTGTCATTGTCATAACATGGGTGTAAATTTTCATACTTTGAGATTAAAAAATATATATCGCTGTATAATTTTTCACCTACGTTATGAACTTACGTGGTTTTTTTGTTCAGGTAAAACTGGGTGGCCAGGCGACCTGCCATGGCAACCTGACCACACAAACCTCAACATCAAGGACCACACAAACTCAACATCAAGGACCACACAAACCTCAACATCAAGGACCACACAAACCTCAGGACAACATAAACCTCAACATAGACCACACAAACCTCAACATAGACCACACAAACCTCAACATCAAGGGCCACACAAACCTCAACATGAAATACCTGCAGCAGCATCCCCTGAGGGAGGAAGATCAGCGCTCTGCTCTTCAGTCTCCCTTCCCTACCATCATCATGGCCACAGATTCCAGAGAAAAGGTATGTAAAACAACGTGGTGTAGCTTATGGGAAAAAATGTCTTCCCAATTCTGTAAAAAAAAAAACAGGAAAAATATCCACCATATTTTTTCATATGGTTACTTGTAGTTTTGTTTCAGTTACTGGATGTGTTTCTGAAACGGCATTTAAAAAGGTACACGTATTTCTTCAGCAGACAGTGCCGAAGAAAATTTACAAAAACTGCATACACACGGCGACTGGATGTAAAAAAAAAAGTACGAGTGCTTATTTTATTATCCTTGACATAAAAGAAAAAATAAGTAAAGAGTAGCTGAGAATTATTTAAAATGGTAAAGAAACAATCTGGGCAATCTCATAAATTTAATGTAAACCCATTTTTCATTTTGTTTTGGTTGTGATACAGCACTGCATGACCTAACTTTTACATCAGAGGAGTGCTGTTGTTTATTTACGACCACAAGTATAATTATTGGTTAGATTTCCCACAGTTGTAAAGTTGTCTTTGAAAATCGTGTTAAGACACTATGTCCTAACAATGAATGCCTGAAACCAGTACCCTACTTGTTCGTTACAAAAAAATGTCCTGAAAGCTAACGTATCTTTCTGTCGAAAATGAGTACTGGGAAATGTAGAGATCAAAAACATTTTTTGAAGAAAAATTGTTTCAACTGAGGGAGGGATATCTATAATGCATGCTAATGTATTTTTTGAATTTTATTTATTCTTTTATATCGAGGATAATGGATTGAGCACTCGTGTGCTTTTTATATCCAGTCCCCGTGTGTATGCAGTTTTGTAAATCTTGTCATCTGTTACCACCGGCACACGATGGCCTACTCTTGCGAAAAGCGGAACAGGATTTAACGTGTGCGCAAGATATCTGCGTGCGTTCCTACACGGTGCCTCGGTTTATAGTCTCATCGGAAGGACTTTTGGGGAGGGTGGAGTCAGCACTGATGTTAACTCCAGGGGAAAAATCCCCTCGACCAGGAATCGAACCGGGTTGCGAGCGTAATATTTCTCTTCGTAGATTTAATTTTTAACGCTAAAACCACAATCCTAGATAGAAGGCAATGAGGTGCTCATGGCTTAGTCTATGATCTGTACCATATTGGTTTTCTATTTAATTCTATTCTATTTTCATTTTATTTATCTTGCACACACGCCAGAAGACCTTTTCATAGAACATCTTACACATACGTCAGATGATTAAAAAAAACACTGGATTATCTTACGAACACACATGTCAAAAGACCTTTTGGTAGGACATCTTGCACTCACGTCAGAAGACTTTTTTCATATTTCCAAAGGATCTGCCAAAATAGACAATAAAAAGACAGGATCATGGAACTAAGTGTAGATAATAAAAAAACCATAATCATTAAAAAAGAAAGAAAAAACATTTGCAGCGACCTCTCAAAAGTTTTGCCACGGATATTGTGATATGGATCTGTAGTAGCCAGTTGCTCATGGTTTCTTTCCCCAGGTCATCTCCACTCTCCTGGATCTGTCTGTCCACTGCAGGTTGTGAAGACACCAGCACACGATGCTGGAGTACAGGGCCCAGTGGACTTGTCCTCACCCACACGACTTGACTTGACCTATGTAAGACTGATAGGGAGGACGGTAACAACCGGAGACAAGGAGCAATGCTTGAACACAGCCCTGAAGGTTGAGCTTCTGAAGGGCAAGTCTGGAAAAACGAGCCCCTAAAGGGCTGCATTGTCGCCGCTGTAGTCTAGTGGTTAGGGCGTTGGACTCGTAATCTAAAGGTTGCGGGTTCGATCCCAGCTTTCGGCTATGGCGTTGTGCCCTTGGAAAAGGCACTTTACGGCTATTTTCTCACCCCACCCAGGTGTAAAAGGGGTACCAACCTTGTGTTGGGGATTAACCCTGCGATAGACTGGCGTCCTATCCAGGGGGGAGTCTATGACTCTCAGTCGCTTAACGCCACAGAAACCAGGATAAGCACCGGCCTGATGAGCCTTAGGCTCGTGACAGATTTTAACTAAAGGGCTGCATCATGCAAGACAAGCCCCCCGAATGGCAGCACCCTGCAAGACAAGCCCCTGAAGGACAAGTCCCGTATGCAAAACAGGCCCCTGAAGGGCAAAATCCTGCATGCAAAACAGGCCCCTGAAGGGCAAAATCCTGCATGCAAAACAGGCCCCTGAAGGGCAAAATCCTGCATGCAAAACAGACCCCTGAAGGGCAACATGCAAAATAAGCTCCTGAAGGGCAAAATCCTGCATGCAAAACAGGCCCCTGAAGGGCAAAATCCCGAAAGACCTGCCCCTCAAGGGCAAACTCCTGAAGACCAACTCCTGAAGGGTACACTCCTGAAAGACCAGCCCCTGAAGGGCACACTCCTGAAAGACCAGCCCCTGAAGGGACACTCCTGAAAGACCAGCCCCTGAAGGGCACACTCTGAAAGACCAGTCCCTGAAGGGCACACTCCTGAAAGACCAGCCCCTGAAGGGCATACTCCTGAAAGACCAGCCCCTGAAGGGCACAACTCCTGAAAGACCAGCCCCTGAAGGGCAAACTCCTGAAAGACCAGCCCCTGAAGGGCACACTCCTGAAAGACCAGCCCCTGAAGGGCACACTCCTGAAAGACCAGCCCCTGAAGGGCGAATCCAGTGCAGGCCTAGCATTGTTGCCCAGGGATCTAGGATCAGATCCCAATAGGCAGAAGAGCAAAGTTGATAGAAGTTTGGGGGCTTTCGCATCATGTCTGCATGGCCTCGTATCTCTGAAACAATTCAGAGATCAAATGCGATGAGACAGTGAGGACTGGGGTCTCTGTGGACATCGGACATTCGACATGCAGCAGCATGTGAAAGGTAAGAATTGCAAAGCCTCCTTCTATGAAAGGGCTACCTTGCATTCTTCTATGCCTGCGTGCATCATGTTCACACGTGTACCTCAGTCTTTCACATTTCCAAATCAAAATTTGTCCCTGGAGTTTTCGGTAAGGCTCAACGATCGCGGATTTCAGAACTTCATCAGGAGCCTTTGAACCTTACTCTGTGATCACAAAGACTGGCAGACTAGGCGTCGACATTGGGTTTGGTGTCCTAAACTGGCACAGCCAGTAAAACCCTTGCACACAGTGCTCAAGGGGAAAGGACACATCCAGCCCCCAGACTTTGTTCAAGCATTTGCTCGACTTTCTGGGTCTCTCCCATCTCGACCTGATTCCTTAAAAGTCTTAGCATAGATGTCAAAAAGTCATGTTGGTCATCTTAGTTCTCTGGCCCTGTCTCTGACGTCGTGATTGTCACACGTATCAAGACCTCACAGAGGTAAGTACACGTGCAATGTTTTCTTCTTTTTTGTGCTTTTGTTTTTCGAGGTACCACTGCGAAGTTTTAAGATTTATGTTGAATATTCCAGTGTTTCCATAACTTACCGAAAGACAAAAATTCCAGACCTTTATGGGGCCTTTTTGATATTCCGCATGCCTGTATACACGAACGAAAGCAAAGCACCAGCAAGCATGAATATAAGTTATGAAAGATGATGACAAAATGTCCCCCTGATGTGTTAAGCACTGTCAAGATTAAACCTGGGTATCAAAGATTTTATAATTGTAACAAATAGAAATTCGACACAGACCAAACAAATCGCCAGCAGCTGATGTGAAGAAAAGCTTAGACACCGTTAATTGCTAAAACATCCCTAGAAACTGCATTGTCTGAAATGTAGAGAATACACAACATATATACATAATATCTCTCTCTCTCTCTCTCTCTTCTCTCTCTCTCTCTCTCTCTCTCTCTCTCTCTCTCTCTCTCTCTCTCTCTCTCTCTCTCTCTCTCTCTCTCTCTCTCTCTCTCTATATATATATATATATATATATGTCACTCCCCCTCTGCCCTCCCTCCCTTCCTCGCTCCCCCTCTCTCTCTCCACATATATATGGAGAGAGAGTGAGTGTGTGCGTGTGTGTGCCCCGTGTGCAGGCATTACGTTTTGAAATGTCTCAATTGTTTGTGTAGAAATCCTTCCGTCATCAAGGCTGTTCCCGTCCTAGGTACTTCAATGCCTGAGGACACGGCACGAGCAAGTGGAAACACCCAATAAGGTATAGGCCCCTACCCGTGTGTCATCTTGTTGTAGTTGCTGTAATTGTTGTTTTTGTTGGGCGTTTCCGTTGCATCGTATCTTGTGTTGTATAATAATATATTGTATCGTATTGTACTGTACTGTTTAGTACTATTGTGTTGTATCCTATCGTATTGCATTTGTTTAACTCTGTCATATCGTGTGGTGTGGTGCTGATATGTGACTTTTTTTTCCAATTCCCTATCTCCAGACAAACTGGGTTCGAATCTAGGAAAACTCTTATAGCCTTCTTCAGTGCTAACTTTGTTGTTCTGGCATCAGTGTTATTCTCTCTCTTCCTGTCTCTTTGTCTCTGTCTCTCACTCTGTCTGTCTGTCTGTCTCTTTGTCTCTGTCTCTCACTCTGTTTGTCTCTTTGTCTCTGTCTCTCACTCTGTCTGTCTTTGTCTTTGTCTCTCACTCTGTCTGTCTGTCTCTTTGTCTCTGTCTCTCACTCTGTCTGTCTTTGTCTCTCTCTCTCTCTCTCTCTCTCTCTCTCTCTCTGTCTCTCTGTCTCTCTCTCTGTATCAACAAATGATGGGTACAGGCACAATTTGTCAAGATATATTTTTCACTCTATTAATAAAAGGAAGACAATGCTAATTCAAGATGTATATTGAAAAACTGTTATGATTCGATACGTAATTGATGTGCATGATTTCCACAATTTTCCCTAGACATCATATTTTTGTGATTAGAATGTGTGTTT
The DNA here is from genome assembly GCA_030674155.1 of Stramonita haemastoma. Classification (NCBI taxonomy): domain Eukaryota; kingdom Metazoa; phylum Mollusca; class Gastropoda; order Neogastropoda; family Muricidae; genus Stramonita; species Stramonita haemastoma. Next base: position 51,195,491 of record CM060328.1, read on the forward strand.
TGCTTCTTTGATCAGTTATGAATCAAACCTTTAATGCATTTTGGTTTGCCAGTTATATGAATGAACCCCAAGCCCATGAAATGTATTGTGGTCCATGGCCAATGTACATTAAATCATTTCAGTGTTCAGTGTTCTCTCTCTCTCTCTCTCTCTCTCTCTCTCTCTCTCTCTCTCTCTCTCTCTCTCTCTCTCTCTCTCTCTCTCTCTCTCTCTCTCTCTCTCTCTCTCTCTCTCGCTCGCTCTCTCGCTCGCTCTCTCTCTCGCTCTCTCTCTCGCTCTGTCGCTCTCGCTCGCGCGAGCGCGCGCTCCATTCCCCTCTCTGTATATAAATACTTCCCCCCAGAATACAATACAATACAATACAATACAATACAATACAATACAATACAATACAATACAATACAATACAATACAATACAATATATATGTATATAATGTATATAATTCCCTCTCTCTGTCTCTCTGTCTCTGTCTCTCCCTCTCTCTCTCCATCTCCCTCTCTCCATCTCCCTCTCTCTCTAAGTCTCTCTCTCCCTCTCTCTCTCCCTCTCTCTCTCTCTCCTCTCCCTCTGTCTGTCTGTCTCTGTCTGTCTGTCTGTCTGTCTGTTTCTCTCTTCTCTCTCTCTCTCTCTCTCTCTCTCTCTCTCTCTCTCTCTCTCTCTCTCTCTCTCTCTCTCTCTCTCTCTCTCTCTCTCTCTCTCTCTCTCTCTTTCTTTGTGTTGTGTATGGATGCCACGCGCTTTGTGTGTGTGCGCGTGCGTGCGTGCATGTGTGCGTGTGTGCGTGCGTGCATGCGTGCAAGCATTCGAGTTCAAAATATCTTGATTTTCTTTTCCTAGAATCATTCTGTCATCGCCATGCCGAAGTCGGAAGCGCTGGACCTGACTTGTCGGACGCTTAATGGCGATTGCAACGCAATTTTGCTCATGGGACAGACACAGGCTGCTGTCAGAGCGTTGGACGAAGAAGAAGAATCCTTTTGCCATCAAGACTGTTCCCGTCCTAGGTACTTCAATGCCTGGGGATGCGGCACGAGCTAGTGGAAGCACCCATAAAGGTAATACCAGTATGTGATCTGTTGTTGTTGGCCGTTCCATAGCTTAACCTTCTGAGAGCACTCCAGAACATGTACTGTTTCGCACATCATACTTAGGAATATCACTGAGATTAGAAAAAAAATATTATAAGAAGTTTGCGTATATGGCCGGTTTGTTTTTTTTCAAGTGCTTTACTATATAGGCAGCTGTACTCTGTCTTCAGAAGATTTTTTAAATTCTTTTATGGAGTGTAAAGCTCATACTAAGAGTATGTAATGGAGGAAGACAATCTTTACATAGTTTAAAGCATAACATTTTAATATTGGGATTTAAACTTTGTGTACACCAATGACCCACAAAATAATAATAATAATAATAATAATAATAATAATAATAATAATAATAATAATAATAATAATATAATAATAGGCACCCATCAGTCTCGAAAGACTATGGAGCTGCACTAATGATAATAAATGATAAGAATAAGAAAAATGATAATAATAATGATGATGATGATAATGATGATGATGATGATGATGACGAAAATACTGCTAAAGATGATAATGATAATAATCCTAAAAACAGTGATAATATTCTTTGTACAAAATTCGGAGTAAGTGTAATCTATCGTGAAATAGCCCGGAGTCGAAGCTTTTTTTGTAGGCCCCAAAAATCTCAAGTGTATAAACACTGCACAATATTATGTGCAACAACAGGGTGTTTGTTTTAGGGATAGTGAACTAAAAAATGATCAAGGATGCGCTCTCCAGGGAAAACATCATTTCCGATTTCTGTGGTATTTTATTTCACTGAGACAGGCTCCAGTTCCCAGTGTACCTCTCAAAGTTTTGCATTGTCCACTGTGGAGGGGACTTCTCTCTCAACTCCTCCAGGAGTCGGTGGGGCACTGGAGTTTGTTTTTCAGACAGTGTTTCCGGGGGATAATGTGTACCTGGCAGAGCCTGTCTGTTTTCCAGGTAGCAGGGTGCAGGCTGGTTAGGTTTGATCGGGTATACTGCTGACCTGGTTGGCTGTAGCAGGCCTGCATTCTAGCACAAAGGGATAGTTAGTAATGCGAGGGTAAGATGTTCACTTTAGCAGGGGAGCCCCACAAATAAACATTTCAATGGTGCCAAGAGGATGGTTGGAATGTTGTCCACAGCATGATGATCTTGTTAAATTAAAATCAATTGTTTTATATGTGTTCTTACACACTGCTCATCCTTTTCAGGCCTGCTAATCTACATGGAAAACTACACCGCAGTGGACTACACCATACAATGCTGCACCACGGAACACTTCACCGCGGAACACTTCACCGCGGAACACTTCACCGCGGAACACTTCACCGCGGAACACTGCACTGCCCAGTGACTCGCTGTGGGATTTCTGCCACATTCTTGCATGTCAGGAATGGAACTACGCAACTCCGGTAAGTAGGCCTATTATTTTTTCCGTCTTGCCGTTGTGGTGTGTCGTGTTGTGCCGTGCCTTGCCGCGCCGTGTCGGGTTGGGTCGCGTCGTGTAGCGTCGCGTCGTGTCGGGTCAAGTCAGGTCGCTTGCCATGTCTGGTCGCGTCGCGTCGCGTCGCGTCGTGTCGTGTCGGGTCGGGTCGGGTCGGGTCGGGTCGGGTCGAGACAGTCCGGGTCGGGTGCATGCGTGGCGCGCCAGTTTAAGGTAAATTTCTCTGTGCGAAATTCAAGCTGACCTCCAAAGGGACAGCACATCGCCACCAGAGCATTACCTCCCATTATTTAAAAAATTACTTTCTGCATGTGCATTTGTTTCCCTATAAATGTGACTCTCTCTCTCTCTCTCTCTCTCTCTCTCTCTCTCTCTCTCTCTCTCTCTCTCTCTCTCTCTCTCTCTCTCTCTCTCTCTCTCTCTCTCTCTCTCTCTCTCTCTTTTGCCTTGTCTCTTCCCTCTACACCACGGAAGACTACGCTACACCACGGAAGACTACGCTACACCACGGAAGACTACGCTACACCAAGGAAGACTACACTATACCACCGAAAACACCACAGACTATTACACCACGGAAAACACCACTGTGTGTGTGGTGTGTGTGTGTGTTTATGTGTGTGTGTGTTTATGTGTGTGTGTGTGTGTGTGTGTGTTAGTGTTGTGTGTGTGGGTGTGTGTGTGTGTTGGTGGTGTGTGTGTGTGTGTGTGTGGTGTGGAAAGTGTGTGTGTGTAAAAGTGTGTGTGGTGTGTGTAAAAGGGTGTGTGTGTGTTGGGAGGGGGTGCGGGGGCGGGGGGCAGGGGGGGGGGTGAGTGTGCTCGCACCCACGCGCAATTTTGTTTCTTCTTTTATTTTGAGGATAATGGAATGACACTCGTGCGCTTTTTTACATCCAGTCCCTGTGTGTGTGTCAGTTTTGTCAATTTTGCCATCCATTCCCACAGGCACACAATAGCCTTCTCTTTCGAAAAGCGAAACGGGTTTTAACGTGTGTGCAAGATGTTCTCCGTGCAAGATGTGCGTTCGCACACTGTAATTGGGTTTATAGTCTCATCCAAAGAACTGGGGGGGGGAGAGGGTTGTGGAGTCGGCTCTGATGTTAACTCCACAGGAAAACATCCCCTTGAACGATATTCGAACCCAGGTCAGCATATCATGAGCGCAATGCACAACGCTCTAACCAATCAGGCTGTCCCGTCCCCTTCCCTACCTACACTGAAATGGTTTTGGTTTGTTTTAAACTGTGAGGAGAAACATAGCCCTCAAATCACTCAGCTCTGTCAGTTTTCTTCCCTACATTTTATCACACGCTAGTTAGTTGCAAGGACAAGTAAAAGAAAAAAATAATTCAAGTTCGTGAAATTTTAGAAATGTGTTAGTTTGTGAAGCATACTATTAATCAAAATGTATTTTCCCTTCCATATCAAAATTCGCCGATATTTTGTAGTCTTTCTGTTTCTGCTGTAATTACTTCATGTCAGACCTCATAGCTGGTGTCCGCATATTAAGTTTAAAAAAAAATCAAATTGAGCTAGTAGTAAACAAAGAATGAAGTCTCGTTCTTTCCTTCATGTTGGGTCAGTTGGAATCAAAGTATAAAGTGTTTTTATGGTATTTAGCTCGCTGGAATCAAGGTAAAAAAAATGTCCCTAATACATATAGTATCGATGTTATTTCCTTCATACTGAGTTTGTATTAAAACTATACCCTCTTCCCTTAATATTGAACCAGGGGGTATGAAAGTATAGAAATCTTTCCTTCATTTTTGGTTAGATGGCTTCAAGGCATAAAAATCTTTCCTTCATATCGAGTCAGTTGGCATCAGTGTAAAGTTTTCTTCCTCCCATCGGGCTAGATTGTATGTAAGTATAAACTTCTTTCCTATATGGTGAGTGAGTTTTTATTCAAGGAAGAGGCCATTTCTTCAGTTAACTGGTATCAAAGTACAAGTTTTTTTCCCTTAATATTAAAGTTAATTTTTTATCAGGTTTGTTAGAATTAAAGCAAAAGCTGTTTCCTCAATGTCTAATAAACATATTACGAAGTATACAGTTATTTCACATTGTTTTATTACTGTCAGAGTGTAGAGTTCCTTACTCCTTGTCTAGTTAGGTGATATCAAGGTGTAAAGCTCTTTCCCCAATATCCAGTTAGCCGCTTACCATATGCATTAAGGTCTTTTATTTTTGTTCCATCATTTTTCATAAAACTTTTATTTAGCTTACATTTGAGAAGTTGGTATCAAAGTATAAACATCTGTCTTTCACATTTATTTTGTATCTAAGTTTTCTTTTCATTGAATATTTTTCTACATGTTGAGTTATTTGGTATGGGAGTATAAAATTCCTTCATTTGTATTATTAAGTTGGCATCAAAGTCCAAAGCCTTTTCTTTTATATTGAGGTAGTTTTAAATTTTGTGTTTTCCCCTTCCTATTCAGTTTGTGTAAAGGTATGATAGTCTCCCCTTCATAGTGATTGTTAGCATCAAACCATAAAGTAAGTTTTTTGGAGGAGTTATTTGGTGTCCAAGCATAAAGTTTCTTTCGTTCATAATAAGTTAGCTGGTATCAATTTATAACATTCTTTCTTGTATATTGAATTAGTTCGTGTCAAAATTAGGGAAAAAAACCTTTTGTATTGAGTTATTGCTATCAAAGTATAAAGTTTTTTCTTTACCTTTTCAGTTGGTACCAAAGGTGTCGAAGTATAAAGATCTTCCTCCATGTTGAAATAGTTCCTAAGTATTTTCTTTCTTGAATATTTTGCTACTACATGTATTATATTTTTCTTTCTATTTAATTTTTCGGTTCCAAAGTAAAAGGTCATTTTCTTCATATCCCAGCTTGTGGTAATATGAGGACGTTTTTTCTTATACTCAGATAGGGCGAGGATTAGATCCCAAACACAATAGGCACTCACATACACACACACACACACACACACACACACACACACACACACACACACACACACACACACACAACACACACACACACACACACACACACACACACACACACACACACACACACACACAACACACACACACACACACACACACACACACACACACACACACACACACACACACACACACACACACACACACAACCACAACACACACACACACACACACACACACACACACACACACACACACACACACACACACACACACACACACACACACACACACACACACACACACACACAGGCGCTCAATTTTTTATTTCGATTGCTTTTGAAAGGACATTGTAAAGCTTTTACTGGCTTACAACATCGTTTTGTTTTGGCGCCAAAAATGCTCAAAATTCTAAATATGATTTCGGATCAGAAGTACTTGTACAAAACAGAGACGAAATGAAAACTCCTGGAAATGTACACTCAGCTTCAGACGTTAGTTGTGATGCAAATCTTTGCCATGGTCATTACTGGTATAGTTAGTTAAAGTTAAAGTCTGTCCCGAGCCATAAGGCTCATCAGGCCGGTGCTTATCCCGGTTTCTGTGGCGTTAAGCGACTGAGAGTCATAGACTCCCCCTGGATAGGACGCCAGTCTATCGCAGGGTTAACCCCAACACAAGGTTGGTACCCCTTTTACACCTGGGTGGGGTGAGAAAATAGCCGTAAAGTGCCTTTTCCAAGGGCACAACGCCATAGCGGAATAGCTGGGATCGAACCCGCAACCTTTAGATTACGAGTACAACGCCCCAACCACTAGGCCACAGCGGCGGCTCATTACTGGTATAGTATCGCCTATTTCACAGAAACAAATCATTTTACCTCGACTTTGCGGGATCAGCTTAAGAGAGAAAACTATGCACAAGCTGAGTGCATCAGCTTAAGAGAGAAAACTATGCACAAGCTGAGTGCAGGATGTTTGAAGAAAGAGCAGTACTTTTCCCGATACTTCTTTTTCCCTGTAGTGCTGTTCCCTGGAGCTGTCAACACTCCACTCTAACCCTACTAGTTCTTGCCCCATGCCGCAAACCCTAACACTTCACCAGTTTGATCCTAACTATTAACTCTTTGACACGGATTCCTGAACTCTGACTCAGTTCTGCGGTATGGGGAAACAGCTGTATAAGGGAACAGCAGCACAGGGAAAGAGGGGTTTGGGGGTACTGACCGCTTGAAAATATTTTATTCCGGAGAATACCGTGATAGAGACATGATTTGCAAAAGAGATGATATGCAGAAAAATGAATGATTATAGCATCCTTATGCTTGCATAGCACTGATGCTTCAAGAATTATTCTATTTTTAGTTTTCTGCAGGACCAAAGTAGGATGGCTTGCGACCACAGTCCATAAATCGGATATCTTCGCTGGAGCTATATAACAACAACAAAAAATAGTGTTCTGATAACCTTTGAAAATAACGGCAATACTGAAAAAGTGCTTAATGTATGAGAGTTACACGGTTTTACCTCAATAGCTTGACACGTAGTTTTGACTTCAAATTCTACTGGTTATCAAGTATAAGGTTTTTTTTTCTTTTACATTAAGTCACTTGGTTGGTTAGTGTAGATCTCTTTCCTTCCTCTTGAGTTGTCACTATGTTTGGGTTGTTGTTTTTTTCATTCCATGAAATAAGTTGGTGTCATTGAATAGAATTATCCCCTTGCTATTGAACAAGTTGGCTCAAAGAATAAAGTTCCAAGCTTGGTATCAACATAGTTATCAAACTGTAAACTTTTTTCTTCAGATTCAGTTATTACAAAAGTATAGAGCTCCCCCTTCATATTTCTTTGTTTTTTGTATCGGAGTATAAAGTTTTCCCTTCCATATTCATTTAGTTGGTGTTAGCAGGCTCTTCCCTTTATATTGAGTGAGTTCTATCAAAGCAAAAAGTTCTTTCGTTCAGGTTGAGTTCGCTGGTACACGTGTAAAAGGTTATTTTCTTAATATGGGTTGGTGTCAAAAAAAAGTAAAATTGTTCCTTGGAATGAGTTGGTTGATATCAAAGAAGTTATTTCCTTTATTCTAGTTGTTATTAGGTAGTTGTTATAGAGCCAGGTGTTATAAGGTATAAAACTCTACCCTTCATATTGAGTTGTTGCCAACCTAGTTAACTTCACATTGATTGCATTTCTTGGAACAACAGTTGCATGAGAGAACAACACTAAAGGGAAAGAGGGGTTTGACTTACTGGCTAGCGGAAAATACTTCATTCCTCAGAAAACGTAAGCGCTATATAAATCCCGTATATCATCATTATTATTACTGTTTCTATTTGTGCAAGAGAAAAGACATGCAGACGAATGTTTTTTTGTTTTTTAAAAAATTTTTAATATTATTATTTTTGTTATTATTTTTTTAGACAAATGTTAGTTTAAAACTAAAGCTAACTCTTGACAGTTATAGTACTGGGGAAAAGGGCCTGCTGTAGTGTATGGAGTCCATGCCCTGTTTCATCTGTGTCACTTTCCACGTGTAGATTTTGATTCAGATTAATCTAGTTTTTTTCAAGGTTTACAGTTCTTCCCTGTGTAGTAAGTTGGTGTTGTATGAAGCTTTTCCCTTCCTATTGAACTAGTTGGTATGAAGTATTAACTTTCATTCCTATTGAGTTGGTGTTATGAAATAAGGTTCCTCCCTTTATACTGAAGAGTTGCTCACCATGTAATGTTCCAAAATTTTCTATTGACTTTGTTTATGCATAGGTTTCTTTCAAGATTTTGTTCTTATAAAGGTGTTGAAAAAATATTAAAGATACTCTTGTAATAATTATTGATATAAACAGATTCCTTTTTTGAATTCCAAAAGTTTCCATAATCCTATAAATGATCATTGCTAAAAAAAATAATAAGAATAAAAAGTTTTTCTTTTTTCTATTTAATCAATCCGTTGAAAAGTGCTTGGGTGCTTTGATAGTTTTGTTAGGTTCATTAGTTATAAATTACGAGTTTCCTCTCGTTTTATTCCGGTGGTATGATTATAAAGCTGTATTTTTTTTTTAATCCTTAGATGGTTTGATATAAGCTGGGCTAGAGATTATTTGAGGGCTTGTTTCCCCAATTTTCTGATTGGATAATGGCTTTGAAATGATTTTGTTTTAGCGCTTGCAAAACTCCAGAGGGTTTTTTTGGCGCTGTTTTGTGAATTCAAATGAAGTATTTGTACATATGCATTTAATTCATAGTCCCATTGTGAACCTTGTTATATACAGTCCCTGATATCAGGTCATCTCTAGCTCTATTTTCCCTGAATGCATTCAGATGATCTGTTTAAAAATGACGTCTGGTATAGTCCTGTCACAACTGATGTTAGGTCAGGAAATAGTCATCTTTATTAAATTTTGTAGTGACCACGCTGCAATACCCGCTTAATGAATTTCTAGTCCCAGGAAACACAAAGGCACAAAATTGTCAGGAAAGCATGCAGCAAAAGCCAGAAAAAAAGAATTGAAGGATAAAAACTTAACACTACCACAAAACACATAGAGCAAACATAAACCCAGACAAATGTATATCACTCGTTTGCACGTGTAGAAACGCGTGCAGCAGCAGCACACACTAGAGCAACAATAAACCCAGCCGACTGTTCACTGCCGCTGAACATGAATAGACACAGGCAGCAATTCACGCTGGGGCAGTTAGTGCTCTGGACGTAGGTAGGTAAGAGAAGTACTGACTCGGGTTCATGGATGACAGGGAAAAGAAGGGAAGGGAAAGGGGCACATTTTCCTTTTTTGTTGTTGCTTTTTTGAGTTGTTTATTTTGCCAATGAAGAGAGACGTGTGAAGCGCCCACCAAAAAGATATGAAAAAGATGGTGCTCCATGATCTGCATGCAACTGAGGCCTTAAAAATAAAAATAAATAATAATTAAAAAAAATACATTGTGTGTGTGTGTGTGTGTGTGTGTGTGTGTGCGCGCGTGTGTGTGTGTGGTTTTATTTCGAAGATAATGAAATTAGCACTCGTGTGCTTTTTTGCATCCAGCCCCCGTGTTTATACAGTTTCGAACATTTTTGTCATCTGCTCCCACTGACACACAATGGCCTATTCTTCCGAAAAGCAGAACGGGTTTAAATGTGTGCGGAAGATGTTCTGCGTGCGTTCACACACGTGACCTCGGTTTATAGTCTCATCCGAAAAACTCTGTGTGTGTGTGTGTGTGTGTGTGTGTGTGTGTGTGTGTGTGTGTGTGTGTGTGTGTGTGTGTGTGTGTGTGTGTTATTTTCTTAAAGGTGGATTCATTGACTTATTAAAGAAAAGTTTGGTCTTGCTGTGATGGCCAGTAATGTTAAAACTAAAATATGTTATTTTGCGATTTATTTGTTGGGGTTTCATATGTAATATTTGTGTGTGCTTTGTTATATTTTTTGTGTAAAGCTGGATTG
>CM060328.1:51215342-51220342 GCA_030674155.1 Stramonita haemastoma
TCTCGGACACCTTACTCCTCAACGACCGCGGATGTCTTTCAATTTTATTATGACAATGGTTTTTAGGTATGAAAAGTGACATGACTTTTTGGCGTGTGATTTTGGTGACTTTCCTCTCTAAAGTGTAGCGTGATTTGTGCTGGTGTGTAGATGGAGCAAAAACATTGATGCAGTATGACTTAAAACAAAAAAAAACCCTACAACAAGATTAGTTTATGTGTTGTATGTTACTGCTTGTGGGTTATGAGTAGTGGGTGTAAAGAGTTATAATGAGTTACAGTGATAAATTGCAGAGTTACACCAGCGAAGCTTTCTGAAAACGAATATGAAAACAACATTGTGTTACTTATACCAAAGAGATACATATTCACATTTTTTTTCTGTTTGGAAAATTCAATACTTAACAGAAAGGTGGTTTATTGTGAGTACATACCGTCATACAGGCAAATTCATAAGCTCTCTGGTAAATGAATTGTACAGCTTTAGTTACGAGGAAACACAGAAAGCAGGACATACATCTTAGAGAGACCTTTCTTTAACAAAATGATTATCAGTAATATTGTGAGTGTTCACAAGTGAACAAACATAAAGCAAATCAACTGATATTTTCCAGCAATGATTGGCATAGCTTTACAAGTCATGTATGTATACACAGCCCTCTGGTTGCTGCAGAGCATAGTGGCATTTGTAAAAAAAGAAACAAAAAATGATTAGTCAAACAGGCTAATTATGTATAAATAAAAAAATTGAAAAAGCCAAACAAAAAAGTATATATATCAAGTTGCTGGACAATTGGTCTCTCTTGTATTTTCATTTTTTAAAATTCTTTTATTTCGAGGATAATGGAATAGGCACTCATGATCCTTTTTTATATCCAGTTCTCGTGTGTATGCAATTTTTGTCAATTTTGTAATCTGTTCGCACCGGCACACAGTGGCCTATTCGTTCGAAAAGCGGATAGGGTTTTAACATGTGAGTTTCTGCGAGAGAGTGAGTGTGAGATCGATCGATCGATCTATCTATCTATCTATCTATCTATCTATTTATCTATCTATCTATCTATCTATCTATCTATCTATCTATCTATCTATCTATCTATCTATCTATCTATCTATCTATCTATTTATCTATCTATCTATCTATCTATCTATCTATCTATCTATCTATCTATCTATCTATCTATCTATCTATCTATCTATCTATCTATAGGGAGAGAGACACACACAGACAGACAGATGGACAGACAGACAGACAGACAGACAGACAGACAGACAGACAGACAGACAGACAGACAGAGGCAGAGAGAGCGAGGAAAAGTGACACACTTATTCCTACTTTGTGTAGGACTCTGTGGTAAATGAATTTTACAACTTTTGTCACGAAGAAAAACAGAAAACAGGACATACATTTTAGAGAGACCTTTCTTTAACGAATAACATTCAGTAATATTACAAGTGTTCACAAGTAAACAAACACAAAGCAAATCAACTGATATTTTCCAGCAAAACGAAAAAAAAGCTTAGTCAAATAAAACAGGTATGCCGGATATATATATATATATATATATATATATATATATATATATATATATTATATATATATATATATATATATATATACACACATGCACACATTTCTCTCTATATAATTCATTGTTTATGCTCTGCCGGTATAAGAACTTTGCATATTAAAAACAAAATCCAACTAAATCCTTGTAGCTTTTGATTAAATCATGATAAAATTAACTTAATATAAAAGCGTGTTGTGTTATTCCCTCAGAGCGTGTGTCTATGGCACTAAACCGGGTTCATTGGCTTTCTATTTTCATTATATGACCTGTAGGCTTTGTGGCAAGTTTATCAGGCTATGGAGTTGCGCACCAGGCTCTAGAGCCAAAGCATGGGGAAGTAGGTATAATAGGCAAACTGTTACCCATGCAGCAGACCTCCTCTCTACGTCGCTGGAATGGTCTATTGGAAAGGCAATCGCCGATATGAATGGTTTTCCAGTCCCGTTCCGTGAGTTGCCAGAACTTTGCCATAAAGGCCTACAGGCCTAGGACTCCAGCTCTCGAATTTTTCCTGAGGGATGGTGTCTAAACACGACACTTGTGTGCATGCTGGCTTTTTATTTTGTTGTCATCCGCTCCTCCTGGCACAGAATGGCCTGATCTTCCGAAAGGCGGAACGGGTTATTAACGACTGCGTAAGAAGTTCTGCGTGCGTTTGCAAAACGAATCTTCGGTTTATAATCTCATCCGAATGACTGACTACAGCCAGTTTACACCTGCCTCTGTTGTCTAATAAAAAAGACGCTCCTCAAGCGACATTGTAACGTTTTGTTTATAAATGACAGTACAGAAATAAGCCTGATGTATTCCTTAGGCAGCTGTGTGATAGCTACGTACACCCGTTGGCTTGGCAGTGTAGGAAAACCATGAACCAAATGTATACAGTGTATATTGTCGTATTTTTGTCAACATTTCACCTTCCGTTTCAATACCCATTTTTAACATGTCGAGTGTCCTTTCCTTCAGCATTTCTTGCCACAGTTATAACAAGCAGAACTCATTCTGATTTGCAAAGATTCATGAACATCTAATCGTAAGTACATGGAAAAATGAATAATATCCACACTTCAGTACATGCACTTCTACGAACATCAGCCCCGACCCGACCAACTTTTCTTTCCAGATACAAGTCACTGCGTGAACATGATCTGCTTAGTTTTTAGGTATTTCCATAACAAAAATGTCCTTTGCAAATTGTGGGATTGAAAAGAAATCCATATTTCTGCAAGTAATGCTTGTTGCCGGCTATGACCAAATCAGTAAGGTTAGAAACACAAGAAAAACGACAGCAAAATGAAACATCAATTTCTAAAGTGTAATCAAAACTTAACTGGAATAAAGAAACATCACTGCTGTACATTTGTAAAGAAGGCATTTAAAAAAAAATACCCCCCCCCCCCCCCCCGCAACACTTTGCAGTTTGACAGGCAATGGTATTATGGAGCTTCTAGAGTGTGTGTTCAGTCGAAGAGAGAGAGAGAGAGAGAGAGAGAGGAGAGAGAGAGAGAGAGAGAGAGAGAGAGAAGAGAGAGAGAGAGAGAGAGAGAGAGAGAGAGAGAGAGAGAGAGAGAGAGAGAGAGAGAGAGGAGAGAGAGAGAGAGAGAGAGAGGAGAGAGAGAGAGAGAGAGAGAGAGAGAGAGAGAGAGAGAGAGAGAGAGAGAGAGAGAGAGGAGAGAGAGATGAGAGAGAGAGAGAGAGAGAGAGAGAGAGAGAGAGAGAGTTTGTTAGAAAAGAAAGACAGAGAAAGTAGGGAAAAGTAACAAAAGCAAAAACCAACCCCCCCCCCCCTCCCCCCAAAAAAAGTCCCAGCATAATACATGAAAAGCAAGCGGGGCAAAAGGGCATGATTTTATGGAGCGCCACTGTTTGTTAGGTCTTTTGTAACAACAGAGGTCTCAGCAAAAGCATGAACAAAAAAGCATCGCTATTCATGCAAAATCCAACAATAACAAAACAGGAAACTCATCATCTTTATCTAATGACACAGACATGGTTTTGCGTTCTTTATCAACGGCAACATATATAACAACAGAGTATAAATTTTACGAACATTGCTAGTACGTCAACACATATTGTGTTTCTTTGTAAGTGAAAAAAACCCCTAACTTTCCCATAATTTGACCAATTTTTTCATAATGGTACATTCAATAAAGCAGGTATTATGACTGGTCTGAAACTGACACTGGAAAAGCCCAGATTAAAACTGATTCAAAAGATAGAAGTTTTGGGCAATTTGAGTTTTCTTTATGAGCGTGCTAAGGCATGTAGATATTCACCCAACTGTAAAATCAAAATATGAAATTCTTCAAATTAATCAAGGACAAAAATACAGACATACAGTTGAAAGCTTACGTAAGAGATACACGTTTTGGGCAATCTGATTATTTTTTATGAGCATGCTAAGGCAAGTATATATTTACCCAATTGTAAAAGACAAACATGGCATCGTTCAAACTGATCAATGACAAGAGATAGAGATGAACACGAAAAGAATACAATGCATGAATCTGTTAACATCCACATGAGACTAGACAATGTATGCGTGGCGCCACATTAGTAAATACCACCAAAAGAAAAGTATGGGGAAGTTATGGACATGATCATTACAAAAAATGTCCTTCGAAGCTTAAAGTGTGATATGAATTATGATGTTGTCATTAACGCCAAAGACTATGCAACAAAGAAGGTCTTTCACATATTTAAGTGTGACATCAACTATGATTGTTGTCATTCAAAATAGACGAGACAAAATAAAAAAAGAAAGCATTTCAAAGCGTTGAGTGTGGTGTCAATTATAATATTTGTCATTCAGGCCAAAATATAAAGAAAACGGATCTTTCTTAACAAGAAATCTTGCAACAGTTGCTGGCACACATTTAGTCATGGCACAAATCAACACAATATGATTATATCGAAGGTACTGCAAACTTTCCAGGAACTTGAATGTTGTTCTTTTGAGCCTAGTATCATTTTGGTCTGTTCTGTTAGCTGATGGGATTACTGTCCTTGCCAGTGATTTGAAGACATAAGCAGTTGTTGATCCTGTCCATAAGGTTATTGCCTTGGTCTGGTAGTTGGTTGATGTCACAGCTGTAACAACATCAGCAGTTCTACACCACAATGGCCATTTCTCCCTGATTTACATGTCTACGTCAACAAAGCGACAGGTCTGCCGACTTCCTTTACCCTGAAAACAACTCTGTTTTCAGGAATTTTCGGCATGCATATTCCACTGGCTTAATGACTTTTTTGTTATTACGGTTACGGAATTAATGTCCATGAGGGGAGGCATATGGTGTTGAAGTATCAAGAAGGAAGGGTCTTATAGAAAGGTTGCTTGATTCAGAAACTAGGATAAAGATCTGGGGTTAAGTTTTTATGTAGATAGGATTTTTCTTGTAGTGGATAACTGCCTAGTATTTTTGGACCA
>CM060328.1:51225342-51240342 GCA_030674155.1 Stramonita haemastoma
GATAAGTGAGTGAGATTTATAGCATCAAACAGAGACAGGTGATTGTTCCAATGACGCTAGAACATCTGACATTAGTCTCATGTTTCTACCCACTGACACCGCCTCACGAAACAATTTAATGTTGATTGAAACAAGTAGATTGAGTAATGAAAACAGTTGATTGAGAGCACGTCTTTATGTCCCAAATGACAACTGCAAAATTGTTTGAAACAAATTCAACAACACCAACTAAAAACAAAACAAAAGAAAAAGACCCCCCAAAAAAACAACAACAACAACAACAAAAACAAAACATGTGTAGTGCTTTGTGGACATTTTTTGTTTGCTTTCTCTTTCAACGAGGTAAAAACTGAGTATGCTTTGTTTGGGTATGCTTTGGTGCTAAACATTGGTATTTATACACATATCTGTACGACTGTTGTACAAAAGCAGGCAATAAATGAAAAAAAACAACAACACGTTTGTTGTATTCACATTGAAAAATACCATTCTGTACTTCAAGAGCTTAAGCACAAGAGATGAAGGGGGATCAGGCTTATAATGGATGTAAACTGATTCTTTCACACATGAAAGTTCTCCGTTTAAGATGACACTCTATAGACCTACAAAAACCGACATCAAAATAAATGGGCAAGCAGTGGGGCCAATACCTGACAAGCTTCTGGTCTCTAGATTCCGCACCAAGTAAGGAAAATCATTCAGGTGTAAGTTAAAGCCATGGCTGCCACACCAAAACTCAAAATCAAGTGAGAAAAAAAAGCAAAACCAAAACCAAAACAAAAAGTAAACTTTGCTTCATGAGGTTGCCAGAGCCGACCAAACAGTGCCCAGTGGCGTCCTTTCTTCTATTACAGATGCCAGAGCGCGATGTGTTCAGCAGGTGAGAAGAACAGAACTTTGGTGTTTGAGGGCTAGTCTCACCAAGGAAGTTAAGGTATACCAAATAGCAAATACACGTTAAAAGGAGTAAATTACAAAAAGCAACTTAAAACATGAATGTACCTAAACTGGAAAACCAGGTTTGAACAAGATATTCAAGGTGTTACTTTACAGATGCTGTAAAATTAAAAGAAAACCAACTTAAAACAAGAATGCACCCACATTGATAAAAACAAAAACAAATCAAGTATGTACCCAAACTGAAAAATCAACTTATAACAAGAATGTACCCACACTGTTACTTGTCAGATGCTGTAAACTGACCAGGGCTTGTCTCTCATCCTGATTTGTTCAAGGCTGCTCTGCAGGGAATGCAGGACAATCAGAAAGGTAAAGAGGGACAGGAGTCCTGAATGAACCTGATGCACGTCTGCATCCCCTACCGTGCATGGCAGAAGACAGAGTCATGCAGATCCCTGATGATTAAAAACAACAAGGCCTACCAGCAGGGGAAAGTTTAGTTGTGGTTGTTGCCAGCAAGCCATGATGAGCGGACACATGTGTGAAATGTGAATTGCCAAGCGTACTAGTGGCGGTTTTCCTAGAGCCAACCACAGTGTCCCTATCATCTCCCTGCTGTCATTTCCCCACTTTCAGCTACTGTCATCTGCTATCCATTCTATGCCATCCCAGCCCAGCTTTTACTCATCTGTAGCAATGACCGACCGTACTTTTGACTTGGTAAAAAAGAGGTGCGCCAATTTCAGAACTAGGCCCTGGATCCTGACTGAATTATGCGGAATGATTTGATGTGATCTCTGTACAATAAACACATTCAGCCTTCAGTAACTAAGTTCCGGCCTGCAGCATACATTCTATGATTGATTTGATTGACGAGACATAAAAGTGTTGCCATTTGTTCATGACATGAATAAGGTTGCTTGGTTTGTTTTGTTTTTCTTTTTCTTTTCACTGTGAGACCTGCGGTGTTTACAGAAATGTAGTGCAGTGTAGTTACTGTTGAGTATTAAGTAACATGAAAAGCTCCATACTACGATGACAATACGTGAAATCTAGAAAAAAGGATCAATATGAAGATTATGTATCCATCTTCCAGATTATACTAGAATACGCACACATGGTTGCCTAATTTGTTGAAAAAGTCCCATGAATATGATCTGTGCAAACACAAGATATATTTGCTAATGTTTGTTGTTATTTTTTTCTCCCCTGCATGATATCATGTTAAAGGAACGAATTGTGTGGCGGTGTTGTCCTGTCATTTAGTGCTACATTCTCAACAGAGACTGTCCATTATGAGCCATCATATTTGACAACAACAATCTGATTGCTCATCAGGAAAAAACAAATTCAAAGTGATCAACATTACTCCGCAGGCTTAAAACAAAAGGCCCCCCATCCTCCCCCAGACCATCCCCAAACCACATTATGCATGTTTTCCGATCAGCTCTTGCATATTTTACCACAAAGTAAACTCCAAAACTGAGATTGCCAGAAACTCATAGTTCTGTTACTGTTGCTTATCACTAGTCATGTTGAAATCAGTCAGATTAAGAAATAGTCACTTCGAATGTCCAATTCTGCAGCACAGACGGTAGTTACTTGGAAAAACACATTGTTCTTCATTTGGAAAGCAGGGTTTCCTTTTTACCGAAACATCCTTCATACAAATGTTGTTTATGGACAGGCAATGGTATGCAAAGGGTTTTAGAGCACGTGCGCACTTCAACAGCTGGTACTTTGAATGCACGGGTGGTAAGATTAAGTGAGGAAGGCAGGTTGAATGAAGGGGTGGAGAAGAGAGATGAATGAAGATTGATTTATTTTTAGATGAGGAGAATGGAAAAGATTTGGTTTAGATGCAGAGTGTAGAGATTAGAGAAGAGTCCAGAGAAGAGAGAGAGAAGAGAGACAGAGAGACAGAGAGAGACGAGACAGAGACAGAGAGAGACAGAGAGACAGAAAGAGAGACAGAGACGAGCAGAGAGAGAGAAGGGAGGGGGGAGGAGAGAGAGAGAGAGAGAAACGAAGAAGACGAAAAAAAGACAGAGTGAAGAAGTAGAGACAAAGAGAAAAGGAGGAAGTGTGTTAGGAGCAACGACAGAGACAGAACGATACGTACTAGAGAGGGACAGAAAGAGACAGAGACACAGAGAGAGAGAAGTGGGTGAGGGTAAACGGGGAAAAACGAAGCTATCGGACGAATAAAAAGCACAAGTTGAAGAAAATATGAGAACAAAGTGGCGAAAAGGAGGAAGTGTTGTTATGGAGCAACGCCAGTTGTTAGGTCAGTTTGAACGATACGGGTCTCAGCAAGTGCGTTCATAAAAAAAAGAAAACAACAGCAAAATAGTCAATTCACCACCTATAATAATCAATTCACCCATTCTTTTCGGTTCCTTCTAAATATCATTGCTTGTAACAAGAAAGAAAAACGTAAATTAACAATGGTAGTATATCAAAACAGACTTCTTTTTTTTCTCTAAATGGAAAGAAAACATAAAACAGTTTATAGACCTTGATGGCTTTGGTTCATAAATGTATTGTCCGTGAATAAAGCAGATGTTGTCTTGGTCTGACATTGCAACTAGACATAGCACAATACAACTGGACGCAAAGGAACCATACTCTTTGGATCTAAATGTTGTTTCCGGACGTGCTTAGGGCATTTCGTATTCGTAGTCAAAATGAATAAGAAAAACAACCAACACAAAGAAAGACATTCTTTAAATGAATCAAGTACCAAAACCTAGAGATATACACGACAAGAATACAACACAATACAGCACAGTACAAGAACAAGAAAAAAAACCACAATCCAATACAAGACAATACCAAACAATAGAGATACACACTACAATGATATTTTCACACAGAACTGTTAAATTGCAGGAGTCTAAACAATGCATGAAGTGCGCAAAACATTGCTAACAAAAAAACCTCCAAATTTTTACATTTTAGATGTCATCATAACAAAGAAACACCTTAAGAAGCGTTAGTGATGATATCAAAATTAATACAGTGTTGATGTTCGATATCAAAAGTTTAAGCAACATAAAATCCCTTCTTCCCCCGTAGGGATGCCAGGGGCCTGTCAGTATAAATAGCATTCCCACATGGAGACTCTCTCCCAAGAATTCCCTCTTTTCTATCCCTCTGTTTGTTTCTGCACTGTCCCTTTTCTTTCTGTCACCTTCTTTTTTTTATTTTCTACCTTCTGTGTCCATTCCCAGAGTGATAAAAAAGATAACAATTCTCTCCAATGCCGAAGTCGGATGCGCTGGGCCGGCCTGACTTGTCAGGCGCTTAACGGCAATGCAACGCATTTTCGCTCATATGACAGACAACAATAGATGTTCTGTATGAGAGTTCTACATAGTAAAAAAAATTCCTTCTGTATAAGAAGCGTCAGATCGATCAGCCGTGAATAGGTACACCATTCAGCCATGATCCAACAAATCAACAATACTTTCATGGAAACAAAGGGAAAACTTCCACAGACTTGCATGTATTCTCTTGCACCATGCAGGTGGTTGGATGCCTGTCAGCTGACAGGGAACGGGTGCTCACCAGTGGCTTGAAGCTGGGAGCCAGAGCTACAGCTGCTGATCCTGTCTACAGGGTTACTGTCCTGGTCTGCCGAAGTGTTGATGTCAAAGCTGTCACACCATCATCAGCAGGTACACTTACGCAGGTGCCACGGGTCACAGCTGTCAGTTTCCCCCACTTTCAGCTCCTCTCAGATGCTAAGTATTTCATCCCATCCCAGCCAAGATGGGGGGCCAGCTGGTGCTATTTATAGCAGGGCACTGACCACACTATGACAAGGTAAATGGAAGGGGCGTGCTTAATTTAGCACTCTTGACTGAGTGATGTTGGATTGGTGATCTGTGGCCGGGTGGCCAACTTCTCTTTGACGAATATGTCTGCACGCAAGCCATTGACATTCAAAAGGTGCCAACCGCCTAAGCACTAAAATCATTTCAGGCTTGTCAGGCGCTTAACGGCAGTGCGACCCATTTTCGCGCATATTGACAGACAACAGCAGTTGCTGTCTGAGTGTTCGCATACGCAAAATCCTGGTGAACCTTGAAAACTTTAGCCAGGGAAACGGAAAAAAAAATGTTTTCTTAGATTTTGGCCAAGATACACGTACATTACCTGGATAAATTGGTACTTAACTAGAATAAAATTGGGGTTGGAAGCGTTTTTGTGCGATATGTAAATCTTTGGTTAAGGTGTTAAAACAAGGATTAAAAACAAGGGCTGGGTGTTGCAGATTTCTGGATTATGAGTGAGGAATAATTATTGCAGGAGACAAATACTGCCTTTCTTCCAATCAAGACACATACATTATATACATACATATGTATACAAACATACATACAAACATAGACGCTTACATGCATGTACCATACATGCATACACACATGCATGCATGCATGCATGCATGCGTACATATATAATACATATATATATAATATATATATATATATATATATATATATATATAATACATACATACATACATACATACATACATACATACATACATACATACATACATACATACATACATACATACATACATACATACATACATACATACATAATCACATACATACATACAAAGAATAAGACACAAACGTTAACAGAAACGAACAAATGAATACACGCTTACCTCAAAATATACACTTTCATGAAGAAAAAAAACATGCCAGGAATAAATAAACTTAGCCGTATAAGATCCTTGCATGGAAACAAAACAACTCAATAACAGACTAGCAATTATATATATATATATATATATATATATATATATATATATATATAATATATATATATATATATATATATATATATATATATATATATACACGACTAAATAAAACATGATAAATGTCATGGCAAATTTTACGGGCAGGGTACTTTTGTTAAGTTAATAACCAAACATGATGGCATGGATATTATTATGGACGGGGAAAAGCACAGAAATCTTCCATCTTCTCGTATGTATGCGTGTGGAAAGGGAGGGAGAGATTTATCTATTTTTATTCCATTCATTTATTTCGAGGATTATGGAATAAGCATTAATGTTATTTTTTCTATGCAGTTCCTGTGTGTATGCAGTTTTGGAAAAAAAAGGTCATCCGTTCCCACCCGCATACAATAGCCTACATTTCTTTGAAAAGCGGTAACGGGTTTTAATGTGTGCCGCAAGAGTTCCGCGTGCGTTCGCACACGGCACCTCGGTTTATAGTCCCATTAGAAGGACTTGTGAAGAGAGAGAGAGAGAGAGAGAGAAGAGAGAGAGAGAGAGAGAGAGAGAGAGAGAGAGAGAGAGAGAGAGAGAGAGAGAGAGAGAGAGAGAGAGAGAGAGTACGTAACGTACACAAAAACTGATCGTGCAAAACATTGTTCGGATCTTGGGAGAAAAGTATGATAACAATGACAACAACAAAAGCACTGATACTGTATGTGGATTTCTTTTTAGTTTTAATTCCGAAACATCCTGGTACAACAGTGATTACAAATATACATGGCATAATATGTGCTTGCTTTTTACACATACCTTATTGACGGTCTTTACACATAAACAACCGAAAAACAAAACAACACATGCGTTTGTTTATTACAACAAAAGCAAAGACAAATTTCTTACGCTCCAGACCATCTGGACAGTAGTTCTATGTTTCTATTCATAGTAGAAAAAAGTCTTCATTAAACATGCCGTGATGGAAAAAGTTGGACAGTGAGCAATTATTTCATTGAGAAAGAAAGTTGCGTATTGCATGCTGGGGGATATGTTTAGTTATCAAAGAAATTGATAACATGGATTCTTTTATATTATTCTTTGAAGCTGTTAAGAACTCAGACTTTTGCCTAAGATTTTGCACAAAAATATTAAAATTCCTTCTAGATAGTTCCACACACAGAGAAGGAATGACTAACCGAGGTCTTCGCCAATACAGAAGAAATGTTCAGAACTAACAGAAGATAGCGTACCTCATAGAAAAAAAAGACATAAGATAGAAATCGGTTCTGATAAAAACAAGAATAACGTGAACTGGTTTAAGACAACACACTGAAAGAACCAGTCTCAAAACAAATGGCGCAAACAGTACAAAATATGACGATTTCAGAAGAAAAGCATTGGTCCATTGTCTATAAGGAAGGTAACTCAGAGCAAAGAAACAGCCATAAATCTCCATGTAAAAACTTAATATTATCAGAAGAAATAACAACGATTGTGTTGTCAGACAATATCTAGAGCTATGTCACGAACCATATCATTTTTTTCCCTACTGATATCAGATTCAGACACACTCAGCAGGTAAGGAGGAGAAAAGAAGCGAGGTACTGGGAAGCATAGACAGGAACAAATCCTGGCCATTAAAAGGGCAGCGTGGAAGGGGGCAGATTGGAAAACTTGCAAAAAAGCATGAACTCAAAATATCATTTGTCACATACCTAAAACTGACCTGATATGGGGCATATATATTGGTCACAAGATGACCCTGCATACATGGAGTTGGGACTGGTGGTGGGAGTCAAAGTTCTGGACAGAGCCCAAGAAATGAAAGTGGTGAAAAAAAAGTATCCTAGTCTGACTGTCTTCATTCTTTACCACTATTAGCCCCATTCCAACTGGCTTAAAGATTTGTTGTTGCTATTATCTCTGTATGTTATTTGGTGTTGATTATTTGAGAGTCAGTACGTTCAGGAACGTTGTGCACATTACCACATCGGACCTAGCAGCACAAAATACCATTAATCTCGTGATCTAAGTGATACTTTACTCCGTTACTATTGATGATCATTGAAGCCTGTCACTTTAGAACAAAAATAAACTCTGGTGTATTAAAACCCAAAATTTCAAGTATGGTCAAAACTTAATAGAAAAAAAACCCAGAGCAGTGTCGGCCACTTGGACAGTAGGCATCTATGTATGTAAAAATCATTGATGCCTCGTTCAAGTTTTGCAGCTAGTGATATTCAAGAGCTTACCAAAGAAAAAGTGTGCATTTGAACAGACAAGGTTAATTTTCCATGGGAAGGAAGAGAGAGAGAGAGAGAGAGAGAGAGAGAGAGAGAGAGAGAGAGAGAGAGAGAGAGGAGAGAGAGAGAGAGGAGAGAGAGAGAGAGAGAGAGAGAGAGAGAGAGAGAGAGGGAGAGAGAGGAGGAGAGGGGAGGAGAGAGAGAGAGAGAGAGAGAGAGAGAGAGAGAGAGAGAGAGAGGAGAGAGAGAGAGAGAGAGAGAGAGAGAGAGAGAGAGAGAGAGACAGACAGACAGACAGACAGACAGACAGACAGACAGACAGACAGACAGACAGACAGACAGACAGACAGACAGAGAGAGAGAGAGAGAGAGAGAGAGAGAGAGAGAGAGAGAGAGAGAGAGAGAGAGAGAGAGAGAGAGAGAGAAGAGAGAGAGATCAGATAGGCAGACAGTCAGGGACCGCCATGAGGTGGGAAAGACAAAGATAAAACATGTGATGAATAATCAGAGAAATCAAAAGAACCTGTTTATAAGGAGCACCTTTGTTTGTTAGGTCTTTCTTCATGACACAAGTCTCAACCAACAGCTATAAAGAGCATCGCTATTAAAAAAAAACCCAGCAAGAAACAGCATTAAAAACAATCAACTCAACATTAATTATCAACAGATATATTTTTTTGATTTTTTCCCAATGATATTGCCAAAAAGAGTAAAACAACACGTCAATTAAAACATATGAGTTTGTCTAAATTTCTTCCTAAAAATACAACATAGGCTTAGCTTTGCTTATAGAGGTACATTTAGTACAGCAGGCGACATTGCTGGTATTATGTATTGAAACAATGCAAAACTCAGACAAGGACTCATACTGTTTGGGTCTGAAAACTGTCTCCTGTTTTTGAGAGTGCTAAGGCCAGTATATAGTTCATTCACATGGAAAAAAGCAAAAACAAAGCATGACATTTTGGTCATTAATAGAGCACAAAAAGTAAAAGATTCACAAAAAATAGTACTTTGCGCATAAAACTGTTAAAATTCGTGAAGCTAAACAATGTACGCACTCAACCAAAATATATGTGTCGTTCACAAGAAAATATGTAGAGTTGTCAATGCCGTCATAACCCACAAAAAGTAATTAGAAGCTTTATTGAATATATAACATACATTGCTAACAGTCATCGGAAAATGCAAACAGTATGAACAGAATTATTTTCATTCAAAATAAAAAAAGAAGTGTTACAACAATCAAGAAGACATAGGTGGCTACCCATCCCGCCACGGCACAATTTATTTCTGTACTGCCTCATCTTCTGTGAGCCACTGAACTAGTGATAATTCTTTTGTAGAACGCTGATCAATGACGATGAGGATGATGTAACAATGCTGCTATGGGAGAGCGCCTGCTGTGACACTTCGTAACAGGGCTGTACTCTATGCTTCCTATCACAATATATCCCGGCATCAACCGGGCCCGAGAAATACAGACACTTGCAGCGTTGGTAAGGTAATTTGAGCAACACTCTCAAAATCGCATCCATAAAATAAAAGAAGCTCAACTGTGTGGTCCCAGTCTTCCCAATGAGCCCACATAAAGCCCATTTCGTGTACGACCTGGCCGAAGGCCGAAAAAATCCCTATAATCTTATAAGATTGAAACCTACAACCTTCTAGTCCATTACACAAATTAACAAAGGATGCAGTAAAACAAACGGAAAACTTCCCATACACTTGCATGAAATTTTGTTCCCTTGTGGCATGTCTGTCAGCTGATTGGGTACTCCTGTCTTTATCAGAGGTTTGATGGTGTGAGCTGCATTATGGTGTAACATCCCTCACTGAATGATAGAAGGTAAAGCACAGAGATTAGGAAATAAGAGACAACCTACCTACCTAACTACTTACCTACCCACCTCCCCCCTAACACACACACGCACAACACACACACACACACACACACACACACACACACACACACACACACACTCACACACATACACTCACACACACACACACACACACACACAATATATATATATATATATATATATATATATAATATATATATATATATATATATATATATATATATATATATACATAATTATATATATGCATGCATGCATACACATACATAAGCACCTAGCGTCAAATAAATGAAAACAAAATTTAGCAGAAACAACACAACCAGTGAATATAGCCCAATATAGACTTGCATGGAACGGAGAAAACGAGAAACAAATAAATACAGCCCCATAGCCATGTGCGTAAAAACAAATGAATTAACAAGGATATAGAGAAAACTTAAAGTAAGCAGATATACGAGTAAGGACATGAATGAAGAAGTTCACAGTAGGCAAATAAATAACTATGTAATTGAATAAAGAAGTAAATAAATAACTAACTAAAATTCACGCATCAAGCATGAATCCTCGATTCTTTTTTTAATTTAATTTAATTTATTCTTTTACATCAGGGATAATGGAATAAGCGCTCATGTGCTTTTTTATATCCAATCCCAGTGTGTATGCAGTTTTGGGGAATTTTGTCCTCAGTTTCCACTGGCACACAACGGCCTACTCTTTGGAAAAGCGGAACAGGATTTAACGTGTGCGCAAGATGTTTTGCATGCGTTCGCACACGGGTCCTCGGTTTATAGTCTCATCCGATTACCTCAAGAGTAGGTTAAGATGGATAGTGTGCATGGCAGTGCACAAAATTATCATTTGTAATCTTCTCGTCTGTGTCTGAGGAAAGAGGTGATGGGTAGATAGATGAACATGGAGGCAGAGAGAGAGAGAGAGAGAGAGAGAGAGAGAGAGAGAGAGAGAGAGAGAGAGAGAGAGAGAGAGAGAGAGAGAGATTCATTTATTTATTTATTTATTTATTTATTTATTTATCTATTTATTTATTTATTTATTTATTTATTTATTTATTTATTTATTCTTTTATATCGAGGATAACAGAATAAGCAATCATGTGCTTTTTTTCATCCGGTCCCCATGTGCATGCAGTTTTGTAAATATTGTCATCTGTTCCCACCGGCACACGATGGCCTACTCTTACGAAAAGCGGCACAGGATTTAACGTGTGCGCAAGATGTTCTGCGTGCGTTCGCACACGGGGCCTCGGTTTAAAGTCTCATCCGAAGGACTTTTGGGGAGAGTGGAGTCAGCACTGATGTTAACTCCAGGAAGAAAATTTCCTCGACCGGACTCGAACCCGGGTCTTCAAATTGCCAGCGCAATGTTCTGATCACTAGGCTATCCGCCCCCAGAGAGAGAGAGAGAGAGAGAGAGGAGAGAGAGAGAGAGAGAGAGAGAGAGAGAGAGAGAGAGAGAGAGAGAGAGAGAGAGAGAGAGAGAGAGAGAGAGAGAGAGAGAGTATACTCAAGCACAAAAACCTGCTTGTGTGTAAACACAATCCCTAAATTGAGTTACTCCTCTGGGACTATAATATAAGCTCAAGCAATCAATGCTTGTGTGAAAGACATTACGATCAGGAAACAAGCAAACAACATCAAGAACGAACAACTAAAGAAGTGACACCGAAAGTGAAGAGCACTAATACCTCAGAGTATTTTACTCAATCTTTACTTTGATTCACTTAGGTACCATAGTGATATAAATATACATGGCAGACTGTCCGATATCATTTTGGATACACCTACACACATCTTAATAACAGTCAGTGTACATACACAAACAAAGGAAAACCCTCACTTTGAGTTGTCCTTTTTCTGTAAAAGAGAGCAAACAAACAATTCATAGACTCGAGGACATCTAACGGTATACTTCTGTTAGTTTCCACAAACATGTTTTCAGGATAACACGAATTGATATGAAAACTGGACAGAGCACAAGTAATTATGGCGCCCAAGCAAATACAAAATACGCGTGTAATGCATTGACAGAGGGTATGTTTTGTTATCATAGAAAAAAGGCATGAATTCTTGTTATAGTTTCTTCTTAACGTTTGTAGGAATTCACTTTTTTCACATGATCCTGCACACAAAAAGTTAAATCGTCTCAAAACGTCTTCATAAGGGTTTCACATAAAGAAAGAAAACAACTTAACGGAGTTCCTTGCATTTATTGCAGAAGACAGCATCAATAAGTTAAAGAACTTAGTAGCAAAATGTGGATAAGAAATAAAAACCTATTCTGATAAAAACGAAATAAATGAGACCAGTTTTCGGACATGACACTGCAGGAATCCACATCAAAATAAATGGGCAAGCAGTACGCAGAAAATATGGCAATTTCAGAGAATTTGGGTTCATTGTTTGTAAGGAAGGTAACTCAGTACAAGAAACAGCCAGGGCTGCCCTGTCAAAACTCGATGTCACGAGAAGAAACAAAAACAAATAAACAAACAAACAAAAAAAAGCCTATTGGGGTTGTCAGAAAAGAGAGAACTGTCAGGTCACCAGTGGTGTCCATTCTTTTTCATTTTTAGATATGTCCAAGTTGGACTCCTTCAGCAGATGTGGACTTTAAAATTCAAGCATTTTTGAGAATGTGCATATAAAGAAAGCTTCTGGGCGACGCATAAACAGAGCGTGTAAAACAGGCTGCAAAAAAATGCAACAAGCATGAATTGAAGATATCACCTGGTAAATACCGAGAACTGACCTAGTCTGAACGTGTGTGTGGTCAGGACTTCTTGCTCAAACGTACGCTGCATGGAATACTGGCACACAGATGGTCACGATGGATACTGTTACTAAATGGACCAGGCTTTGAACTGGATAGACAGTGTTACTAAATGGACCAGAGTCACACATAGATACACAGCGTTACTAAATGGACCAGAATCACACCTAGATAGACAGTGTTATTAAATGGACCAGAATCACACCTAGATAGACAGTGTTACTAAATGAATGAGGCACACATCTACAGGGTGAACATTATTATATAAAAACTGGATGTATACATCCATCCACCCCTGCTGTAAAATAGATAATTGCACTTCCATAGCCTATGTAGTTGCTTACGGAACAAGATGTTAGAGACCTACGCTTCTTTAGGGGCCAGCATTTTTAGGGCGGCACCCATCTCCTCTCCCTTCACTGCTTTACCTTCCCTGACCCTAAAGAAGACAGAGACCCATTTACATCCAGGGTGAACTGTACTGAAGCTACGACGTGCGAGTGGTCACCTATCCAACAGGCATCCATGCTCAATGATGCTTAACTTAGCCTGGGGAGATCTAGTGTTCTGACCACTGAGCTATCCAGTCCACCCCTACTGCACATGAAGAAGAAAAAAGCATCATGGAGATCCTTCACAACGGTAGTGTCCATCACATTATCCCTACCATCTTCCGATCAAGGGGGATGTAAGTCTTCAGTAACTAGTAATTAAGTTTCTTATTCAAGAATTTGATATGACCCTTGTCATGTGTGTGTGTGTGCAGTTGCGTGCGTACGTGGTGCGTTGTGTGTGTGTGACTGTTTAGTGTGTGTTACATTGAGTGCAGTTGTGTGTGTACGCACGTGCACGTGTGTGCTAGTCCCTAGAGAAGCTGAGGTTCCTGACACCTCGCTCCCCAGCTACCGTGTATACATAGCTACACCAATAGGGTTTTTTGGTTCTTTTTTTGTATTTCGTAAACAAACGATGCCTATGTTTCAGCATCTGACGTCTAACTTGCCAGTGGAGGGCAGCAACAGTGGTGCTATAATATACTCTTCAGTCTTAGTTTCACTTCTTTTTGATTCTGCTTGGTGCCAAAATATACTCTTCAGTCTTGTGTTCGCTTCTTTTTGATTCTGTCTTGTCACTTGTCATTATCAAGCGACAATTGGGCAAGGGTATCTTTTTTTTCTTGACATAGTTATTGCTGCAATTAGTACACAGAACACTCATTCTGTCATGCCACATGTGTCGAGGCATATCTTTTCTGGAGATTCTGTGCTACGCTACGAATTCATTTATTCCACCCGTCGCTTTGTTTCTGCCATGTTCCTTTTCTTTTTTGTCACCTCCTTCTTTTCTATTTTCTACCTTTTTGGGGGTCTATTCTCCTGCGTTTCTTTTCCAGAAAGACTTAGAAAATAACAAGTCTATACCACACTGAAGTTGGATGCGCTGGAGCTGACTTGTCAGGTGCTTAACGGCATCATAACGCATTTTCGCTCATAACAGACAACAGCAGTTGCTGTCTAAGAAGAAGAATGTGCGTCAACATCAAAAGATAGGTTATGAAAAAAATGCTTTCCAGATTTCAAAGAACATTATAATACCAACCATGTTTATTTTCAAAGACTATTGTGCATACATTATTCTATCTCTACCCTCCCCTCCCAACAAAACACACACGCACGCACGCACGAACTCATTCATGCAATTTCCCTCCCTCCCTCCCTCCCTCCCTCCCTCCCTCCCTCACTCACTCACTCACTCACTCAC
Organism: Stramonita haemastoma; assembly: GCA_030674155.1. Classification (NCBI taxonomy): domain Eukaryota; kingdom Metazoa; phylum Mollusca; class Gastropoda; order Neogastropoda; family Muricidae; genus Stramonita; species Stramonita haemastoma. The sequence goes on from CM060328.1 coordinate 51,239,655, forward strand.
TCACTCACTCACATCACTCACTCACACACACACACACACACACACACACACACACACACACACACACACACACACACACACATGAATGAACAGGGCCCATGGTGCATAAAAATACAAGGACATGTAAGAGTATGGAAAAGAGAGAGAGAGAGAGAGAGAGAGAGAGAGAGAGAGAGAGAGAGAGAGAGAGAGAGAGAGAGAGAGAGAGAGAGAGAGAGAGAGAGAGGAGACAGAGACAGAGACAGATACAGAGAGACAGACAGACACAGACAGACAGGCAAACAGACAGACAGACAGACAAACATGGAGCCAGATAGACACATGGACAGACAGGCAAAGATTGTTAAGTAAAAGAATTTGTGAGATGCAAAAAACCCAATGAAAACCAGAAACAGATAAGAGAGGCAGGCAGGCAGACAGCAGACAGACAGACAGACAGACAGACAGACAGACAGACAGACAGACAGACAGACAGACAGACAAACAGACAAAGATTGTCAAATAAAAGAATTTGTGAGGTTCAAAAGAACAGAAAAAAATACATGGAGATTTCCCGATTGAGTCGCTTGGTTTGTTAGGCAGTCCTTATCCTTGACCAAACAAGGTTAAGCAATGCAATATAAAAGAACCATAAAACAGTATCATCATCATTAGCTGCATAAAAAAACAACAACAAACAAGTAAGACA
>CM060328.1:51245342-51247842 GCA_030674155.1 Stramonita haemastoma
ATATCGAATAAACAGTCTTTGAACCTGTATATTTTGCTTTCTATTTTTGCTAAGTTCGTATACTGAATAATGAATAAGCATTCTTTGTGAATTTCTTTTTCATCTAGTGCCCGTGTGCATGCAGTTGTATCAATATTGTCATCCGTTCCCACCGGCACACGATGGCCTCTTCTTCTGAATGGCGGGACAGGTTTTAACATGTGCGACAGATGTTCTGGTAGGTGGGGGTTGAGAGAATCAGAGGGTGGCAAAGATGGAGGAAAGACAGAGGGAAGGAGGTGGGGGGGGGGGATCGTGGATAAGTAACGGAGTCAAGGAAAATGCTTTCTTTTTGCATAAAATAATAATTGCACGTATTATTTTCTCCCAACATAGGACATTCGGGATAACAAAAAATAAAAGGTTAGCGTTTATGTCAGCGTCTTCATAAACAGTAACATACTTATGACCAATGCAAAGCAGTTAAAATACTTGTTTTTTGCGTTGTACCTCGATTTTGTTATAAATATAGTTACAGAGACCTATGTCCAATGTTAAGCAGTGTTCTTTCTTTTACGAATTCTGTTAGTTGGTATCTGGCAAACATCACTAGTAGTGTGTGTGGCATTTTCGCTGTCAATAGTGCATGTTTGTTGTACATGCGAAGAATACGTACAGAGTTCCTTTGTGGTTGCAAATTGTACAGGGCATAAAGTTTGCTTTACGTAGAGACAAAATCTGTATTACAAGATAGAAAAATAAAACATCAACAACCCCAAAACAGACTCAGTATTCAATATATGCAAACATACGGTCAACATAGAAGTCAAGTCTTTGTTTAAAACATCAGTGATCAGCGGGTGAATCAACACAATGGCAGTTTGTGATAGTGGCAACAAGTTTCCCCTAGAGTCACGTTTAGGTAAAAGGGCATAAATTCATTAAGCACGCCATCAGCACTAGCCTTCCTTCTGCAAACAGCTGGTATTTACACATCACATAGGCACAGCTTCCGTATGATACAGCGCACTTGGGCTAGTCGGCATAAAAAACCAAAGAAAAGAATAAAATAACAAAAACAAAGCAGAAAGAAACCACCAGCACACATACATACAAATAAAAAACAGAGAAATAGTGGCAAAAATGCTACCTTCTAAAGACAGAGAAATTGATTACATATCTAAACACCTGAAACAGACAACTTCCCTCCTTCCATCAAACCCCCCCACCCCCCACCCCAAACAAAAAAGCGGGAGAAATCTCTATTACTTGTTGGCAGCAAAATTTTCAATTCAACAACAGATGAATAACAGAGACTTTCCCACAGATTTCAAAACTATGTTCCATTCAAAAATCAAATGCACAGTTGACATTCCAAATTGCACGGCATAAGCGTTGAATGCAATGATTGTACATGTGTCAGTGTAGGAGCCCCTAAGCTAAGAGTATGAACCAATTGCACAATAGTGTGTGTACGTGGCATTTTTTTAAAACTCTGCCAACCAACAGACGCTAGAGCCGAGTGGGTAAGACCCTTCGACTTCAATACCACTTGTCCATGAAGTCGTGGGTTCGAATTTCGACAGCGTCAACGGCATTACGGGTGGGGATTTTTACAATCTCCCAGGTCAATTTCATGTCCAGACCTGTCAATACTTTAATTCTCTTTGTGTATATACACATGGAAACGATTAAATATGCACGTTAAAGATCCATAATTTACGTCAGCATTCACTGGGTTACAGAAACACGAACATACCCAGCATACCTCCCCGAAGTCGGAATGCGGGTACCTTCATGGCGGGCAAAAGACGGTGGCATACACAAAATCTCCCCATTGGTGGACCTCGGAGCCCTAGCCGAGGAACGAAAAAAAACAAAACAAAAACAACTCGGCCAACCACATGACTATACAATGTCAGTGATAAGTACTGGAATAGTTGTCTAGCAGTGTCGATTCTTGTGTGATTTTCTAACTTACTGTGTCACTGACACCATTTAGTACAGTGTTTCAAACACTGTCGGGCTAGTCTTACTTTCTGGTACTTCACTCCACTCTAGTTTTACCATCTGTACAACCAATGGCACATTGGTAATATGTGAAGCTCCACCACATAATGAGTCGCATTAAACCGGAGGTCAATTTTTAATCGTTAACATGTTCTAACAATCGTGAAGAAGCGTACACTTAAATGGTATGGGCATGTCACAAGATCAAAAGGATAGCAAAAACAATACTTCAAGGTACTGTCCAAGGAGGAAGAAAAAGAGGCAGACCAAGGAAGAGATGGGAGGACATCATCAGCGAATGAACTCAACAAACCCTGAGAAAGGCAGAACAGAGTTCCCTAACTGGTTGTCAAGTCTTCAGGGGTGCCCCCACGGTCGCCAGACTAAGGGTAGATAGATAGATAGATAGATAGATAGACAGACAGACAGACAGACAGACAGACAGACAGACAGACAGGAAAGAAAGAAGATAGATAGATAGATAGATAGATAGATAGATAGATAGATAGAT
>CM060328.1:51257842-51262842 GCA_030674155.1 Stramonita haemastoma
TTTAGACAAACAAACAAGCAAGCAAACAAACAAAAAACAAAACAAAACAAAAACCTGAAAGAGTTAACAATAAACTGAAAAATGTCATTTAACAATGCTGAAATAAGAAACTAATCCTAACACTACAAAAACTGGATTATTGGACTTCTTTTCAACGCTAACACAATGTCCAACAGCAAAGAAGGTTCAGACAAAATCTGATCCAGTGACAAACTAGGTACAGCAGGTAAAAATGTTTTTAAATGTTCACAATTAAAAATGACAGAAAAGTGTGTGTGTGTGTGTGTGTGTGCGTGCGTGCGTGCGTGCGTGCGTGCGTGCGTGCGTGCGTGCGTGCGTGCGTGCGTGCGTGCGTGCGTGTGTGTTTAGTTCTGTTTTATTTCCCTTTCCTTCTCCTCTTTTGTCTTGCTAATGTTTTCTTGTTGTTTTCTTTTTCTTCTCAGCAGTCCGTCTTCTCTTCTTTTCATTTTTATATTTCAGACCTATGTGTCATTTTTACGTTCAGGTCTATCACCCTATCTTCCTCTATATATCATGTTTTTGTTTCTGTTTTTTCTTCATCTCCTATGTCATTCTGCAAGTTTTGTATTGTGTTTGTTTCATGCTTTCATGTTTTTCACTTTTGTTCGGCCATTTTCCGTACATTGTTTTTCTCCAAGTCCCCCCCCCCACTCTCTCTCTCTCTCTCTCTCTCTCTCTCTCTCTCTCTCTCTCTCTCTCTCTCTCTCTCTCTCTCTCTCTCTCTCTCTCTCTCTCCCTCTCTTTCTCTCCGTGACGACTCTACTTCCATCAAAAGTCATTCGAATGAGACTATAAACCGATGTTCCGTGTTCGAACGCACGCAGAACATCTTGCAAGAACGTTAAAACCCGTTCCGTTTTTTTTCGGAAGAGTAGGCTATTGTGTGCCGGTGGGAACGTATGACAAAATTCACAAAACTGCATACACACGGGGAATGGATGTAAACAAGCACATGTGCTTGTTTACATTCTATTATCCTCGAAATAAAAGAATCTCATCTTTCTCGGTGTCTTCCTCTGTCTCTGTCTCTCTCTGTTTCTGTGTCTCTGTCTGTCTGTCTGTCTGTCTGTCTGTCTGTCTGTCTGTCTGTCTGTCTGTCTGTCTGTCTGTCTGTCTGTCTGTCTGTCTGTCTCTCTCTCTCTCTCTCTCTCTCTCTCTCTCTCTCTCTCTCTCTCTCTCTCTCTCTTCTTTCTCTTTCTCTTTCTTTATTGGTAACTTTCTTTTTTTTTCTTTCATTTTCCAAACTGAACAAATCTCCGTTCTATGCTTTGAGTACAATGAAGACAACGGAGCTGTCTTTTTTTAACGCTTCCTTTCCCTGCTTTCTTCATGTATTGCATCATTCAGCTGCTTCTTAATTAAGTCCTTCCTTTTATAGAACTTTCTCTATCTCTGTGTGTCCCTTTGTCTGTCTGTCTGTCTGTCTGTCTGTCTGTCTGTCTGTCAGTCTGTCTCTGTCTCTCTCTCTCTGTCTCTTCGGATGAGACTTTAAACCGAGGCCCCGTGTGCGAACGCACGCAGAACATCTTGCGCGCACGTTAAATCCTGTTCCGCTTTTCGTAAGAGTAGGCCATCGTGTGCTGGTGGGAACAGATGACATTTACAAAAATGCATACACACGGGGACTGAATGAAAAAAGCACAAGAGTGCTTATTCCATTATCCTCGATATAAAATAATCAATCAATCAATCAAACGATCAATCTCTCTCTCACTTTCCATCTCCCTCTTTGTCTTTCTGTCGGTCTGTCTGTTCTTCTCTCCATCTCTCTGTCCCCTATCTCTCTCTCTCTCCTCTCTCTCTCCCCTCTCTCTCTCCTCCCTCTCTCTCCCCCTCTCTCTCTCCTGCTCTCTTTCTTGTTACTGTGAACATTATAAAGCTTGCTCCAATGCGCAGAACAAAGAAAAAGTTATTCTTCATGTATGAATGTTCAGAATAATTATAGAATTGAAGAATGAAAGAAAGAAATGCAAAGAAGAGAAGAATGCAAAGAAGAGAAGAAGAATGCAAAAAGAAGAAGAAAGCAAAAAGAAAAGAAGAAGAAAAGCAAAAGAAGAAGAAGAAGAATGAATAAAAAGAAGAAAGAGAAGAAGAAGAAGAAGATGAAGAATGCAAAGAAGTATGCAAAGAAGAATGAGAGAAGCAAAGAATGCAAGAGAAGAGAGAAGAAGAAGAAAGAAGAAGAAGAAGAAGAAGAAGAAGAAGAAGAACAAGAAGAAGAACAAGAAGAAGAACAAGAACAAAGAACAAGAAGAAAACCACTGCCATAATTCCCACGTTATAATCACAACAAAAGCTACAACTCCAAGTGGAATGCTGTAAAATCTGCCAGTTTCGATTGGCATCTTGTGATTACTGCATGTAAACTGAGCTAGGAATGAAACGTCTGCATCTGATGGGGGCGCATATGTAATTTTCTCTTTCCGAAATTAGATTTCAATATGGGTTTTGTTTGTTTCTGAAGCCAACGTGTATTACTGATGTCTAAAACTGACGCCAAAATCGGATGTAATCTTGTAGCCTGATAATTCGACATGGGGGATGTTTCTGTTGTTGAAAAATCGACACACGCATGCACGCAGGCATGCACGCACACGCACATGCACAAACACCACACACACACACACACACACACACACACACACACACACACACAACACACACACACACACACAAACACCACGCACCACACACATACACGCACTCTTTCTTGTTTATCTCGCTAAAACACACACGCACACACACACACACATACACACACACTCCCTCTCTCTCTCTCTCTCCTCTCTCTCTCTCTCTCTCTCTCTCTCTCTCCTCTCTCTCTCTCACTCTCTCTCTCTCTCTCTCTCTCTCTCTCTCTCTTCTCTCTCATCCTCATCTCTCTCTCTCTCTCTCTCTCTCTCTCTCTCTTTATCTCCCCTATTTCTTCTTCGTCTTCGTTTTTTCTCTCAAACACATGCACACACGTAAACACACACACACACACACACACACACACACACACAACACACACACACACACACACACACACACACACACACACACACACGACACACACTCTCTCTCTCTGTCTCTCTCTCTCTGTCTCTGTCTCTCTGTCTCTCTGTCTCTCTGTCTTTGTCTCTCTCTCTCTCTCTCTCTCTCTCTCTCTCTCTCTCTCTCTCTCTCTCTCTCTCCTCTCTCTCTCTGTGTCTCACTCTTCTCTCTCTCTCTCACAGACACACACACACACACCTTACACACACTCTCTTTTCTATCTTCACACACACACACGCACGCACGCACCACGCACGCACGCACGCACACACACACACACACAAACACACACACACACACACACAAACCCCCCCCCCCCCACACACACACACATACACACACACACACACTCAAACACACACACACACAAACCAGAAACAAACGCACACACACACACACAAATTCATGTATGTTACAGACTCAATGCAGTTATAACGGTGTGCGTATATGACCCAAGCCAAATAATGCTTTGTCAGTTATTGATGTAAGTTAAATACCAAAGCCGATCTTAGAAAGTTGTTACGTTTTATACGCTTAGAATCACATCGATGACACTCCTCTTAAAGAGAAAACAATCACCTGAAGCTGAAATATGGCTGCCTACATGGCGAGGGACTGGAGAAGAGTCATATTCAGAAACTGTCACCCAGTGTGTACTTTCAGTCTCATAGGGGGGAGAGGGACAGCAGGGGCGGGATGTAGCTCTATTGGTCAGAACACTGCGCTCGCAATTTGACGACCCGAGTTCAATTCCCGGTCGAGGGATTTTTTCCTCTGGAGTTAACATCAATGCTGACTCCACTCTCCCCCAAGAGTCTTTCGGATGAAACTATAAACCGAGGCCTCGTGTGCGAACGCGCGCAGAACATCTTGCGCACACGTTAATCTGATCCGCTTTTCGTAAGAGTAGGCCATCGTGTGCTGGTGGGAACAGATGACAAGACTGGCAAAACTGCATGTACACGGGGACTAGGTGTTTGAAAACACCCCCAACAAAAATAGCAACACATGAGTGATTTTTCCATTATCCTCAAAATAAAAGAGTGCATGTTCTAGGTGATCCTCGGAGTATTAAGCTGAGGAGCGCTCAACAACTCAACAACAACAACAACAACAACAACAACAACAACAACAACACGGTATGCAAATTGTTGTAGAGCACATGACTCACTGTTGAGGACGTTGACCTTAGCGGACGTGACCTGCATGTCGGAAGCCCGGCAGACGTAAGTTCCGGCATCTCTCATGACAGCCCGGGACACTTGTAAGGTGCTGACGATGGTTTTGTCCGACAGTGACACCTGACATATCATCATCATCATATCATATATCACCACATAAGCATTAGATCATCATCATCATCATCATCATCATCATCATCATCATCATCACACATCACATCACTCACAGCCACAGCCACACCACCACACCACCACCCACCACTCTCTCCTCACCTCATCCTTCTCTCTCCCTTCAACATCACCATCACCATCACATCGTCATCGTCGATCTCGTCGTCATCCCCTCCTCCCCTCCTCATCTCATGGTCGTCATCGTCTCTCTCATCATCATCCATCGTCATCGTCGTCGTCGTCGTCGCGTCGTCATCTCATCTCATGTCACCCGTCATTCTCCATCATCATCACACATCATCACATCATCACATCACATGTTGTAATACGACAAACGGATTGTTTTCAGAGAGATTCCAGACATCATCAACAGAAGTACAAGAGGCGTGTCGATTTTGGTGCACTTTTTTTGTATCTCTACATTTCTGCGTGTCTAAGCTTCATTGCAAGATTATTGGTTTGGGTTTCCTCGTAAATAGATCCTAAAATGTTGTGCGGTGCGTGCGTGCGTGTCGTGTGTGGTGTGTTCGTGTGTGTGTGGTGGTGTCGTGTGTGTGTGTGTGTGTGTGTGTGTGTGAGTGTGAGTGTGTG
>CM060328.1:51272842-51292842 GCA_030674155.1 Stramonita haemastoma
ACAGGTACTTTCGAATTGCACTAATACGCCGTAGTTGATAGTAGCATGACTGACAGGTCTGGGTGATGAATTTTTGCATGGAGAGTGTGTTGTCAATAACGACTCCTAGATACTTTACAGCACTGGATAGAGGGACTGACGTATTTCCGAATTCTATTGAAGTTGTTGTGATAAAAGACAGTTTGTGTTTGGTCCCCACAAGCATGGATTCGGTTTTATCTGCGTTTAATTGTAATTTGTTCTGTATCATCCAGTTTTGGATATCTTGAAGGCAGTATGACATATTTGTCAATAATCGTATTGTGTTTCTAAGCATAATCGTATTGTGTTTCTAAGTATTTTTACATCACAGCTTAATAACCTAGGGAGGCTAGTAAAGTAGCTACCTATTTCAGAGAGTTATAGACATGTTGGGGATGGGCTCGCTCAGTGGTCAGAGTGCTCGCTTTCCACAAGCTAAGGTTAAGCAGCATCCAGTGTGGTTACTAACTGTGTGTGTGTGTGCGGTGCGTGCGTGCGTGTGTGTGTGTGTTTGTGTGTGTGTATGTGTGTGTGCGTGCGTGCGTGTGTGTGTGTGTGTTTGTGTGTGTGTGTAGTGTGTGCGTGCGTGCGTGTGTGTGTGTGTGTTGTGTGTGTGTATGTGTGTGTGTGCGTGTGTGTGTGGTGTGTGCGTGTGTGTGTGTGTGTGTGAGAGAGAGAGAGAGAGAGAGAGAGAGAGAGAGAGAGAGAGAGAGGAGAGAGAGAGAGAGGGAGAGAGAGAGAGAGAGAGAGAGAGAGAGAGAGAGAGAGAGAGAGAGAGAGAGTCTGTCTGTTGTCTATGTCAGATAATTTGCTGTTGGCATAGGGAGTCTACTGTGTTGATTCTATACGGTGTTGTAAACTGTAAGCTCTCTGATGACATGTGTACGTGATGCATAATTTTCTCCTGCGATGTGTAATCCTTCGGTGACATCCTGACTGAATTTATCTGTTTTGAGAAATATAAGTATTTGGAATTGGAATCGGAATAGCAACGTGCTTGTTTTGTCTTCAGACTGATAATATTGACATGTTGTCTTCACTCTGACGACAAAGAAATGTCTTCAACCTGGTGCTAGCATGTTGTTTGTGGTATGCAGACATTGACAGCATGCCATCATCAGCTGGGTAACATGTTGTCTTAGTGCTGAGTTACTGGTGCATAGCTTCTTGTGGAGCACAGTTGAAGCTTCCGATGTCGTACTTGTGTGTTGTGTGTGTGTGTGTGTGTGTGTGTGTGTGTGTGTGTGTGTGTGTGTGTGTGTGTGTGTGTGTGTGTGTGTGTGTGTGTGTGTGTGTGTTTGTGTGTGTGTGTGTGTTGTGTGTGTGTTTTGTGTGTGTGTGTGTTTTGTGTGTGTGTGTGTGTGTGTGTGTGTTTGTGTGTGTGTGTGTGCGTGCGTGGCGTGTGTGTGTGTGTGTTTATTGTAACAACAGTCATGTTCAGCTGTCGCCTGACCTGATAAAAAAAAATCGTAACATAGCGTTTTCCTGTTTTGTAGTTGTCGATGCTGTTGGTATTGTTATTGTTGTAGTTATTGTTGTTGTTGCTGTTTCTGGTGGTAGGTGAGGACTGTGAAGCAGGCAGAGGAGAATATGTCGGTACTTTGGGTTTGTCTTTATTGTTAATTGCAGATGATGGCTGAACAAAATCAATGTGCGTGTTATGGTTGTTTTTTTTAAATAATTCCCAATTATGTACGCAAAACGTCTATGTAGGAGGGTGATAAGATATTCAGTAAAGTAAAATCAAAATGGTCTTTCTTGAGGGTACAGGGAAACAGATTAGCTTATGCAGATTTTTTTTTAAAATTCTGGTCTCACACATACAAAATCTCTGCAGCAAAATCAATTCACTCTCATAGGGAAAGAAACTCTGCACACAGGTCAGCAATCCCCCCCCCCCCAAAACAAACAAGTACAAAAACAAACAAAACAAAAACAATAGCAAGAAGAACAAAACCCACCCACTCCAACACCCCTCCCCCCCTTAAAAAACAAAACCCACCCACCCAAACAATAAAACAACAAACAAAAGCAGGTGGCTTTGCACTACGGCAAGGCACTTTGCCCGGGAATGGCAGCCCGAATTTCACACCGAGATTTGTAATAGTGAAAATGATCTGCATAAACCAAACTCCATGAAGCATCTGCCGCGTAGTCCAACACAGCTGTAAGGTAGACAGCTCACATATAGCAGGTAGACAGCTCACAGAAAGCAGGTAGACAGCTCCCATATAGCAGGTAGACAGCTCCCATATAGCAGGTAGACAGCTCATATAGCAGTAGACAGCTCCCATATAGCAGGTAGACAGCTCCCATATAGCAGGTAGACAGCTCCCATATAGCAGGTAGACAGCTCTCATATAGCAGGTAGACAGCTCCATATAGCAGGTAGACAGCTCCCATATAGCAGGTAGACAGCTCCCATATAGCAGGTAGACAGCTCCCATATAGCAGGTAGACAGCTCCCATATAGCAGGTAGACAGCTCCCATATAGCAGGTAGACAGCTCTCATATAGCAGGTAGACAGCTCCCATATAGCAGGTAGACAGCTCCCATTAGCAGTAACAGCTCACATATAGCAGGTAGACAGCTCTCATTAGCAGGTAGACACCTCCATATCCCCACACACCACAGTTTTCTGATAGAAAAGCAACACACGCTGTGCTGACAGACAGAAATACCAGCATCCCAGCTTGGCTATACACTGTGCAGTCACAGGGGCAAAGACTCCTTCCTCCCACTTGCCAGGCGATAAACAGTGATGGAAAAGTCTTATCTGGCTCAACATCTTAATAAGATAGGCATAAACCCTCTCCCTGTTCATATTCCCTTTACCGCCTAACTTCTTTCCCTTTGTCTGGATTTCGTCCTCCGAAACCTATTCTCTAAAAATGGGGTGAAGATAGATGTAACGAAAATTGTTAGTTTTCTAGAATAAGAAATCATCTGAAGAAAATAAAATATAAAACACTAAAACTACTGATTTTTTTTCGAGTAATACATTCAGTTGAAACATGCTTTAAAAACATTACCATCTCTTTAAACTATTCACACACACACACACACACACACACACACACACACACACACACACACACACACACACACACAGATTATATAATATATATAATAATATATATATATATATTATATATATATATATATATATATTATATATATAACCTAATGAGAAGAATCGCGATTTTCTGTTGGATAAAATCCACTGTACACACTCACTCTATTTTTTGTTGTTGTTGGGGTTTTTTGTTTGATTTTTTTTTATTGGCACACATACATTTTAAAAGAAAGGGGGAAAAGGTGGAGAAAGGGTTTTTTTAATTATATAATTTAATTTTGAACAGGATAGGGAATAAGTGATGTATGTAAACACGTGTATATTCTGCAAATTCACAAGGAGAAAACCAAACCACTGATCTGATGACTAGATTGGATTTTTTTTTCTATGCATTTTTTTTTTCACTTACCCAGTTTAATAGTTTCAGGATAAATATTTTTAAAAATATTATTTTATTAATTATACTAATGGGACTATTAGCACTATTATATTTATATTATTTTGATAAGTGGAAAGGCCTTACTTTTTTGTTCTGGTTGTTGTTGTGTATGGGTTTTTTTGTTTTGTTTGTTTTTTGTTTGTTTGTTTGAATGTATGTTTGTTTGGTTTTTTTTGTTCATATGTGTAGGGTTTTTTATTTATGAATATAATCATAAATCATTATTATAATTCTTCTGTTTGCTGTTTGTGTTTTCCCCCTTCCTCCTTGATACCCCCTCCCCACCCGTTCCCACCCCCCTCCAAATTTTTTCTTTTTTGAGTGTGTGGGTTTTTTTTTTTTTTTTTTTTTGGGGGGGGGGGTTGTGTTTGTTTGTTTGCTTGTTTTTTGTTTGTTTTTTGCTTTAGTTTTGTTTTGTTTTTTTTTTTTCGTTTATTATGTTTGTTTGGTTCTCTGTTGCTTTTGTTTGTTTGTTAGTTTTTTTTGTTAGTTTGAATGTTTGTTAGTGTATATGTTATTTCCTCTCAGTGGAGATTGGTATTATCATATGTATTGTTGCGTTTGTTTTTCGTTTTGTTTTTTTGTTTGTTTTGTTTTGTTTTGTTTTTTTCTTTTCTTCCTCATAACATATAAGTATCAATTGAAGTGTGGAGATAATGTAATCTGACAGAAGTTGCTTATTGACATTTCATGGATTTTTTTTCTTTTTTTTTTAAGTCTTAAATAATGGTTGGTGACATTGTAACTGATATAAGCTGTTTTACACCATATGATTTAAAAATTTTTTTTTTTAAATGTGTGCATGCCCATATGTTTGTTGTTATTCCACTCAGTGGTGATGGGTATTATCATATGGTATTGTTGCTTTAGTTGTTTTTTCTTTTCTTCCTTCTAATATATAATCCGTGTGGATTGGTTTTTTGATGTTTTGGTTTGATTATTTGTTTTTTTGGTGTGTTTTTATGTGTTTTTTGTTTGTTTGTTTGTTTTTGTTTTTCTTTTGTTTGATTGTATGTTTGTTAGCGTATGTGTTATTTCCTCTCAGTGATGATGGGTATTATTATAAGGTATTGTTGTGTTTGTGTTTTTTTCCTTATCTTCTTTTAAAAATATAAAGTATGAATTGAAGTATAGAGATATTGTAATCTGACATAAATTGCTTATAGCATTTTTTTTATTCTACTAATTTATTTTTTAAATTTATTTTTTGTGGGTGTGTATTTTTAAAATAATAATAATAATAATAATAATAATAATAATAATAATAATAATAATAATAATTTATTATTATTATTATTATTATTATTTATTTTTAATTATTATTTGTCTTAAATAATGTTTTTTGATTACATTGTAATTGATATAAGCTGTTTTTTGTTGTTTTTGTTGTGTGTGTGTGTGTGTGTGTGTGTGTGTGTGTGTGTGTGTGTGTGTGTGTGTGTGTGTGTTGTTTTGTTTTGTTTTTTGACACTATATGATTTTTAAAAAGACTTTAAATGTGTGCATGTACCTACGAGTATACGAGCTGAGTGGATAAGCGCAAACCGTGTGTGTGTGTGTGTGTGTGTGTGTGGTGTGTGTGTGTGTGTGTGTGTGTGTGTGTGTGTGTGTGTGTGTGTGTGTGTGTGTGTAGGGGGACGGGTGTGTGTGTGTGTGTGTATGTGTGTGTGTGTGTGTGTGTGTGTGTGTGTGTGTGTGTGTGTGTGTGTGGGTGTGTGGGTGTGTGGGTGTATGTGCATATGTGTGTATGGCTTTTGATAGATTTTAAAATATTTTTTTTTTTTTTTATTTATTATTTTTTTTTCTTCTTCTTTTTTTCTCTCGTTTGGTTGTTGTTATAGTAGTTGCTTGTATTATTTATAGGCATAGTTCATTTTAAAGTTGTTGAAATCATGTTAGCAAATTAATGTTGGTGAAATGTTTGATGTTGTTGTTTTGTTTGTTTGTTTCCTTTTTCCCCTTTTCTTTCTTTTGTTGGCTTTATTGTTTGCTAAGGATTTTCTGCTTTGTTTTTTGTTGGTTTTTTGTTTTGTTTTGGATTTTGATTTTTGCTATTGTTTTGATTTTTTTCTTTTCTTTTCTTTAGATAGATGGCTTGATGGAAAAAAGCAGATCGCTGCTTACTCAATGTACCATCTGGAAATAAAAATTTGATTGATTGATTGATTGATGATGATTGATTGAGAAGAACCAGACTGACTTTTTTGTCCAGACAGCATTTCATCATTTCCATTTAACAGGCTAACAAGAATAATTGTTACACAAATTAGTTTTTTTTTTAGTATATCGTTGCTATTGCTTTTTATCTTATGACTACAACAACAACTGCAACAACTCTGACGATAACAACAAAAGCGAGAACGACTGCAAAAAGGTAAGCAGTTCACTCTTAAGAGTATTCTAGGGACATTTGGTTTTCTTGTTCTTTCTGTTAGTTTTCTTCTCCCTGTACATCACTGATTTTCCAGACTTCCTTGTCTCCTTCTGGTATTCATGTTGGCACATTAAGCGTTTTTCTTTCCAGGGAGAAAAAAAACACAAAACTTATTAATTTTCGTCAGAACAGCGTGTTTTTCTCACTCGCATCTTTTTCAACTACTTTCAGCATTTTTTTTTGTTCATCTTCCTCCACTTTTTTGCGTGTTGTATTGTTGTTCTTCTTACCATCATAGTTTTTTTCTGCTTCTTTTGAATTTGGGAACTCCACAGGACTAGGCAAATCTTGCCCAAGTAATAACCTTAAATGCATTTTTTTGAAACATCAAAGTATTTTATAAAAGCTGCTAAAGCATTAACTTAAAAAAAGTTACTTCTCTACATCAAAGAATTTAGAAAGGTCACAGCAAAAACTTTTGAGAGTTTTTATTCTTTCCAAAAAAAAAATCAATGTAAAGAAAAACTGAAGTGTTAAAAATATAGATCCAACTATCAAACTAATAGCACAATATAAGAACCTTTAGATATTATTTCATTCCTGTAACACTATCAGATTTAAAAACGGCAAAACGAAGGTGTCTGAATGTGTTTTTTACACGGTTTATAAATCGTTCTTTTTTTGTCTTTTAAAGCATATCAAAGAAAATTACAATCATTGAATATAACGCACAAAAACCTGTCTGTAGCATCAAATTCCGAATCACTAAAATGCCTTTTCCATTTATTCTATATCATGCTCTCTGTGTAATTATTCCAAACGAGCAATGGGTAAATAACTGTCCTCACTCTCTTTTCATTGGGCACTAACCCACTTTTTAGCGAATGAAATGTGAGGGTATTAGCAGGTCAAAGAGACAAAATGATGCCAGAAATAATAGAACGAAGAAGCAAAAACAAAAAATCCTAATACTGTCTTAAAGATAAAGGATATGGAAACTGAGAGGGGAGATAGGGGGTAGTTGAACCATTGAATCTATTCTCCAGTCTGAAATGTCAACCTGCAAACCACCCTCAACCTCCTCCTCTTCGAAACAAAATCGATACAAACTGAAACTAGGTGGCTTTGTACCAGCAGCTTGTCCTGGTGGGTTTCTCAGGATCACAGAATCACAGGAGAGGCTGTCATCATCCTGTAGCTTACGTCTACTGCAGACAGGGGAGGGCATGACCTGAATGCCGCTGGATTACACCCCTTGGGGCTCTCCTCTTTCCTGAAGGATTGTCCCCCTTGCCAAGTTCCCCTAAACAACCGCTCAGCCTACAGGGAAGGGAGTCAAGGAGAATCAAGGCTGCTTCCTTTACAACATCAACTCAAACACTGGCAGCAGCGGCAGCTATGGTATCTAAGCATGCAGGGATCCCGGTTGTTTGTCACACCAGCCAACAGACCCACCATTGCAGCAGTGTACCAGACTCACAGCAGGGAGGTGACTGGTTCGTTGGAAAACATGGTGTCCTGTTACATGGAAGACAACCCCTGTGACTCCAAATGCTGCACAGATGACCAAAACAGGCAGAGGTGAGAAGAAATCCTATTCCTACAAGCAGAGACAGTCGTTCCAGGATGATGAACACAATAGATCATCACTAACGTTCACCCACTTTTTCACTCTAAAAATTATTGAACGAAGAAGAACAGCAATCTAGATACTGTGTTAAAGATAATGTAAAGGTATGGAAACAGAGATATAAATGAGTGAAAAGGGGATAGTTTTACCGATCAATGTACCCTCTAACCTGAAATGTCAAGGTTCAAACCATCTTTACCATCTTCCTCCCCCACAGAGAAAAATCGATACAACTGAAACTAGGTGGCTTTGTGCCAGCAGCTTGTCCTGGTGGGCTTCTCAGGAATCACAGAATCACAGGAGAAGCGTCATCATCCTGTAGCTTACGTCTGCTGCAGACAGGGGAGGGCATGACCTGAATGCCGCTGGATTACACCCCTTGGGACTCTCCTCTTTCCTGAAGGACTGTCCCCCTTGCCATGCTTCCCGTAAATAACCGCTCAGCTCACACGGAAAGGTGTCAGAGGAGAAATCAACGCTGCTTCCTTTACAACAGCAACAATCCAACGTTGGCAGCAGCGGCAGCTATATTATCTGAGCATGCAGGGATCACAGTCGTTTGTCACACCAACCAGAGACCCACCACTGCAATATGCCAGTTTCATGGCGGGGGAGGAGGTGACTGGTTTGTTGGAAAACATGGTGCTCTGTTACATGAAAAACAACCCCTGTGGACCTGAGCCATGATGGATGACTAACAACATGAATTATAAAGGAGTGAGAAGAAAATGACCCGGAGGGGGAGGTGATGGGGTAGAGGGTTTCCTACATGTAGGAGGAATGCTGAAACTGTAGAACAAACTGGATGGTTCTAATGCAAACTGTAGAACAAACTGGATGGTTACTAAATTGCAATGTGAAAGATTTGTTTTTTCATGCATCGGATGACACTTTTGATGTGAAAACAATGTTTATCAACAGCATTTAGAAATACTGCCTTCGCAAAATCACCTTGAATCCCTCCAAAACATGGTGGACACAAAAGCTCACAGAAACAAAATCTCACTACTTGTAAACCTCGCAGCCCTAGCCAAAGAAAAAAGAAAAGTTATCTTAAAAGTTTCTGAATTCTTGACGAAGAACAAATCGTTTTTTTTGTCCGTTTTCCTCAGAATTTATAGGAAAGGAAGAGAGAAGAGAAACAAAGGGGTGGGTGGGGTGGCAGTGGTGCTGGTGGAGGCAGGTAGTGGAGGGAAGGGGGTGGATAGGGAAATGTCATGCAGCACAGGTATTCAAGCCTTCTGCAGGTGAAATGCAGCTACCTGACTGAGTATACCAGATGCATTGCACACGAGTTGTAACACAAAACATCAACGAAATACCATTCTGCTTGCTTACATATTACGACTTCCAAAAAACCTCAGACACAAAATATACAGAACAGACTACTAAGACAGGAAGGTAAGTAAACAGCCACGTTACAATTTTTGTGGTGAAATAATTGCAGGGCAGCTGTAAGGATGTTGGGGATAGAGAGGTGAATGTTACAAGAGTGAAGAGAAGAGGTTTTGAGGCTGAAAATAGGGTACATGTATGAATGGTGGCCTGGTTTCGCTTGTCGAAATTCAGTGCTAAATTGAGACTGGCAATACTGACCTCCACCCCTTCTGAAAACAACAGTTATTACGTAACGCAATAAAGAAATAAACCCCTACAAAACTTGCCAAAACAGTGCAGCCAAAGTCTTTTGCCAGGAACTATTGCGCTGCTAGATGCAGTCAGCTGACGTACCTGTCTACACCAGAGGAGAGATGGAAAATCAACAAAAACGATCCTGACGGAAAACGGCACTCCGCTTGTACGGAACCGAGAATGAAGGAAGGAATCTATAGGAGACCCCTTCTCCAGTTCACCCAAAACAACATTCAACAAACTACCCCCTCTCTTCCTCTCCTCACTGTCTTGTCTCCTGTACAATGATTGAGAGACGAAGACGTTTGCCCCTGTCTTTGCTAACACATGTAAGGGTACACATTTCAAACCTGGAAGGTCTGATTCTTGTGCCATATTGTATGCCACAAAAATAGGTTTGCTTATTTCTTGTGTTATCAAGATGTCTGCCATGAATGTTTGTGTCTGAAAGTTAGGTGTCTCGTGCTTTGAAGTTATGCCTTTGCATTGTGTGCCCGAATTTGTGTGTGTGTGTGTGTGTGTGTGTGTGTGTGTGTGTGTGTGTGTGTGTGTGTGTGTGTGTGTGTGTGTGTGTGTGTGTGTGTGTGTGTGTGTGTGTGTGTGTATGTGTGTTGAAATTAAGCTTACGGAAGTTTTGTTCCTTAAAATTGCGTTTTGCAGTTATTAGTTTGAAAGTTACATTTTAAAGTTACTCTTTAATTGTGTATATTCGAAACACGTGCTTTTATTACGTGCTTCAAATTAAGAATCTTGTTTATGTACCAGATTTTATGTCTTGTCTTCAAGCTATGGGTCATAAAATTACATGTCTTGAAATACTGGGGTTTGATGTAGTGTGCCTTTAACGTAAGCGCCTTAGATTTATGTCTTAATCTACGTTAGTTGAAGTTATGCGCATTGAATCTATATGCTCTGAAATTATTTGCTTTAGGTTATATGTCGTGAAAGTATATACATGAAATCATGTGCGTTGAGATGATGTCCATGAAAGCTCATGCTGCGCTGTCAAACTGTGTGCACGATGTCATGTGCATTGTGTCGCCAAGGTGCGACTCCAGAAATCATCTACCTTTACGTTGAAGACTTAACTGATTTGCCTTGAAAATCTGTCCCTGAAAAAATCATTTGCTTTGAAATCTGTTTTTTAAAACCGATTTGCCTTAAAATTGTTTCCTCTTAAAAACTAAAGCTATTTGCCTTAAATTTGTGTTCTTTGAATTTTCGTGTCTGGAGATTTTTATGTTCTAAAGTTATGAGTGTTGATGTTTCACCTTCGAGTATGTATCATAATATCCAGTGTCCATGAAGTCATTTTTGGGGGTGCATTTCACAGGGTTTTTTGAGGGCTGACTGTTCTCTTCCTTTATTTACTGTAAAATAGATGAAGTCTCGGTGAATAATATATCCAGTTTAAGTAAACAACAACAGCCACAACAAAACGATGCGTTTTCATTGCGTAAAGAACCAGTTTCATTTCCCATTCTTTCATGTACAGAAACTATCATAGATGAGAATTCCCCATTCGTTTCACTATGAACACATGTCTGATCCTATTGCAGTTACACCGCGAGCATGCCAGCAAAAGAAAGCCATCAGATTACTAAACACAGTCAGTCTCTGTAAGCATCAGTGTATCTGGATGATGTCAATATGTATTGGTTTACATAAGTAAAACAACTGTCCTTACCTGGTTTGTGTGTTGGCATGTACTGTATCTCTGAAACAGACAAAAACATCGGCAGATGAAAAAGATGCAGGTGTGCTACTACTACTACTACTACTACTACTACTACTACTACTACTACTACTATACTACTACGACTACGACTACGACTACTACACTACTACTACTACTACAACAACAACAGCTGCTAGTGCTGTGCTACTGCTACTGCTACTACTACTACTACTAACTACTACTACTACTATCACCACACCACACCACCCCACTACTACTTTTACTTCTAGTTTCATTGACTACTAGACAAAAAAGAAGTAGTAGAAGAAGAAGTAGTCGTCGTCGTCGTCTCGTCGTAGTAGTAGTTGTAGTAGTAGTAGTAGTAGTAGTAGTAGTAGTATAGTAGTAGTAGTAGTAGTAGTATTGTAGTAGTAGTAGTAGTAGTAGTTACTGTAGTAGTAGTAGTAGTAGCAGTAGTAGTTACTGTAGTAGTAGTATGGTAGTAGTAGTAGTAGTAGTAGTAGTAGTATATAGTAGTAGAGTTAGTTAGTAAGTAGAGAAAACTATTTAAAAAAGAAACAAGAACAAGAAGACAAGAAAACAACAACAATAACAAATAACAATATACAACAATAACAAACAACAATAGTAGCAACACTGGGATGGGTTTTTCCTGTTGTGACTGTAAACTAACATCGAATACAAACGTTAGTCAGAATTGTAATGCATCTGCTCAAAGCTGTTCTGTGTATGTCGATACTTCAGGGTTTGACGCAGTTAATCCTGACCTATTTTCGGAAAATTGACGCTTTCAAGTTTTGTCTCTGGCAGAACCGTCAAGGTCTGGAACTAGTTGACATTTGACTTTTGTGCACTTTATCTGACAAACTACACAAGAATAGACACAAACACGGTTTTTTTTTTCTCGCACAGACGAAAAAGAAAAAGAAAAGTTGATAGTTGTTCCCAGCAGTTAATCAAGCAAGTTTACCAAACTTGTTAGTCTATGTTCATTACAGTCTGTAGTTATGAAAACTGTAAGTTTGCTAAACTTGTCAGTTAACGCTCATTACAGACTCTGGCCGTGAAACTTGTAAGTTTGGCTGTAAAAACTGTAAATTTGACTGTGAAAACTGTAAGTTTGGCTGTGAAAAACTGTAAGTTTGGCTGTGAAAAACTGTAAGTTTGGCTGTGAACAGTGTAAGTTTGGCTGTGAAAAGTGTAAGTTTGGCTGTGAAAAGTGTAAGTTTGGCTGTGAAGAGTGTAAGTTTGGCTGTGAAAACTTTAAGTTTGGCTGTGGAAACTGTCAGTTTACTAAACTTCCCATTAGCCAAGGAACAAAGGAAAGTCTTTGTATAAAGGAACATATAGGTAAGAAGGGGAGGGGGGAGAGAAATTTCACGCAGATAAATCTGCTGTGACATAAAGTGGTACAAAATACAAAATACAAATACAAACCGTAATAAGCACATTACAACAACAGCTGCAGCATGTCTCTAACCAACTACTACCCCCCCCCCACACACACACACACACACAAAGAGTCCAGCAATAAAGTCCCAAAAGAATAAATCTAGGAATATAAACAGCAAATAAATAATTAAACAGATAAACATAGAAAGCATAATATAATACAATCACAGTCACATGAATGATGTTGGGAGTTTTTTACTTATGATTAAAACAAATCCGTCATATGAATGTTTTTCTGTGTCACCCACACATGATTAAAAACCACACCTACAGTCACATGACTGCTCATACCATTATCCTCGATATAAAAGAATGAAATAAATAAATAAATAAATAAATAAATAAATACATAAACAAATAAATAAATAAAAAATAAATAAACAAAAAAATGAATGATGCTCCCCGTGGGGATGCCGGGGGCCTGCCTATATACATTGCATCCCCACCTTCTGGAAATTGTGTGCTTGGAATTCCCTCTTTTCTATCCCGCTCTTTGTTTATGCCTTGTTCTTTTTCCTCATGCACATTCTTGTCTATTTTTAGCCTTCATGGTCGATTCTCCTGCTTCCGTCCCCAGAAAGTCTTTAAAAGATGAATCTATTCCACGCTGAAGTCGGCTGTGCTGGGCCTGACTTGTCAGGCGTTTAACGGCAGTGCAATGCTATTCTAGCTCAAATGACAGACAACAGCAGCTGCTGTCTGAGCAATCAACGACGACGACGACAAAGAAGTAGAAGACTATAAAAGGAGGAGAAGGAGGAGGAGATGGACGAGGAGGAGGGAGAGTAGTAGTAGAAGAAGAAGTAGAACAAGAATGATACCATGTCTTTCAACGAAACAAGATAACTACAAAAAACAAACAACAGAACAAAACAATCACCACCACCACCACCACCACCACCACCACACGACAACAACACATCAAAGCCAGATTAATCCCGGCCAGTGGATCTATTCCGGCTGTCAGACAGCACTAAAACATTCAGCGTTCTGTCTGTCTGCAATCGCCCTGCGGCCAGCACACCGCACGGGAGCACAGCTGGGTGGGTACTCCATCTTAAAATAAACAATCGATAGGTAAAGAGTCAGGGCTCTTTAGGATGAGACTATTAACCGAGGCCCCGTGTGCGAACGCACGCAGAACATCTTGCGCACACGTTAAATCGTGTTCCGCTTTTCGTAAGAGTAGGCCATTATGTGCCGGTGGGAACAGATAACAATATGAGCTCATCCGACTTCGGCATGGAAGAACATTGCTATCTTTTAAGTCTTTCTGGGAAAACAAAATAGGCAGGAAAATGGACGAAGAAGGCAGAAAATAGACAATGAAAGATGTGACAGAAAGAATAGAAGCAAGGCCGAAACAAAGAGAGGGATAGAAAAGAGGGACTTCTCAATGCTAGCGCAGAATGTGCACAAGATGGCGATGCTATTCCTACTGACATGCCTCAGGCATCCTCACGGGGAAGGAAGATTTATGAGACCAAGCCTTTATCTATCGATTGAAAAACTTATCCATATTGACGCAGTATCAAAAGTAGGGTATTTAAATACTGAATCCGATGTTTTCATCAGATCAGAGCACATTATAAAGATGTTAAAAATTGGGATGGCATCCGCAACGGTAACGATCGAAACGCTTCGTGCCTGCTTAAATGCTAAAAGGAGCTAAAAAAATGGAACGATATCAGTGTGTGTGTGTGATGTCTTCCTTTAACGTCTATCCACTAAAAGTGATTTTAGACAATAATTTGTGTGTGTGTGTGTGTGTGTGTGTGTGTGTGTGTGTGTGTGTGTGTGGTGCGTGCGTGCGTGCGTGCGTGCGTGTGCATGCGTGCGTGTGTGTGTATGTGTGTGTGGTGTGTGTGTTACAGAGATATAGACATTATGTTTGGTCCCGTAAGACCCCCATACCTTAAAAATTATTATGTGTGAAATCATGACACTGTTAAGTCATAATTTATGAAGGTTATAATTCATTTTTTCTTTACGAGGTTTCCAATTAAAATTCCCAAACGTCAATGGACATATCAGTTAGGATAGAAAAAATCATATCAGCCACAAAACAAATTTTGACAACAAAAAAGAATCAGACAAAATGTTGGTACATTATCGACAGTTGACCACCTTGAACAGGCAAAAAACAATACTGGCTTTGAAACAAGTTTGTCCAAACCTATCCTCCCAAACTTCTTGAATATAAACAACCAACATACTCCTGTTGGACGAATCAGAGATATAGACAGCAAAACCCTCCTCTCTCTCTCTCTCTCTCTCTCTCTCTCTCTCTCTCTCTCTCTCTCTCTCTCTCTCTCTCTCTCTCTCTCTCTCTCTCTCTCTCTCAGGCGGATGAAAAAAGTATGCAATGCTTACTTACTCTGTTACCCTTGAAAAATAAAGATTATTCATTCATTCTCTCCTCTCTCTCTCTCTCTCTCTTCTCTGCTCTTCTCTCTTCTCTCTCTCTCTCTCTCTCCTCTCTCTCTCTCTCTTCTCTCTCAAGTGACTGTATCATTGGCATATTAAATCAATTGTTGCTGACGTGGCTTGTCTTAATTTCTGTGCCTCTGCAATAAACTTAGTACAGCTTTAATTACATGTTCATTTTCAGACGACAAAATAGAATAATATCTTGAACTTCTGTTGATTGTAGACTTAGATAATTATGTTTATTACGTAGAGTTTCACATGCCTTACATTGAAACAAAAAATGAATTTCATCATCAATGTTTTGGTCACATAATTTGGACATCGTAACTGTATGATTGTTTCACAAACAAGTATTTTTGTGTTACCTCCCTTGTCAAAAGGCCCAGTTGGGCAATGACAATAAACTGTTAAAGTCTCTCTCTCTCTCTCTCTCTCTCTCTCTCTCTCTCTCTCTCTCTCTCTCTCTCTCTCTCTCTCTCTCTCTCTCTCACACACACACACACACACACAAACACACACACACTTAAAAAAAACACAAACAAACATACACTAACACACACAAATGACAAAATTTACAAAATTGCGTACACAAGGGGACAGCATGTAAAAAGACACACGAGTGCGTATTCCATTATCCTCGATATAAAAGAATAAACAGATAAAAAGAATTAAAAAATATAATATCGCTCACACACACACACACACACACACACACACACACACACACACACACACACACACACACACGAATTGTGACCTACTTGTTACACAGTCTAATAGCATGAATAGCCTCAAGACAGTTTGCAGTTGTTGAAAGGCCAAGAAAACAAGATTTGTTTTGACAACACTTCTACAAAATAAAAATTTTAAATGTTAAAACTAAGTTTTGACCGAAAATGGAAAGGTGAATAAAGGTGCTACAAAGGAAACAATGTAACTAACCAAACAAAACCAACATTAAAAAAGGGAAGATACATTCTAGTTATTTATTTGTTTATTTATCTATATATTATTTTAATTTGAGGAAAATGGAATAAGCATTCATGTTTTTTTTGTTGTTGTTTGTTTTACATCAAGTCCCCGTCTGTGTGCAGTTTTGTCAATTTCGTCATCAGTACCCACCGGGACACAATGGCCTACTCTTCCAAAAAGCGGAACGGGTTTTGATGTGTACAAAAAAGTTTTCAACCACAGCCCAAGGAAACAGAAGTGTCGCACAATTCGCAGGTGTGTCACTATTTAGAAACCAGACGCTGCGACAGGGCCCTGATCGCATGGGAGTCATCTACTTACGGCCCTCATCAATATATATATATATATATATATATATATATATATATATATATATATATATATATATATATATATATAAAATTATATACATATTTATATATATAATACATATATACATACATACATATATACATAAAAACTTTTCCTCATCAACACCCTTACTCCCCCCCCCATACCCAACACACCCCCAACCTCCCTACCCAACCCCCCCCCCGTCCCACAAAGCGTAACCTCACCATCCACATGCAGCAGCACAAACTGCCGAACGTTGCGGGACTTGGTGATGACGTGGCACTCGTAGACGCCGGCATCGTGAGGCGCCACGTGCTGAATGTGCAGGTTCCACTCCAGGGAGTGCAGGCGATGCCTCACGAAGAACCGCTTGTCCCCCACAAACGTGTCCTCTCCAATCGTCAGGGGGTTCGGGTCTGAGGCTCGCCGCCACACCACCTGAAGGGCAAATCAAATCAAATCAAATCGAATCGAAATCGAATCGAACCGAACCGAACCGAACCGGATCGGATCGAATCGAATCGAATCGAATCAAACCAAACCAAACCAAACCAAACCAAACCAGAACAGATCAGATCAGATCAGATCAGATCAGATCAGATCAGATCAGATCAGATCAGATCAATCAGATCAGATCAGATCAAATCAAACCAAATTAAATCGAATCGAATCAAATCAAATCAAACTCAAATCAAATCAAATCAAATCAAATCACACACATATACATACACACACACACGTAAACAAGACAAAGGCCAACATACACAGACAACAAAAAAAAACACAGACTGTCCACGTGGTTTCTTTTTCATTTTGACGGTAAATTAAAAGAGAGAGAGAGAGAGAGAGAGAGAGAGAGAGAGAGAGAGAGAGAGAGAGAGAGAGAGAGAGAGAGAGAGAGAGAGAGAGAGAGAGAGAGAGAGAGGAGAGAGAGAGAGCGGGGGGGGGGGGGGGGGGGGGGGGGAGAAAGAGAGCAAATCAAATCAAATCAAATCAAATCAAATTCTTTTATTCGAGAGGATAATGAATTTATATTATAAGCACTCGCATGTTTTTTTTTTTAACATCCAGACCACCGCCCTTATCAAGGATTAAATGTAGAAAAAAAAAAAAAACCCAACCCAATTCCAGAAAGCGTGAGGGAAGCATTTTTTTGGAATGGTGTGGTAGGTAAGGAAATAGTGGTGTGTGTGTGGTCAAGGTGTCTTTTTGGGTCTGTGTCAGTGTGTGAGTGCAGTAACATTATGGTGAGGTTAGTAAGATGCTGCTGCTAATAACATTGTTGTAAATTATTTGAGTATGTAAAGAACTTGAAAAAAATATAGCCCCCCCCCCTGTGTGTGTTGTGTGTGTGTGTGTGTGTGTGGTGTGTTGTGTGTGTGTTGAACAGAACAGAATGGAATAGAATGAACAGAATTGCCATGGAAACGTGTGTGTGTGTGTGTGTGTGTGTGTGTGTGTGTGGTGTGTGTGTGTGTGTGTGTGTGTGTGTGTGTGTGCGTGTGCGTGTGTGCAAGTGTGTGTGTGTGTGTACGCACACATAACACACACACACGCTGAAAGTCTTAAGTGCAAACTAGTTAACAACCCATTCGTCAAATCTGTCTTTTTTATATTTTTCATTTTACGTCTCAAAAATTTCCACTCAGTTAAGCGCATCGGCGTTACTTTCACATTGCAGTTCCCAGCATTACTGACTCACTTGTCACGGTACGCTGGGATTGATTATTAACACGGCGCATTGATTGACGACATATTGATACAATCATCACGGTAATGAGCAAACCTTGCCTTCACTCCAGTCACCTGAGTGCACAGCGCTGGCGTAAGAAGCATGGCGCTTAGCGGAAATGATGATGTGTCAATGCCTGCAGACGTCATAACCGGTAATGGCGTCACAGCTCGTTAGGTTTCCCAGAAAATAGTTTCAGCAGAGCTTTAAGGTCGCAACAGGTTTTGTGAGTGTGTGTGTGTGTGTGTGTGTGTTGTGTTGTGTGTGTGTGTGTGTGTGTGTGTGTGTGTGTGTGTGTGTGTGTGTGTGTGTGTGTGTGTGTGTGTGTGTTGTTGTGTGTGTGTGCGTGTGTGAGAGAGAGAGAGAGGGAGAGAGAGAGAGAGAGTGTTGGGCGGGGGGGGGGGGGGGGGGGGGTGTCGCAGGCGGCAGAGCTTTAAGGTCACAACAGGTTTTGTGTGTGTGTGTGTGTGCGTGTGTGCGTGGTGTGCGTGCGTGTGTGCGTGTGTGTGCGTGTGTGCGTGTGTGTGTGTATCAACATCACCATCATTACTTTCATCATCTACGTCATCATCATCAATATCATTCTCTTCATCACTGCACTATCACCATCCTTTTCATCCTATATAATTATCATCGTCACGATCATTATCTTCAGTGTCTACATCATAGTCACGATCATCATCCTTGTCTTCTACATCATTTTATCCATTGTCATCTTTAACATCTTCATGAGAGGGAGAGAGAGAGAGAGAGAGAGAGAGAGAGAGAGAGAGAGAGAGAGAGAGAGGAGAGAGAGAGAGAGAAGGAGAGAGAGAAGAGAGAGAGAGGAGAGAGAGAGAGAGAGAGAGAGAGAGAGAGTTCAAATCGAATCGAATCGAATCAAACTGCATGTGCTTTTTAAAATCTAGCTCTCGCCCTCAGGGATACATCAGAATACTGATAATAAAGAAAACCCAATACAGATACATCCTAAAAACAAAATAAGCCCTATAACCACAAATTCATACAACCTCCCCCCCCCCCGACCCCAAGAAAAGGAAGTAAAACAACAACAAACAAACAAAACCGAAAGTAAAAAAGCCATACAGCAAAAGAAAGCGTAACAAAACAAATGATAAACAGAAAAGCAACAAAACCCCACACAAACTAAGGGAAACAAACATACAGTTAACAAAACAAACCAAAACAAAAAACCAAACCCAAACAAAAAAAGAATGAAAAATAATACGAAATATGACCTAAGCCAAAGCAAAAAACAAACAAAAAATAGAACATAAAATTAAAGGCAAATGCTTGCGCGCACGAGCACCCCCCTCCCCCAAACAA
This sequence comes from Stramonita haemastoma, assembly GCA_030674155.1. Taxonomy (NCBI): domain Eukaryota; kingdom Metazoa; phylum Mollusca; class Gastropoda; order Neogastropoda; family Muricidae; genus Stramonita; species Stramonita haemastoma. The sequence continues at coordinate 51,291,960 of CM060328.1, forward strand.
CAACAACAGTTAACCAGATAAAGCATACGAACTTACGACCAAAATTCAACAAATAAATCATGTAAATAATATCATATTGGCAAATGAGGAAATAAACGTCGACCATTTCATTTTAGGAAAAACTAATATTAAACTGCACAAACACAAATGTAATGTAATCAAACGAAAGGAAATTACGTAAATATATATATATATATATATATATATGGAGAGAGAGAGAGAGAGAGAGAGAGAGAGAGAGAGAGAGAGAGAGAGAGAGAGAGAGAGAGAGAGAGAGAGAGAGAGAGAGAGATGAGAGAGAGATGAGAGAGAGAGAGAGAGAGAGAGAGAGAGAGAGAGAGAGAGAGAGTGAGAGAGCCTGTCTCATTAAAAAGATAGGAAATAAGAGAAATACCTATCCACTGGAGTTAAAAATTTTTTGTGATAATAAATTACCCGTTATCCCGTCCCGAGGTTCCGTGTGTTACACATACTTATTTAGCGCACGTAAAAGAACCACGGCAAGAAGTGGTTTGTTCCTGGCAAAACTCTGTAGAAAAAAGCCACTGTGATAGGAAACAAATACAGTTGCACACAGGAAAAAGAATTTTTTAAAAATGGGTGACGTTGCACATGTGGTGATGCGCTCTCCACGGGGAGAGCAGACCAAATTTCACGCAGAGAAATCTGCTGTGACAATAAGTGGTTTAGATAAATAAATAAAGAAAGAAAGAAAGAAAGTGTGTGTATGCAAGTTTATTTGTTTGTCTGTCTGTCTGTTGGTCTGTTGGCCTGTGTGTCTGTCTGTTTAACTGTGTGTCTGCCAGTCTGTCGGTCTGCACAGACTTTCATAGGCGTTGAAGCTGTGAGTTCAAACTAACCAACTAGCCATTAATCAAATTTT
>CM060328.1:51307387-51312387 GCA_030674155.1 Stramonita haemastoma
TCGCTGAAAATGTTGTTAAAGTAGAACTTTAAAGGTCACATCAGTTTCTGCTTAGAAGTGTGGCAAATTGGAAGGTTGCCTTGTACCATATTCTTCTTGCATTTACTTAAAAAACTTATCGATGTTCTGTTATCACTCCCTCTATCCTACGAATTATTTGTCCTTGCAAAAGCTTTGTCCTCAATGCACATGTTTTTATAAGTTTGGTAAAAGGGTACAAACAGTGATGATGATGATGGATGATGATGTGATGATGATGATGATGATGATGATGGATGATGCTGATGATGGATTGGTGTTGCGTGGTGGTGATGATGATGATGATGATGATGATGTGATGATGATGATGATGATGGTGGTGGTGGGTGGTGGGTAGGTGGTAGTGGTGGTGGTGGTGGTGGTGGTGCGTGGTGGTGGTGGTGGTGAGTGGTGGGTGGTGGTGGTTTGATGATGGTGATGGACGATGACGATGCCGGGAAGAAGTATGATTATGGTGACGCATTGATAACAGATAAAAAAGAAAGAAGGCATATAATGAAAAAAAAAGAGAGAGAAATTGAAAGAACAAGAGAGAGAGGAAGAGAAGAGATGAGAGGGACAGAGAACAGAGTCAGAGACACAAGAGAGAGAGAGAATGAATGAATGAAATGAATGATGAATGAATGAATGAAGGAATGAATGAATTATGAATGAATGAATGGATGGATGGATGGGATGGATTCGACGGATGGGCATGGATGGAAGGATTAATGAATGAATGAATGTATGAATATGGAGACTGTAATAATGATAAAACAATAAAATGTCTCAGCTCAATTTAGTTACATATGGCCATTCCATCTATTTTCTGTTCACTTGGTATGTATTCATTCAACATATGTAAAACATAACTTGCTAATCTGTTTCTGGATGTTACCAAAAGAAAATCCCTTCATATGGAAACAACTCATTGAATTTTTGTAGGAGGGTTTTTTGCTGAATTTTACGGGACCCAATTTTAAGAGTCCATACCATAAAGACAAACGCACCTATGATTTCGTGAGATATGCAAAGAAAAGAGACAAGAAAACTGTCTTTGTCTATTTGAAAAATCACGGGTACTTTTTTGGTAAAGGGTATGCATAACAAGGACATGATGAGAAAAGCAAAACAGAAACACATGCCGGATCGGTCGAGGCCCGGATCAACAACGACCGCGCTACCCACTGCAAGCCTCCAGGGTGGGAGTGACAAGTGTGCCACTGGAGCAGAACTAACCCTAAAGCTTCCAGCTAAAGGGGTAACCATTGGTACATGGAATGTTAGAACTCTGTACCAAACAGGAAGAGTACAGGAACTCGCACATGAATTACAGAGGTATAAATGGGACATCCTAGGGCTTGCGGAAGTCAGATGGACTGGCTTCGGAGAAACAACCACGCAAGACGGCCACAAAATATGGTACAGTGGAGATGAGAAACTACACCAACACGGAGTAGGCTTCATTGTCAGGAAAGAGATTGTGTCAAGCATCATCAACTGCACACCAATATCCAGCAGACTCATCTCAATCAGAGTCTCTGCAAAACCCCAGAATCTCACCATCATCCAAGTGTATGCTCCAACATCTGACTACGATGATGACCAGATAGAAGAATTCTATGAAGAACTTGAAAACGTCATCTCCAAAACGCCCCAAAAAGACATCCTTATTGTGGAAGGCGATTGGAATGCTAAGGTGGGACCTGATGCCTATGACACCTGGGCAGGAACCACAGGACGCTTTGGACTGGGAGAAACAAATGACAGAGGACAGCGGCTGCTGGAATTCGCAAAGAAGCACAAACTAACTCTGGCTAACACACTCCACCCTCACAAGCCATCTAGAACATCAACCTGGCACTCACCAAATGGTCTGATTCATAATCAAATTGACTACATTCTGTCACCCCAAAGATTCAAATCCAGTATAAACAAGGCAAATACAAGAACATTCCCAGGAGCTGACATTGGCAGTGACCACGACCTTGTACTTACCACCATCAGGCTGAAACTGAAAGCAAAACAACAGCCAAAAAGCCCACGCATAAGATTCGACCTGGAAAAACTCAAAGACCCAACAGTGGTTGAGATCTTCCAAGCCAACATTGGAGGAAAGTTCGCCGCACTCACAGCCACTGACAATGATGTGAACACATTAGCCAACAACATCAAAGAAGTGCTAACGACAGCAGCAGAAGAAACATTAGGCAGAAGCAGAACAAAGAAACAACCCTGGGTGACAAATGAGGTTCTTGACCTCTGCGACAAAAGAAGAGAACTTAAGAAGCAAAAGTTCACAAGTCAAGAAGCCAACAACAAGTACATGGATAGCCACAGAGAAGTGAGGAAAAAGATGAGAGAAGCCAAAGAAGCGTGGATAGAAGAACAATGCAACAACATCGAAGATGGAATGGCCAAGGGAAACAGCAAAACAGCTTACAACACTCTGAAAGCACTAACGAAAACCACACAGCCTAAAGCCTCTGTTATTGAAGACAAAGAAGGAAATCTTTTAACGGAAAACAATGCCATCCTCCAGCGCTGGACAGAATACTGTGAGGGATTGTATAACTACCCACTACGCCCAGATACCAACATAGTTTCCAACAAACCCCCTGAACACCAAGATAAAGACCCACCAATACTAAGGTGTGAAGTAGACACAGCTATTAAGCAATTGAAGAAGGGGAAGTCCCTGGAATCGATAACATCCCAGCTGAACTCATAAAAAATGGAGGGAATGAAACAGCAAGGCGATTCACAGACCTTTGTCAGAAGATCCACGACACCAAAGAATGGCCAAAAGAATGGACACAGTCTCTTGTAATACCCCTGCCAAAGAAAGGAAACCTCAAGCAATGCCAGAACTACAGAACCATCAGTCTCATAAGCCATCATAGCAAGATCATGCTGCAGGTAGTCCTCAACAGACTGAAAAACCAAGCAGAAAAACTCCTGGCAGAAGAACAAGCGGGCTTTAGACCAAAACGCAGCACAATGGAACAAATTTTCAACCTGAGAATTCTGATAGAGAAGCATCTCCAACACCAAAAAGATTTGTACCACAATTTTATAGACTTCAAAAAGGCCTTTGACAGGGTATGGCATGACGGCCTCTGGCAAGTACTCAGGCACTTCAACATTGACAACTGCCTAATTGAAGTCATCAAGGCTCTGTACGAGAATGCAAGAAGTGCAGTTTTCATGAACAACCACGTGGGCGAGTTCTTCAAGACCACGGTTGGAGTCCGCCAGGGCTGCCTTCTCTCACCTGTACTCTTCAACCTCTTCCTCGAAAACATCATGACAGAGACACTGCAAAACCACCACACTTCCATCTCCATTGGTGGAAGACCCCTTTGCAACCTCAGATTTGCAGATGACATTGACCTCATGGGCAGCAGCAGACAAGAACTGCAAATCCTCACAGACAGTCTAACAGACCGAGCGAGCGCATACGGCATGGAGGTCAGTACAGAGAAATCGAAGATCATGGTCAACAGCGCGAGTAATGACAGCACGGAAATAAAGATGAATGGAGAAATATTGGAAGAGGTGAGCCAATTCAAATACTTAGGCTCCATCCTAACAAAAGATGGCACATCAAACAATGAGGTGAAAGCTCGCATTGCAACAGCAACATCTGCTCTAGTCAGACTCCAGAGGATCATCAGAAGCAACAACATCAGCTTCTGCACCAAATACCACCTCTACAAATCCCTCGTAATATCTATCCTCCTATATGGCTGTGAATCATGGACTCTGACAGCAGAGTTAGAGAGAAGAATCCAAGCATTCGAGAACAAGTGCCACAGAAGACTCCTCAAAATATCATACAAAGAACACAAGACCAATAACTATGTGAAAGAGGAAATCAAAAAGCGTGTGGGCCCCCAAGAGCCTTTGCTCTCCACCATAAAGAGGAGAAAGCTGATGTGGTTTGGTCACACCACAAGACACAACACCCTAGCAAAAACCATCTTGCAAGGAACAGTCGAGGGCAAAAGAAGAAGAGGCCGCCAAAAGAAATCATGGGTTGACAACATCAAAGACTGGACTGCCCAACCCCTGCAACGCCTCCTACTAGCCACACAGGATCGTGAAGCATGGAAAAAGATCTCCGTTGCGTCTTCTCTCATGTCCCCCTACGTCCTTTGGGACATGGGACTGAGTGAGAGTGAGTGAGATGCATAACAAGCTCCGTACAAATAAGCAAGCAACAATAAATCATAAAGGTAAAGGTGTTCTCATAACCTATGTAGTGGTTGGAGAGAGAAATGTCCGAGATATCATCTTCTCCAAGGGCTAGCATTTTGAGGGCGGCGCCCATCTCCTCTCTCCCTCGCTGCTTTACCTTCCCTGACCCTAAATAGGACAGGTACCCACTTAATTAAAGTTGGGTGAACTGGGGAACTGTATTGAAACCAAGGCATGCAAACGGTCACCCATCCACTTGGTAACCACACTCAATGCTGCCTAACCTTAGCTTGAAGAAAGCGATGTCTCCGACCACTGAGTCATCCCGCTCCCAGAAAAAAAATGATACCTGTCTTTAATGTTCTATAATATACATGTCCACAGAAAGGCAACAGCAAAAGCAAAAAGAAGCAAACATCAGAGTGTTTTGAAATCGGAACAAACTCTTTGATCTGGTTCTTTGATATCTAACCTGTCCAATTTCAAAATCTTCTGCCGCGAACAGAGACACTCAAGGGACAAGAAAGAACATTGAACTCCAGTCGCTGACAGGAGGACTGTGGAGCATGGCCATTGATGAGTTCTTCACAGCAGCCACTGCCTGACTGTCCTGATGGCATTGGCTAGGTGGTGGAGGTGGAAGTGGGTATCGTATGTCGAGGTAACATAGTAGATATGAAGAGAGTGTAGACATGTTTATAGCGGGCGCGCACGTACACACATACACACACCACATTATGTCCCCGTGGGAACAGATGCCAAGATTTAAAAAAACTGCATAC
>CM060328.1:51319887-51322387 GCA_030674155.1 Stramonita haemastoma
TCAGAAAACTGCGCTCGCAATTTGACAACCCGGATTTGATTCCCGGTCGAGGAGATTTTTCTCCTGAGTTAACAACATCAGTGCTGACTCCACTTTCCCCAAAAGTCCTTCGGATGAGACTATAAACCGAGGCCCCGTGTGTGAACGCACGCAGAACATCTTACGCACACGTTAAATCCTATTCCACTTTTCGTAAGAGGAGGCCATCGTGTGCCGGTGGGAACAGATGACATTTACAAAACTGCATACAGACGGGGACTGGTCGTAAAAAAGCACATGAGTGCTTATTTCATTATCCTCAGTATGGAAGAACAACAAAAAAAAATACTCATTGTAATTTTTTCTTTTTCTTCGTCTTCTCCTCAACTTTGTGATATATTTCTTTGTGTTCTGTTGACCTCGTTCTCTGTGTAAAAGGACAGGTAATCCACTAACGCGTTCCCAATCAGTGAAAAAAAAAGCCCACGACATTTTAATAAGATTGGGATTTATTTTGCCCGTTCTGTTCTTTACGGCTTGTTTTAGTGGAGGGGGGGGGGGGGGGTGAGGGGGGGGGGGTGGAGCAAAGCTTGTTGTCCTGACAGTTGAAAGGCCTGTCATCTTCTTTGTTCCATTTATTTCCTCCTTTTTTTAACATGATCTTTTTTGCAGTGCTTGTCATCGCAGGCGTGCAGACGTATGCACGAACTTACTTACACATGTACCTCAGAGAGAGAGAGAGAGAGAGAGAGAGAGAGAGAGAGAGAGAGAGAGAGAGAGAGAGAGAGAGAGAGAGAGAGAGAGAGAGAGAGACAGACAGACAGACAGACAGACAGACAGACAGACAGACAGACAGACAGACAGACAGACAGACAGACAGACAGACAGACAGACAGACAGAGACAGAGAGAAAACAGACAGACAGAGACAGAGACAGACAGACAGAGAGAAACAGACAGACAGAAATGACACAGACAGACAGACAGACAGACAGACAGAGACAGACAGACAGACAGACAGAAGAAACAGAAGAGCAGTAGAAAAAAGAGCAGACAAACGATGAGACAACGAAAAAAAAAATCAAATAATTGAGAACAATGTAAAAAACATTAAAAACCAAGTTTCTTTAAAGTCTATATTCTCTCTATATACATGCATTGCTTAAAACTGAATGTCAAGCCTAATATTCATTGCTGCACCCCCCCTCCCCCCCCAAAAAAAAAAGAAACCAACTTCTTTCTAATTCCGGATATGTCGTATGACATGCGTGACTGCGATGCTCATAGTGTTTTTTTTTTTCTTGTCTACTTTGTGATTGAGTCACTTCTTTTTCTCTGTTGCGCTCAGTCTCTGCCTTATGAACGCAATACCTGAGTGGTTAAGAGCGTTTGACTTCAACCATACAGATCCATGAAGTCGCGAGTTCGAATCCTGGCGTAGGCGTCTGTTAAAAGACGGTGGGGGTTGGGGGAAGGGGTTGGGGTGGGGGCCAGGGCTACAATCTCCTAAGTCAACTTCAAGCTCACACCTACCAGTGCGTTAATTCCAGAACAAAATTAATATGAACGTTAAAACTGCAGTCTCTCATGTCAGCATTAGGTGGGTTACGGAAACACCAATATACCCCGCACACATTCCCAAAGTTGGAATGCGGCTACCTTTATGGTGGGTAAAAACAGTCTAACACGTAAAATCTCATCATTGGTGAACCACATACACGCACGCACGCACGCACACATGCATGCACACACACACACACACACACACACACACACACACACACACACCGCGCGCGCGCGCGCGCGCGCGCGCGCGCGCGCGCGAGCGCGCATACACACAGATATTCTTGATGTTTCTTTGTCTTCTAAATCTTTCTTTTTTATTTCAATATGATGATTATCTCTGTTTCTCTGCGTTTGTTTCTGTTATTGTATATTTTTGTCTGTCTCTGTCTCTCTCTCCCCCTCTTCTCTCACTGTCTGTCTCTGTCTCTCTCTCTCTCCCTCTCTCCACTCTCCCCACAAGTCCTTCGGATGAGACTATAAACCGAGGCCCCGTGTGCCAACGCACGCAGAACATCTTGCGCACACGTTAAATCCTGTTCTGCTTTTCGTAAGAGTAGGCCATCGTGTGCCGTGGGAACAGATGACATTTACAAAACTGCATACACACGGGACTGGATGCAAAAAAGCACAAGAGTGCTTATCCCATTATCCTCGATATAAAAGAATAAATCAAATCAAATCTATTGCTCCCCCTCTGGCTCTCTCTCTCTCCCTCTCTTCTGTCTGTCTGTCTGTCTGTCTGTCTGTCTGTCTGTCTGTCTGTCTGTCTGTCTGTCTGTCTGTCTTCTCTCTCTCTCTCTCTCTCTCTCTCTCTCTCTCCTCCTCTCTCTCTCTCTCTCTCTCTCTCTCTCTCTCTCTCTCTCTCTCTCTCTCTCTCTCTCTCTCTCTCTCTCTCTCTCTCTCTCTCTCTCTCCTCTCTCATTCCCGGATCCCCTTTGCGACCGCGTGCAGAATAA
>CM060328.1:51329887-51337387 GCA_030674155.1 Stramonita haemastoma
AAACCCTAATTTGTACCATAACCTTTCCAGAAATGCTGTTTTTAAAGAGATGTAAAGACCGTCAGTTCTATAAAAAGAGATTTCTCTGCAAAGTGTGGCTCTTGGCATTATGAAGAAAAAAGGACATCTTGCGCACACGTTAAAACTGTTCCGCTTTTCGAAAGAGTATGTCATTGTGTACCGATGGGGACGGATGACACAATTTACAAGGCTGCAAACACACAGGGACTGGGATTAAAGAAGAATAGGTGTGCTTATTCTATTATCCTTGAAATAGCAGAAAAAAGAAGTAAAAAAAAGAAAAAAGGAGGAGGGGGAGGAAGGAAAAAAACAACCCCTCTACTATCACTGCTGCTACCCCTCCTCCTCCTTCTCTTTCTCATTCCACTACTACTATTGTTACAATTACTACTGCAGATACATACATCGAGCCCCTCCCGCCCCCCCCCCCCCCCTTCTCCTCTTTTTCCTCCTCCCCCTCCTCCTACAACTACTGAAAGGCTGTAGAATATTTTTTTTTGCAATTAACGAAGCAAATACCGTCATGTGAACAGGAGTGGTCAAGTTCTTGGTATAGATGTGTGTGTGTGTGTGTGTGTTGTGTGTGTGTGTGTGTGTGTGTGTGTGTGTGTGTGTGTGTGTGTGGGTTTGTTTGTTTGTTTGTGTGTGTGTGTGTGAGTGTGATTGTGTGTGTGAGAGTGTGTGTGTGTGAGTGTGTGTGTGTGTGTGTGAGAGAGAGAGAGAGAAGAGAGAGAGGAGAGAGAGAGAGAGAGAGAGAGAGGAGAGAGAGAGAGAGAGAGAGAGAGAGAGAGAGAGTGTGTGTGTGTCTGTGTGTGTATGTGTGTGTGTGTGTGTGTGTGTGTGTGTGTGTGTGTGTGTGTGTGTGTGTGTGTGTGTGTGTGTATGTGTGTGAGCGGACAGAGGAACAAATTAAGTTCATTTTGCAACCACTGCACGCGCAGACATCTGAGGGAAAGGGGTGGAGAGAGAGAGAAGAGAGAGAGAGAGAGAGAGAGAGAGAAGAGAGAGAGAGAGAGAGAGAGAGAGAGAGAGAGAGAGAGAGAGAGAGAGAGAGAGAGAGAGAGAGAGAGAGGAGAGAGACAAAATTTTGAACAAATTTTTTTTTGAACAAATTTTATTTTTCAGAGGGTAATAGATTAAGCGTTACAAGCTTTTTTACATCCAGCCCTCGAAAGAAAAGAAAAGAAAACAAAATAAATAAACTACAGTCCAACAGCAACAATAAAAGGAAAAATATACATAATGACATAGAAATGCATGGAAAGCAATACACACACATGCGCGTGCGCGCGCACACACGCACACACACACACACACGCACACACACACACACACGCACACACACACACACACACACACACACACACACACACACATAAACACACACACACACACAAACAGGCACACGCATACACACACATCAAAAGGAAAACCTAGAAAGAAAAGAAAAATGAGATAGAGAGAGAGCGAGGAGAGCGAGAGAGGGAGAGAGAGAGAGAGAGAGAGAGAGAGAGAGAGAGAGAGAGAGGAGAGAGAGAGAGAGAGAGAGAGAGAGAGAGAGAGGAGAGAGAGGAGAGAGAGAGAGAGAGAGAAAATTAAATATATGTGGAAATGGTGAAAAAGAAATAATTAGGAATGCAACAGAAACTAACTGTACCCTCCGAGTAGACAGTTTATGAAATTGAGATTTCTTGTGGTTTGATCAAAACATTTGTGGTGAAAGCAATGTGACATTTTCATGAGTCATCAGAAAATCATACAACAGAATCTTAAATCTTGAAAATTTTGTTTCATCTTTCAGAACAGTAGGGAGTCTATTCCAAAACCAGCTCCCAGAGTATGTTAGACTTGATTTAAATAGAGTAATGGCTGGTAAAGGAAGGTTTATTTTATGTGAATGCCGACAGTTGTTTACGCTGAACATGCTGCTTAAGGAAGATGGGGCATTACCAAGAAGAATTTTGTGCATTAGTACACCTTTTTTAAAGAGCAATCTTGTTTTGAGAGGAAGAATATTTACATTTTTGTAATCTGAAAATGTCAATGAAGATGACTTATCTACTATTATTTTGATAGCTCGTTTATGAATACTAATTAATGGTTTGAATAGGTTATTACTTGCTAAGTCCCATAGTGTAGACGCATAATCCAAAATAGACTGAATAAATGAATGAAAAAATATTTTCCTTGCATTCAGATTAAGAAGGTGTTTGATCTTATTTAATTGGTAGGTTTTGGAGGCAATTTTCTTTGTTAGATTACGTATGTGTACAGACCAAGACAAACTGTTATCGATGGTTACTCCCAAAATTTTGTGACTAGAAACTTCTTCAATTTTGAAGTTGTTGACATAAATAGAAGGTAAGTTCGTGTTTAGATTTTGACGTTTTTGTCTTGTTGATAATAGCATGAATTTTGTTTTACCTGGATTAAGGGCCATATGGTTCATTTGTGTCCATTCAATAATGATATTTATATGCTCTTGTAAACTTTGACTTACTTGGAGAGGGTTTTTTGTGGCTAGTATGAAGAGTTGTATCATCTGCAAATAATTCGTTTTGTACTTTTATATTCAATGGCAGGTCATTTATATACAGAAGAAACAATAGGGGACCAAGCACAGATCCTTGTGGTACACCAAAGTTATTTAGAAGAAAAGTTGAAGAAGTGTTGTTTAGATATACTTTTTGCTGTCGCTCAGATAGGAAAGATGAAATCAGTTTGAGGGTACTGGAAGATAGTTTGTAGAATGCAAGCTTTCTTAGTAAAAGTTTGTGGTCAATAACATCGAAAGCTTTAGCAAAATCAATAAAGAGTATACCTGTGAATTCTTTTCTATTCATATTAAGTAACCATCTATCTGTCATTTTTACAAGGGTAGTATGGCAGGAATGGTTTGCTCTAAATCCAGATTGATTTGGGTGTAACAGATTATATTTGTTTAAGTGGGCTAGTAAACTTTTATGAATGTGCTGCTCTAATGGTTTTGAAAGAGTGGACAATATTGATATTGGTCTGTAGTTTGATGGGTCAGAGGTATTTCCTGATTTATGTAAAGGAATAATTTTTGCCTGTTTTAAGATCTTAGGAAATGTGTTTTTGCTTATGCAAAGATTGTAGACATATGTAAGTGTTTCTGCTATAGTTGATGCGGAGAGTTTTAGAATTTTCCCATCTAATCCATCAAGACCACGTGTTGATGATTGTTTTAGTCGACGTAAGGCAGTAAACACCTCATTAACTGTAATAAGTTCTATCTCAATTTTAGATTGAATATTTTTACTGTCGCAAAAGGTTTTCAATTTTTTTAGAGAGAGAGAAGACAGACGACAGACAGACAGACAGACAGACAGACGACAGACAGACAGACAGACAGACAGATAGACAGACAGACAGACAGACAGACAGAAGACAGAAGAAGAAGAGAAGAGAGAGAGAGAGAGAGAGAGAGAGAGAGAGAGAGAGAAGAGAGAGAGAGAGAGAGAGAGAGAGAGAGAGAGAGAGAGGAGAGAGGAGAGAGAAGACAGACAGACGAAGAAGAGAGAAGAAGAAGAGGACAGACGACAGACACAGACAGACAGACAAGACAGACAGAAGATAGCAAGCAGCAGCAGACAGACAGACAGACAACATGACAGACAGCAGACGGACAGACAGGCAGCCAGCTCAGACAGAAACAGATAGCACACAGCGACAGACATAATTTGCAGAGACGACAGACAGACAGGACAGCTGAGAGAAATGCGAGAGAAAGCACGAAAATAAATGCAGAGAGACAGAAGAAGACAGACGAGAGAGAGACGAGAGAGAGAGAGAGAGAGAGAGAGAGAGAGAGAGAGAGAGAGAGAGAGAGAGAGAGAGAGAGGAGAGAGAGGAGAGAGAGAGAGAGAGAGGAGAGAGAGAGGAGAGGAGAGGAGAGAGAGAGAGAGAGAGGTGGGAATTGCTTTGACACTTTGCTGTGGCAGGGTGTGTACATTAGCCTGGGAATGTGTGTGTTTATGTGTGTTTGTGTGTATGCGCGTGCGCGCGTGTATGTATTTTGTGTTGTGTGTGTGTTGTTTGTGCGCGACTACATGCATGCGTACGTGCATGTGTGCATGTGGTTGTGTGTTTGTGTGTGGTATGTGTGTATGTGTGCATCAAGCCAATCCAAGTCAAAATGATCTTTATTAAGTGTAAAAGAGTGAGCTTACAAGTTTTTCTTTCATCCTGCCTGTGTCACACACAACAACAACGACAACACAAACAACAGCAACAACACATACACACTCACACACACAACAACAATAACAACAGCAGCAATAACAACAACAACAACACACACACACAAAGCACGCACGCACACACACACACACACACACACACACACACACACACACACACACACACACACACACACACACACACTAACAGAGTCACACACAAAGCAGCCAGCCCCCAAAAGCCTCACAAATCTTACGAAACAACTTTGGGAAACCATATCAAAGGAAAAGTAACAACAGCATATACACATGTCCAGAAGGCCGCATGAAAGATGCTAACAGGAGCTGAAATGAAGTATTCAACAAAGAGACTATGAATGCAACATGCACAGGCATCCCCCCCAGAAAAAAAAACAAAAACAGCCGGTGTGTATATGTGTGTGTGCATGTTGTGTGTGTGTGTGTGTGTGTGTGTGTGTGTGTGTGTGTGTGTGTGTGTGTGTGTGTGTGTGTGTGTGTGTGTGTGTGTGTGTGTGTGTGCGTTTGTGTCAAATCAAATCAAATTTTTATTTCCAGATGGTACATTGAATAAGAGCATCGATTTGCTTTTTTCCACCAAGCCATCTATCTAAAGAAAAGAAAAAAAAAGCATGTGTGTGCGCGTGTGTGTTGTGTGTGTGGTGGTGTGTGTGTGTTTATTTATTTATTTATCTTTTTATATCGAGGATAATGTGTGCGTGTGTGTGTGTGAGAGCGTGTGTGTTTGTAAGAGTGTGTGTGTGTCTGTTTGTGTCTGTTTGTGTCTTGTTGTGTGTGTGTGTGTGTGTGTGTGTGTGTGTGTGTGTGTGTGTGTGTGTGTGTGGCACGTCCGTGCCTGTACGCACGCACGTACGTACGTGTGCGTGCTTGCCTGCGTAGGTGCGCGCGTGCGTGATTGTATGTGTGTATTTGTTTTTGTACGTGGGCGTGCGTGCATGTGTGCGTGCATGCGTGCATGTGTGCGTGCGTGCGTGCGTGCGTGCGTGCTGTGGTGTGTGTGTGTGTGTGTGTGTGTGTGTGTGTGTGTGTGTGTGTGTGTGTGTGTGTGTGTGTGTAAACAATAAGTATAGAGTATCAAAGAGACCGTTGCCTGCAGAGGTACACCACAAACAAAATGGGCGGTGTAGATTTCCCCGAGTGGGCGAACCGGAGATAAATGACCTTCTCCCAACTCCACCACCTTTGACCTTTTCTAGTGTGGACAGGAAACTGTTAACAGAAAACAAACAAACAAACAAACAAACAAACACGCAAACACATAATCAAGCAAACACGCAGGCAAGAGGAAGGTTTAGGCTTTCAAAAAAAGAAGGGAAGGATAATATAAAAAAAATAGGGAGCAGTCTCTGTATTCAGAATACTGGTGCAAAAGTTTGGGGTTTTTTTTTTGCTTAACTATACTTTGTTAGCAAGTAGGGTTTCTCTGTGTGTGTGTGTGTGTGTGTGGTGCTGTGTGTGTGTGTGTGTGTGTGTGTGTGTGTGTGTGTGTGTGTGTGTGTTTGTGTGTGTGTTGTGTGTGTGGTGTGTGTATGTTTGTGTGTGTGGTTTGTGTATGTGTGTGTGTGTGTTTGCGTGTTGTATGAGTGTGTGTGTGTGTGTTGTTGTGTGGTGTGTGTGTGTGTGTGCGTGTGTGTGCGTGTGTGTGTGTGTGTGTGTGTGTGGTGTGTGTGTGTGTTTGTATGAGTGTGTGTATGTGTTTGTATGTGTGTGTAAGTATGTGCGTGTGTGTGTGCGAGCCGCATGCTCGTATGACAAACTACAGTAACCACTCCTAATTGTTAGACAAGAAAGAAGGCGAAATAACCAGACACTGCCAAGATTCGAACCCACAACATCAAAAACCCATAAAACTGAAGTGAAAACGGTGGTTTTAACCACTCGACTACAGCGATCCCGTCTGGACAAAGTCTGAAAACCCGCATCTCATTTGGCAGCGGTCCATGAAAGGCTGCTGACAATAATGACATTTTCTCTTCCTGAGCGGCTGGCTAGGGGCCAAGGCCATGGCACAAGACATGCAGGGAGCGAGACAGCGGCCTTGTCAAAGCAGTCTCCTCCCCAGGGAGAAAAGCTGCAGAGGACAATTTGTCACCGCAACACCCACACGCGATGAGGAAGTTTGGGAAAAGAAAGGAGGGGGGGGGGGGGGAGATAGGAGGGAGGGGGGAGGTTGTTTTGTGGTTAGAGCCCTGTTTCTGGTGATGGGATGGTAATTGAAAGTGCGGGGTTTAACTCCCCATTGAGGTTTCCCCGACTTTTCTGGAAAGTCGTTTAAATTCTTTTGTTACGTCACCGCTCAGACAGTAATCAAGTGTTTTTTTTGTCTCATGAGCGAAAGTGTATTTGCGCGGCTGTTTAGTGGCTGATTAGTCAGAACCTGCGTGTCCGACTTTGTATTTTGTATTTTGTACCACTTTATGTCACGGCATATTTCTCTGCGTGAAATTCGGGCTCCTCGCCCGGGGAGAGCGCATTGCCACAAGTGCAGCGCCTACCCATTTTTTTTTCTTTTTCCTAGATGCAACTGTATAAGTTTCCCTATCAGAGTGGCTTTTTTCTACAAAATTTTGCCAGGGTCAACCCCCATGTTGCCATGGATTCTTTTACGTGCGCTATAAATAGTGATGTGTAACACACGGGACCTCGGTTTATCGTCTCATCCGAAAGACTAAGCGCCCAGACCATCACTCATGGTCTGATTGGATGGGGAAAAAGTGTTTGGGCCCAAACAGGGTACAAACCACCGCACACTCCGACCCGGACTTTTTGCTTTCTAGGCAGGGCGCGTTACCACCTAGACCACCGATCCACCGGCGTGGAAGAGAATTGTTATCTTTCCAGTATTTTTTTTCTGGAGAAAAGACAGAAGAATGGACCAAGACAGCAAAAAATAGATAAGAATGGGGGTGACAATAAGAAAAGGGGAAAAAAGCAGAAACAAAGAGAGGGATAGAAAATAGGGAACTCCTAGGACACAGTATCCAGAATATCGGGGTGCCATTTGCACTGACAGAACCCCGGCATTCACACAGGGGAATCCTTTAGATGAGACTAAAAATCTAGGTGAGGAATGCAATTAGCAGATGAAAGGAAGAAGGGAAAAAAAGGTAGTTTAGTTGGTTTTTTTGTGAAGGAGAAGAGTGCACACTCCCTGGAGAGGGCGGCTCATATTCCATGCAGAGAAATCTGTGTCCTTGAAAATGGTGTGCAATGCAATCAGCGCGATGCAATAAAATGC
>CM060328.1:51342387-51344887 GCA_030674155.1 Stramonita haemastoma
AAAACCCACACAAAACAAAGAAATGAACACAAACAAGTATATACACACGCAAACACACAGACATATACGCGTGCGCGCGCGCGCGCACACACACACACACACATATACAGCGCACACACAAACACACATACACACACCTGCACACGTGCACCTAACAACCTTTCCCCTCCACTCCACCCCTTTCCGTACATACCCTCGTTTGATGAATTTTCCATAAAGAAAAACATTTTTTACACACACACACACACACACACACACACACACACAACACACACACACACACACACACACACACACACACACACTACATCACCCCCCCCCACACACACACACACACACACACACTACATCTCCCCTCCCCCCCCCCCACACACAGACACAACCCTCCTTCCCCTCTCCCCCCACCCCTCCATCCCCCCTACCCCCCCTTTAAGCCAAACTAGCCTTGTTATGGCACGAAACCAGCACTCTGAAAAGATGGCTATAGTCTCAAGAACAGTTTCAGAGCTCGTTTTCTCCCACAATAACGACTATCGATTAGCACACCCTTCCCCAGGGTAGGAGACACTCTGCCCAGAACGACCATTGTGGGAAGTCGTTTAACCGGCCGTTTGTTTCTGCCGGTACCGAGCAGACGACAACTTGAAGCTGTGGTTACATCCCCTTACCGGAAGGTGACGCACCATTTTCTGAAATGAGTAGTAGTAGCTTTGTTAAAAGAAATATGGAAAGAGGAAAATGGAATCCTGACTTTATTTAGATCTATTTATTTATTTATTTATTTATTTATTTATTATTTTGTTATATCGAGGATAATGGGATAAGCACTCGTGCTTTTTTACATCCAGTTCCCGTGTGTATGCAGTTTTGTAAATGTCATCTGTTCCCACTGGCACACGATGGCCTACTCTTACGAAAAGCGGAACAGGATTTAACGTGTGCGCAAGATGTTCTGCGTGCGTTCACACTCGGGGCCTCGGTTTATAGTCTCATCCGAAGGACTTTGGGGGAGAGTGGAGTCAGCATGATGTTAACTCCAGGTGAAAAATCTCCTCCAACGGGAATCGAACCATGAAGCGAAAAGGTTTTGAGGACGACGGACGTGTGTGGATTTTTTGTTTTGAGAATGCTGTAGTTGTCATTAGAGTGACAAGATTCTACATATTAGTATAGCTGCGGTTTTTGTCGATGTTAAAAAAAAAAGTTAAAGTCTGTCCCGAGCCTAAGGCTCATCAGGCCGGTGCTTATCCGGTTTCTGTGGCGCTAAGCGACTGAGAGTCATAGACTCCCCCTGGATAGGACGCCAGTCTATCGCAGGGTTAACCCCCCAACACAAGGTTGGTACCCCTTTTACACCTGGGTGGGGTGAGAAAATAGCCGATGTAGGTTTGTGATATTTTTTTATATTGTTGTTGTTGTTTCGATTTTACGGTCTATTCATTCAAAGTGGTATTAGGCGATGGGAAGGGATGGAGGGGTGGTAGGTACTTCAGTTAATGGATGTGTCCGATACAATGCGTGTTTATTGCTAAATAAGTTATTCACACAGACAGGTTAAACAATGACAACAACAGGAAACACATAGAACAAAAAATGTTAAAAGTTGTTGTTTTTTTGTAGAACTGCTCAGTAAACATTTTGTTATACCAAACACCAGCTTCCCAGTTTTGAATAATTATTTTATCCAAGGATTTCCCAGAAAAATGAGAGTCAGCAAGGTTTGAAACTCCTACACTACAAATAGATATAATGGATGCTTGAAATATGCTCACCACACAAACACGTTATATATTTTTTTGTTTCTTCGAATGATAAGCTTTTGTGGCCCTATTTTGCTTTTTTTTGGTCTTTTATTATTTGTTTTTCGAAGAAATGAAATAAGCATTCATGTGCTTTTTACATTCAGTCCCCGTGTGTATGCAGTTTTGTACATTTTGTCATCCGTTTTCCACCTGCACACGATGGCCTTCTCTTCCGAAAAGCGGAACGGGTTTTAACGTGTGCACAAGATGTCTTGCGTGCGTTCATACGCGGGACCTCGGTTTTAGTCTATATGAGGCTCCTCTAGTAAATAACATCCCTCTTATAAAGATAAACGGCGCATATTGTTTTGAAAAAAAGCCTCCTCAGTGGGCATGCCGGGGACTGTTAGTATAAATAACATCCCCACATTTGGGTAATTATGTGCTAGAAATTCCCACTTTTTTCATCCCTATCTTTATTTCTGCCTTGTTCCTTTTCTTTCTGTCACCTTCTCATCTTGTCTATTTCCAACCTTCTTGGTTCATTCTCTTGCCTTTTTTTCTTTTACCAGAAAGACTTTAAAGATAACAGTTCTTTTCCATGTCGAAGTTAGATGGGCTTGACTTGACTTATCAGGTGCTTAACGGCAGAGCGACGCATTTTCGCCCATAACTATGATAGAGAAAATAAAAGTTGCTGTCTGAGTACTCAAAGAAAACAAAGGGGAAAAAAAGGAGGAAGAGGAGGAGGAGGAGGA
>CM060328.1:51370323-51375323 GCA_030674155.1 Stramonita haemastoma
CACATCAATCAAATCAACTTCTTTTATTTCTAGGTAACGAATATGCGCACGCACCTCCTGAGTTTTGTTTTTTTCCTTTTGTTTTTGTTTGTTTGTCTTTACTTTCAGGACAGTCACAGAAATACAAGGGCAAACACACGAACAGAGACAGAGGACAAGAGACAGAGGACAAACACAGAAGACAGAGACAGAGACACAGAGACAGAGACACAGAGACGGACTGGGATGACCCCCATCCAGCCTCTCCCCAACCCCCCAAAAAACTAAACGGAGCGAAAACAAGCAACACCTAGCGTTAACCACAAACCTAATTAGCGCTAACAGCGACACGAGAAGTTTACAGCAAGTCTACAATCATCAGCAAGATGCTGGCTGAAGCAAGGCGTTTGTTGTTCTTTTTGTCCTTTGGGTTGTCTTTTTTCTTGGGTGGGTGGGTGTGTGTGTGTGTGGGGGGGGGGGAGGGGTGTCACGTCCTACAGTCAATGGATGATGTGGCCGAGTGGCTAAGACCGTTCAGCTCCAATCCCAGGAGTCCATGAAATCGTGGTGGTTCGAGTCTAGGCAATGTGTGGTGAATTAAGGGCAGGTGTTTTGGTCTGATTTTCTTTTTAAACCACTCCCAGGTCAAAACATAAGTGCGGACTTATCAGTTCCTTGATTTCTTTCAGGTATGTATACATATGCAGAAGATCAAACAAAACACATGTTAAAAATCCTGTATTTTATGTCAGCCTTCGATGGGTTAGGGATACGTGAGCATACCCAGCATACATCCCTGCAGATGATATATGGCTATCTTCATGATGGCCAAAAATGGTCGCATAAGCAAAATCTCGCCTCTGGCGATTTAAGAGCCGTAGCCAAGGAACAAAAAAACAAAAAAAAATCAGAAAAAGAAAACAAAACAGAAAATCCCAAACATCCTCCCGTGAACATTGTCAAGTGTTTGGCAACAGAAAACTGCCATTTCTGCCCCTTTTATTTTTTCTTTCCTAATGTCTTTACTTCCATAAACTGAATTTGCTTTTCTCCCTTCTAGCTGCCAAACAGAACTTGAAATGACAATAAAGGAACACTCGAGCCCCAAGTGACAACTGTTGCTGTTGTTGTTGTTGTTGTTGTTGTTGTTGTTGTTGTTGTTGTTGAAATCTGCAGAGCTCTGTGCATTGTTTTCACTTCAGTCCTATTTCACGTTGAGGGACAAAACATCCCTCGATGTAATAAACACCTCAAGTGCCAGAAGCATTTTCAGAATTCGTAGACGGTTAGCTTTTGTTGTTGTTGGTTTACAGAAATGTTTATACAGAAACACACATAAATATTATACACGTAAACATTGTGATCAACACGTCAACAGTTCATAGCGTGCTCCAAAGGCGAAAGCATTACACAGTTCGTTTGGCAGCTGGTATCCAGGCACAAGTTTTTGAAAATAACAGTATCTGCTGCAAATGCATTATATTGTTTGTTTTGTTTTTTGAATTAGGTATTTTGTACCACGTTATGTCACAGCAGATTCTCTGCGTGAAATTCGGGCTGCTCTCCCCAGGGAGAACGCGTCACCACAAGTGCAGCGCCAACCCTTTTTTTTTTCTTTTTCCTGTATGCAACTGTCTTTGTAGCTATCAGAGTGGCTTTTTATGTATAAAATACTAAGGTTGTTGTTGTTGAGCATTCCGTGGCTTTGGCATCTTAGTGGTCCAACCCAAAATAAGCACTCTGTCTCCACCATCATCACATTTGAGGATCACCGTGAGATTCTTTCTTCGTCCAAACGCTCAGACAGGAACTATTGTTGACTGTCATATGAGCGAAAATGCGTTCCGCTGCCGTTAAGCGCCTGAGAAGTCAGGTCTAGTGCATCCCCGACTTCGGTGTGGCAGAGACGCTAGTTTTAAAGTCTTATTGGTAAAAAAAAGGCAGTAGAAAGGACCAAGAAGAGGTGACAGGAAAAAGCAACAAGTCAGAAAGAGGGATAAAAGAAAAAAAAAGAAGGAACTCCTAGCACAGACTTACCAGAAGGGCGGGGATGCTATTTACACTGGCAGGCCTCCAGGACCCCACGGGCGAGTACCGTGAGATGATGGTGAGAGATTTCCTTGGATGATTGTTTTGATGAACCCATCGTATAAGGAGACATACTTGGTCTTTACAAGATGGGAATTTATCCTTTAATATAAGATATATAGACTGTTACGTCAGGAGCTTGACATGATTGAGGACAACCCCGACATAACGCTTCAAAGCATAACAGCATTCTAAAGTAGGCTGGGCTTTTGATGTCACCAATAGCATGACAAAGTTTCAAGCCTGTGAAACGCTAAAGTAGCTGCAGAACATCCCGTCGCCTTTTCTGCACGACAGCAAACACGCTTCTCAATTCATATATATATATATATATATATATATATATATATATATATATATATATATATATATATATATATATATATATATATATAATATATATAAAGAGTTAAGCAAACGATTAAAACCCCAGGAATGGCAATGTTAAAACAGTGCAGACTCTAGCAATATCCGGCATTTCACTTCAGCACACTGAAAACCACTCTGCGGTTCCAAGAAGTCAAACTTTCCTTTAGGAGGATACTTTTAAAGTGGCAAATGGCTGGAAAGAGCTTTACCAAACTGTACAGCTGGGAACTTCTTGCTCGCAGAAAGAAGAGATGAGGAGTCCTCTTAACAAATGGTGGATTTAAACTGTCAGAGTGGAAATGGCTTTCACGCCAATCGGTACGTTCCCCAACACTTTGAGGAATGTGGCTGGTTTTCATCGACTCTTTGACAGACGCTAAAACCGAGTGGTGTGACTTCAGTCTCAAGGTCCATGAAGTTGTGGGTTCGAAACTCGACGGCATCTAGTGAATTAAGGGTGTGAACTATTTTTTACGATCTTCCGGGTCAACTAAGTGCAGACTTTTCAGTACATTAATTTCCTCTGTGTGTACGCACATGTAGAAGATCAAGTAGGCACACTAAATATCCCTTAATCCATGTCAACGTTTGGTAGGTTACGGAAACACGATCATACCCCGGCAAAAAACGGCCGCATATGCGAAATAACACCATTAGTAAACCTTGGAGCCTAGCTAAGGAAAGAAAAAAAAAGAGATGATTCCACAACAGTTTGCATAAGCTGTAATCACAAGCAGACCCTCTCGTTAGGTTTGGAAACGTCGATTGAAGCCATCGTTGTATCGGCACATGGCAACTTCCTGCTCTTTCTGTGACATCCAGAGGAAGTATTAGAGAGAGCGATGTCCCGAGGGATTCCTTTCCGTAGCAAGTCGTTCCACTTAAGGCCTGTCAACTCTCTGATGCTGTTTTCCCATCGCTTTCTCTGTCTGCCTCTTCGTCTCTCTCCTTGTATTTTTTCCTGTAGGACAATCTTGGCCAGTCCAATGTTTGTGTGACATGCCCATACCACTTCATTTAACGGTTTTTCTTCACTTAAGTCAGGAGCTCTTTATATGGCGCGATGGTTTTCAGTTCTGGTTTCACTTTCTCTTTAGGCTTCTAAAAGGTACAGTTTGTTCCCATAACCTATGCAGTCGTGGTAAAGCGAGATGCCAGAGGCCTCAGCTTCTCTGGGGGACCGCATAGTGAGTGCGGCACCCATCTCCTCTCCCTGGCTACTTTGCTCTCCCTGACCTACAGCAGGATGAACTAGGGGACTGTACTTAAGCCAAGGTGAGCAAACGGTCACCCATCCAAGTGGTAATGACGCTTAATACTGCTTAACCTTTGCTTCGGGAAAGCAAGCGGTCTGACCACTGAGCTATCCCGTCCCTTTGACTTTGGCTTGTAGTGACATTTACAGCTTTCTGGGGGACTGGAGTCAGTACTAGTGCTCATTCCAGAGGATTAACAATACCCGAACGACAGAACTCAATCCCGTACACTGTCTGTCTGTCGGATCGCAATCCAGGCACTGACTACTATGCTGTCCCTTCCCTTCGTAAACACAACACACAGATATATATATATAATATATATATATATATATATATATATATATATATATATATATATATATATATATATATAAAATTTATATATTCACACCCACACTCACACCCACATCGAGAGACAGACAGACAGACAGACAGA
The DNA here is from genome assembly GCA_030674155.1 of Stramonita haemastoma. Lineage (NCBI taxonomy): Eukaryota > Metazoa > Mollusca > Gastropoda > Neogastropoda > Muricidae > Stramonita > Stramonita haemastoma. Next base: position 51,374,455 of record CM060328.1, read on the forward strand.
CAGACAGACAGACAGACAGACAGACAGACAGACAGACAGACAGAGACAGAGAATAATGTATCCTGAAGTCAAATAGAACATTTCCATGCACAATCGAGGGAATTTTTGTCTGTTGGCAGTATTTCAAGCCTAGAATTACTGTACTTTAGTATTTGGTTTATGTTTCAAGGACCTGTTTCTATTAAATGCTCTACAAAACACACCGACGCACGCACGCACGCACGCACCCCCCCCCCCCCCACACACACAAACAATTAACCAAACACACAGACTTACGCGCGCGCACACACACATACATATATGCGCACATACACATACTCACACAAGCACATGTATGCATACAGGCGCGCAGATCCGCATGCAAGCACGCACACACGCACACACACACACACACACACACACACACACACACACACACACACACACACACACACACATAAGCATACACACACTTACGCGCGCACACACACAGATATACATGCACACATACACATACACACACAAGCACACTTATGCACACAGGCGCACAGATATAGATGCGTATGCAAGCACACGCGCACAGATGCGCATGCAAGCACAGGCACGCATACAAGCACGCACAAATTTACACATACACAAGCACACACACACACACACACACACACACACACACACACACACACACACAGCTCGTTCTCAGGTTCATGTCTTCCATAGTACACAGCTCAAATAGCCTAGTACCTGTTCAAAGGCCCCGCAGAAACCGTTTGCGACACCAATGGGAAAGAACATAGGAAGGAAAACAAATAAAATGTAGCTAAAACAAAGAGAAAGAAAAGAAAAAAACAGGAAAGTGAGACATGATGCAAATGCGTATGGGAAATGAAAAG
>CM060328.1:51380323-51385323 GCA_030674155.1 Stramonita haemastoma
AACACACATACACACACAACACACAACATACACATACATACATACATACATACATACATACATACATACATACATACACACACACACACACACACACACACACACACACACACACACACATACATACATACATACATACATACATACATACATACATACATACATACATACATACATACATACATACATACATACATACATACATACATACATACAACATACATACATACATACATACATACATACATACATACAATTCTGAAAATGTTGTACAAAGTATTTCTTTTTACGTACTATTGCTCAAAACGTTTGTTTTCTAATCACATATCAACATCATCATAACCCCACAAAACCTTGGCCCATAAATACATTTTTCAAGCATTTTTTATTTTAGATTTTACTCCAGCGGTTGCTACAAGTGTGAAATAAAAACACGACCCCCACTCCCTGCCTCTCCGAAAAACAAAGAAAAAAAAAAGAGAGAAAAATGTGTGGGAAGTTTTAGCCAGCTAATCTAGCACCTGTCTGTTATATTTGTCAGGAGACAAGTCATGATGACACCCGCGGAAAGAGAAGGAGGAGATAATCATTGTAGATGGGTTGGAAAAGTTGAACAAGAACAAACACATGAACCATTCCTGCCAATGCAATATCTCTTCATTGCTTAGCGTAACGTAACCCTCCCCTTTACGACGCCGTGAGTCTCGTTTCTTCTTCTCGTTCTTCCTCCACCTTCTTTTCTTCTCTTGTTTTCTTGTTCTTGTTCTTTGTTCTTGTTGTTGTTTTTGTTGGTTGTTGTGTTGTTTTCTTCTTCTTCTTCTTCTTCTTCTTCTTCTTCTTCTTCTTCTTCTTCTTCTTCTTTCTTCTTCTTCTTCCTCTTGTTTTTCTTCTTCTTCTTCTTCTTGTTCTTGTTCTGTTCTTGTTCTTTCTTCTTCTTCTTCTTCTTCTTTCTTCTTCTTCTTCTTCTTCTTCTTCTTCTTCTTATGTTCGTCTTGTTCTTGTTGTTGTTCTTGTTGTTGTTGTTGTTTGTTGCTTCTTCTTCTTCTTCTTCTTCTCTTCTTCTTCTTCTTCTTCTTCTTCTTCTTTGTTTCCTTTTCATCTCCCTCCTCCCATCTCCTCTTCTTCTTGTTCTTTTGTTCTTGTTCTTTTTTTCTTTCTTTTTCTGTTTCTTCTTCTTCGTCGTCAAACGCTCAGACATTAACTATTGTTGTCTGTCACATGAGGAAAATGCAATGGTGCTGGCCGTTAAGCTCCTCACGAATCAGGCCCAGCTTTGGCGTGGGAGAAAGTTGCCATCTTTTAAATCTGCCTGAAAGAAAAACAACAGGAACATGACCAAAAGGCAGAAAATAAGCTAGAAGGAGTGACAGCAAGATTAAGAAAAGAAATAAGTTAGAAACAAATAAAAAGATAGAAAAAAAAGGAATTCCTAGCACAGAATTTCCAGAAGGTGGGGATGCTACTTATACTGACACCCCCCAGGCATCTACACAGGGGAGACCTCAGGAGTTTCACGCTCTGATCATAAACTAGTCCCCCCCCTTCCCCCCCTATCCCCAGTGCATGTCACAGCGCACACGTAAGTGATGGTGGAGGGTAGTTGATACGCTCCCTAAATGGAATAGGTCTGCTGGGACTTTAATCTAACCAAATCTACGGAAACATGCCAAAGTTCATCAAGTCCCATTGTGCTGTAAATCTTTAACTTTCTTCACCGTTTTTTGTTGTTGTTGAGGAAATTAACCCCAAACAAACAACACACAAAAATAAATCACAGAAGAAAACTCCAAACCAAAACAAAATCTACATTTTAGGAAACTAGCTGTAGCGATCGATGTCGGTCAACGTATCACATTTCTAGTGTTAAATTGATATCGCAGTCTCCGTTTCGCTCCCACCCCCCGTTCCCTCCCCCCCCCCCCCCCCCCCCCCCCCCCTCCCCCTCTCTCCCTCTCCCCCTCCTCCCTCTCTCTCTCCCCCCCTCCTCTCTCTCTCTCTCTCTCTCTCTCTCTCTCTCCTCCTCTCTCCTCTCTCTCTCTCTCTCTCTCCTCTCTCTCCCCCCTCTCTCTCTTTACTACCCCTGCTTGTATATATGTCTCTTCAATCCATCACTTGTCTAAAATTTTGAGATTTTTTTTCTTTCTTTTTCTTTCGCTTTTTTCTTTCTTTTTCCGTGATTGAATTCATTCTGTGTGTCCCTCTGTTTCTTCCTGTCTGTGTTGTTTTTCTTTCTCGTTTGCGTGCTACTTCTTCATTTATTTGTTTTTTGTTTCCTTTTTTTAATTATTCCATATTCTATCTTTTTTTTTCATTATTCTGTATTTTTTCTATTTAATTTGCAAGGTTTAAAAAATATTTTGGTCTAGCAGTCCTTGTTGTTGTTGTTATTGGGGTTTTTTTTTGACCTTATATATCTTCTTAATTTGTATTTTGTTCTTGGTGTTTGCTTTTTGTTGTTGTTGTTATTTTCGGGAGGTCTATTATTTTGTTTAGCAGTCCTTTTTGTTGTTGTTTTTATTCTGTGACCTTGTATATCTTCTTAATATGTATTTTGTTAGTCTTAATTATTTGTTGGTGGTGGGTGTAAGAAAACTTTTTTTTTGCGAAGTTTCCTTATGTTTTTTTGGTCTAGCAGATTTATGGGTATTTTTTATTAGTTGACTTTGTATCTTTTCTTAACCTTTATATTGTATGTCAGTTTTTTTTGGGGGGAGGGGGTCAATTGTCACTTTAAGCTTTTCATGTGTTTGTCACAGGCTGGTTAAACAACAGTTTGTTATCTTGTTTACTTGTGTGTTCTCCGCTGTGGTTACGGTTGTTGTTTGGCTTCACAGCTTGACAGAAAGTAGGATCAGCTGAACAGGCCATTACCATTCGTGTGGCTTTCAACTCTGTACGTTTTCTCCACTCTGCCAGGGACATCAATGTGACCCTCTGCCTGACAACGAGTCCCATTTCCGCGGAAGGTGAATTCTTATTCGTTGATAAGTTTCTGCAGTGAAAATGTTTTGATTTACTCAGAGTTTGGTTTGTTAGATTTTGATTTGTTAGCGCTTTGATTTGTTCAGCATTTTTGATTTGTTAAGCGTTTTGATTTGTTCAGCATTTTGATTTGTTAAGCGTTTTGATTTGTTCAGCATTTTGATTTGTTAAGCGTTTGATTTGTTCAGCATTTTGATTTGTTAAGCGCTTGATTTGTTCAGCTTTTGATTTGTTCAGCGTTTTGATTTGTTCGCTTGATTTGTTCACGTTTCGATTTGTTAAGCGCTTTGATGTGTGAAACGCTTTTTTTGCGGTTTGTTTTTCACTGAAGTCGGGAACTTCTTCAAATGGCCCGATGGCGGTTTTTTTCAATTCTGGGATCAACTGTCACAGCGAACTAGAGCCCCATTGTGTATGCTGCACACTTTAACTTTATTCCCTATTTTCCGTAGTGCAGAACAAAAGAGAGAAGACACCTCTGAAACTAGCTGCAGAGACGGATGTAATCTGATATATTATCAGGTTTCTTGTGTTGAATTGATATTCCAGCCTCCGTCTTTACTCTACTCTCTCTTCCTCTTTGTATGCCTGTTGCTTTGACTGTTTTAGATTGGTGGTCTAATTTTTCTTGGTGTGTTTCTCTTTTCTTCCTTTTTTGTTCTTTATTGTAATTTTGTTTGTCTGTCTGTTTGTGTGGTTTTATTTTTGTTATTTTTCTAGTATGCGTGTTCGTTCTTAATTTGTATTTATTTTTGTCTTCTTTTTTCTGTCTTCTCTTTTTGTTTGAATTTTCTCTCTCTCTCTCTCTCTCTCTCTCTCTCTCTCTCTCTCTCTCTCTCTCTCTCTCTCTCTCTCTCTCTCTCTCTCTCTCTCTCTCCTCTCTCTCTCTCTCTCTCTCTCTCTCTCTCTCTCCTCTCTTTTCTGTCTGTCTGTCTGTCTGTCTGTCTGTCTTCTCTCTCTCTCTCTCTCTCTCTCTCTCTCATCTTCTCTCATCTCTTCTCTCATTTTCTCTCTCTCTCTCTCTCCTCTCTCTCTCCATATTTTCATTGTTGTTTAGTTTAAAGGTTTTTCAAAATTGGTTTCCTTTTCTGTCTTTTTTAAGGATATTTTTCAATACGTTGGTCTCATTTTTTTTTTTTTTTTTTAATCCCTGTACACTGCGTCTCTTTGAAAACCGCACTTTGTCAGTCTTGTTGGCTTATTTTCTTGAAGTTATTTATTTTTTCATTTTTTGCTAATAACTTGTATGTTAAAAGTTTGGCCTGAGAAGCTTGCTTATGTGCGTGTGTGTATGCGTGCATGCGTGCGTGCGTGCGTGCGTGCGTGTGTGTGTGTGTTGTATGCGTGTGTGCGTGTGTGCGTGCGTGCGTGCATGCGTGTGTGCATGCGTGTGTGCATGTGTGTGTGTTGGTGTGTGTGTGTGTGTGTGTGTGTGTGTGTGTGTTGTGTGTTTGGTTCTGTTTTAGTTTTCTTGGACTGTTTATTTGGATGTTGCCTGTTGCTACTGCCGTTAAGTTCACCCCCATTACAGAAGTGAGGATCAGTTCAACAGCAGAAATCCACTTCCCAGCGCTTTTTCTTCTTCTCTTTTTCTGCCTTCCTTCCTCTAGAGCTCCGATGTTCCCCAAACTGTGAGATTTTTGCGTATCCAACTGTTCATGCTCCCCTTGAAGGTAGCCACATACCGACTTCGGAGGGGTATGCTGGTATGTCCCTGCTCCCATATAGTTATTACAGAACGCTGACACGATTTACGGGACCTTTAACGTGCACTGTTGATCTTCTGCGTGCATTTGGTGTAGACACGAAATAATAAACTGGACTGGATGAAAAAAGCACATAAGTGCTTATTCCATTATCCTCGATATAAAAGAATAAACTATTAAAAAAAAAAAAACTAAATAAAGGCACTGGCAGGTCTGCACTTGTGGATCTGGAGATCATTAAAAGAAAATCCACGCCCTGCATTTACCAGACGCCTCTGAGGTTTGAACCCTCGACTTCGTGTACGCATGGAT
>CM060328.1:51390323-51402823 GCA_030674155.1 Stramonita haemastoma
AGAGAGACAGAGAGAGAGAGAGACAGAGAGAGAGAGAGAGAGACGGAGACAGACACAGACACAGACAGACAGACAGACAGACAGACAGACAGACAGAGAAGAGAGAGAGACAGAGAGACAGAGAGACAGAGAGACAGAGACATACAGAGAAACAGAGAGACAAAGAGCAACAAGAAAGAGAGAGAGAGAGAGAGGAGAGAGAAGAGAGAGAGAGGAGAGAGAGAGAGAGAGGAGGAGAGAGAGAGAGAGAGAGAGACAGAAGACAGACGAGACAGAACAGACAGAAGACAGAAGACAGACAGACAGACACACAGACACCACAGACACACAGACACACAACAGACACACAGACACACAGACACACAACACACACACAGACAGCACACACACACACACACACACACACACACACACACAAAAACAGCTCAACAGACCAGCCGAAAAACAGACTCATAAACGACCGCCGAAATAAAGCAGATGGGATTCATCTTTGATTTCAAGTAAACGACAGATTCTGTTTTGTTCCAGTTGGGTTTGGAGTTTCAATACGCTTTCTCCCACATCAAGCCCATCCCCTTTAACTGGAGTCAATAGAGAAGTGAGATTAAAAGAAAAAAATCAGAGGATAAAAAAAGAGAGAATGAAAGAAGAAAGCAGATCGATAGATAAAAAGGAAGGAGGAAAGAAACCTAGAACAAAATTCAAAAGCAAGAAACAGGGTGTTAGATTGCTGAAAGTGTAGTTGCGAAATCTTTCATGTGTCTTTGTCCCTTCTTTTTTAATTTCGTTTCTTATTTCCTGCATAGATAAAAGGGGGGCAAATTTAAGTTAAAAAAAAATAATTGTACGCATTTTACTTGCTCATGATTATCAGGCAAATTGACAACGAACAAGAAGAATAAAACTGTAGAGTTGTGACTTCATTTTGTGTGTGTGTGTGTGTGTGTTAGTGTGTGTGGTGTGTGTGTTAGTGTGTGTGTGTGTGTGTTAGTGTGTGTTAGTGTGTGTTGTGTGTGTGTGTGTGTGTTGTGTGTGTGTGTGTGTGTGTGTGTGTGTGTGTGTGTGTGTGTGTGTGTGTGTGTTGTGGTGTGCATGTATGTGTCTGTGTGGTGCGATGTGCGTGTGTGTGTGTGCCTGTGTTTGCGTGTGTGCCTGTGTTTTTGTGTGTGCGCGTGTGTGTGTGTGCATGCGTGCATGCGTGCATGCACGCTCGCGCATGTTCGTTAGCAACGGTACCAATTCCAATCTACTCGCACAAAAGCCCCATCATAATCGTGACACTATACAAGCCTAGATCACATACATATCACATATCCTTGCCTGTCAATGAGAAGAAACGCAGACAGACCAGTGTCATACTTCATCTGTGCCCTCTGCCATAGGAATTGTCATTCCCGTGTCGGACTGGCCAGCCACAGCCGACGCTGTACCAGAATTGACACCTAGAGTGCAACCCCATAGTCTTCCGAGACTGAAGGCTGCCCGAACAATATCCCGATACTAGTGCCTGCTCTTACTCTCTGTGTTCCCTCTGTCTGCCTACTGCCTTTGCGTATCTACAATAATGCTCTCTTACAAACTCCTGCACAACTCAGTATGGGATGAGACTATAAACCGAGGCCCCGTGTGTGGACGCACGCAGAACATCTTGCGCACACGTTAAATCCTGTTCCGCTTTTCGTAAGAAAAGGCCATCGTGTGCCGGTGGGAACAGAAGACATTTACAAAATTGCATACACACGGGGACTTGATGTAAAGAAGCACAAGAGTGCTTATGTCAATATCCCCGATATAAAAGAATAAAATAAAATGAAAATAAATAAAAAAAATAAAATCATTCTTATGTCCCCAGTTTTACCAGAATGTCAAGTTGATCGACTCCTTTACCTCCGTTGTGTCAAAGTCAAATGTCAAAGTCAAATTGTTTAATTTCCAGATGGTACATTAAATAAGCAATGGTGTGTGTGTATGTGTGTGTGTGGGTGTGTGTGTGTGTGTGTGTGTGTGTGTGTGTGTGTGTGTGTGTGTTGTGTGTTGTTGTGTGTGTTGTTGTTGTTGTCTGTGTCGTGTGTGTGCTGTCTGTGCGTGCGTGATGCGGTGCTGGTCGTGTGCTGCGTGTGTCGTGTGCGTGCGTGCTGAGCGGCGAGTGTGTGTGTGTGTTTGTGTGTGTGTGTGTGTTGTGTGTGGTTGTGTGGCGGTGCGTGCGTGCGTTGTGTGTGTGTGTTTGTTTGTGTGTGTGTGGTGTGTGCGTATGTGTGTGTGTGTTTGTAAGAGTGTGTGTGCGTGCGCGGCGCGCGGTGCGTGCTGCGTGGGATGTGTGTGTGCGTGTGTGTGCGTGCGTGCATGTCTGTGGTGTTTGTGTGTGTGTGTAGAAAATGTGCTATTTGTACTGGCATCCCCACGGGGGAACAGGCTATTTGACATGTAGACTATAGGGTACAGGTTGATATAGTGTCATAGGAAGGGATTTTCGTGGGAGTGGAGCAGAGTCAGTGCCAATGGAAAACTCCATGGGGAATAAAGCAAGAAGCAGCAACCTTGAAAGAACAGCGATACAATACCACACTAACACACGGTTTCGTCATGTTACGAACAGGACGCTGTAACACAAGGCTATTCCAGCCTCACCATTCTGGCAAATTCATCAAAACCTTGAAAGCACCCACACTCACACATCAGACCACTACTACCCTCTTCCCTCCCTGGGCATGCCACAGGCCTGTCAGTATAAACAGCATCCTTACCTTCTGGAAATTCTGTGCTAAGAATTCCCTCTGCTGTTATCCCTCTCTTTCTTTCTGCCTTTTGCTTTTCTTTCTGTCACATATTTTTTTCTGCCTGCTTGGTCTATTCTCCTGTCTCCTCCTCCTCCCTACCCCCACCCCCCCTCTCAGAAAGACTTTAAAAGATTACAAATTCTCTCCCACGCCGACTTAAGATACGCTGGGTCTGACAAACAAACTGAACATATATTATATTTTCTGGTAAATTCATCCAAAAATCTTGTAGCCGCCCATGTTAACACATGAGGCTAATACACAAGATTAAAGAGTATTCCAGGCTTACACATACAGGTTTATGTGTTACCGGCCCCCCTCCTACCCCCACCCTCTCTCTCTCTCTCTCTCTCTCTCTCTCTCTCTCTCTCCTCTCTCTCTTCTCTCTCTCTCTCTCTCTCCTCTCTCTCTCTCTCTCTCTCTCTCTCTCTCTTGGCCCACGCCACCTTCATAAGTCCATTGATGCTGTGATGCTGACGATGTTTTTAGAGAGGCTGGCTATGATATTCGACCTGGCTCATTTTAACATCTAAAGCTTACCCGTGAATTTTGCAATACTTTCCATCCCTCTCTCCCCCCCCCCTCTCTCCCCCTTCCCCTTCTTTTCTTGTCATCATATTTCCATCCCTCATCACTCTCTCTCTCTGTCTGTCTATCCGAATTCTGTCTGTCTGTCTGTGTCATCTCTATGTTTCTTCTTTCTTTGTCTGCCTGTATGCCTTTATCACTTTCCCTCTCTGTATCTTCTGTCTGTCTGTCTCTGTGCTGTCTCTGTCACTTCTCTTCTCTCTCACTCTCTCCCTCTCTACACACACACCACCACACACACACACACACACACACACACACACACACACACACACACACACACACACACACACACACACACACACACACACTTAACTCATTTGGAACTTGTATGCTTTCGGTAATGTATATGTTAGATTATGTTAGAAGACCTTTTTAAAATAAAAGATTGCCTAGTCAGTCTGTTCCCTCCCCCATTCCTCTACTTGTCTTAACTCTCTTGTGATATATATATATATATATATATATATATACTTTTATATATATTACATATTGAATGTATTCTTATCAATCAATCAATCAATCAATTAATCAATCAGTTTATCTATCTATCATATCTATCTATCTATTATCTATCTATCTATCTATCTATCTATCTATCTATCTATCTATCTATCTATCTATCTGTCTGTCTGTCTGTCTGTCTGTCTGTCTGTCTGTCTGTCTATCTATCTATTATCTATCTATCTAACAATTTATTTGTCATATTAAAGTTAAAGTCTGTCCCGAGCCTAAGGCTCATCAGGCCGGTGCTTATCCCGGTTTCTGTGGCCTTAAGCGACTGAGAGTCATAGACTCCTCCCTGGATAGGACGCCAGTCTATCGCAGGGTTAACCCCCAACACAAGTTTGGTACCCCATTTTACACCTGGGTGGGGTGAGAAAATAGTCGTAAAGTGCCTTTTCCAAGGGCACAACGCCATAGCCGAAAGCTGGGATCGAACCCGCAACCTTTAGATTACGAGTCCAACGCCCTAACCACTAGACTACAGCGGCGGCATATACATGCGGCTTATATGAATACACGTCTGAACTTGCACTTCGCCCCCCCCCCCCTCCCCTCTCTGCTCCCCCTTCCCCACCCACACGCACACCCACCCAGACACATATTTATTGCACCAGTACACTCTTTAAACCTGCAAACTCTATCTTTCCTGAAAGTTGCGATACCATCTTATGCCAGTCGCAGTATCTCGCATATGTCATTTAACTCATTTGGAACTTGTATTCTTTCGGTAATGTATAATGTTATGTATGTAATCCCATCTTTTTAAAGGAAAGATTGCTTTGTAAAGTTTTCTTTCTCTCCCCCGTTCTGTTCTTCTTTGAAATGTCTCAGGATCACCGGGTATGATTCTCAAAACTTGTAAGGCAGTGTGTATTAGTAACGTGAACTTGAAGGAGCCCACCTTTCTCCAGACTTCAGATTGCATGCTGGGTGTGATTGTGTCATCGTTGTGTGCTCCGAGACATATTTAAACTGGATTTTCAAAAGTACATAAAATTCCTTTTTATATAACGGTTAGTTAAAACCGTCTTGTGTTCCAAGAGACATTTAAATGAGAAATGCCAAAAAGGGGCATATTTTATTTGTGTGTACAATTATATAAAAATCACTAAGTCTTCCAGTTTCTAAAACTCTAATGTACAGTGTCGAAATTAACAAGAGATTGTGTTATAAACAGCCATAAGATAGAAGAGAGTATTTTAAACAAAAATACCCTCCAAAAATTAAACCCACCAAAAACGAACAAACAAAAGAACACAAACACCCCCCCCCCCCCCCCCCCTAAACCAAATGATTCACACGGACTGAACTTACAAGAATATATAGCAAAAAAACCACCCCATAACAATAACAAACAAAAAATCGAAGCATTGCCAATCCAATTACACCAATCATCTACTTTCAGTACCGTATTTTCTGGATGAAAAAAAAAATCCATCCTACAAGTACCGAATCTTATGGCCCATTCCAGACTTATGAACTGCATTTGACTCTGGAAATAGAGACATTTCACTAACGATTTTGAAGGAAATAGAGGTCACAGAAAAGTTTTCCCAGCAGTTACAGCCAGTTATGATTCTGTTTTTAGTACGTGCTAGAAGCAGTCGATGGAGTTGGTTTATGCTAGCGCTAGTGCTATGGTGGAGAGAGAGAGAGAGAGAGAGAGAGAGAGAGAGAGAGAGAGAGAGAGAGAGAGAGAGAGAGAGAGAGAGAGACAGAGAGAGAGAGAGGAAGAGAGAGACAGAGAGAGAGAGAGAGACGAGAGAGAGACAGAGAGAGACAGAGAGAGACAGAGAGAGACAGAGAGAGACAGAGAGAGACAGAAGAGAGAGACAGATAGAGAGAGAACAGAGAGAGAGACAGACAAAGAGAGAGAGAGAGAAACAGAGAGAGAGAGACAGAGACAGAGATGGAGACAGACAAACACACAGACGCAGACACACAGGTAGACAAACCGGTATATAGGTAGACGGGAAGGGAGATAGATTACCCAGACAACAGCACAGACAGAAAACTTGGACATGTTTATACAATTGAAGGATTCTGCTTTCTTACATAAGAACGACAGGGGAATAAAAGAAAAAAAGAGAAAAAGAAAATGAGAAAGAAGAAGAATTCTGAGAGAGAAAAAGAGTCCAGACGGAGAAGTATCACGAGGAAGAAGAATGCAAAGAAGTAGAGGAAGATAAAGATAAAGAGCCAAAGAAGGATGTGAAGAAAGAAGACACAGAATAATGAAAAGGAAGAATTTAAAGAAGAAGAATTCCAAAGAAAAAGAATTCTGGAGAAAAAGAATTCTGAAGAAAGAAAGAAAGAAAGAAAGAAAGGAAAGAAAGAAAGGAAAGAAGAAAGAAAGAAGAATAGACGACAGAAAAGAAAGAAGAAAGAAAGAAAAAAGAAAGAGAAGAAAGATAAGAAGAAAAGAAAGAAAGAAAGAAAGAAAGAAAAGAAGAAGATAAAGATAGAAAGAAGAAATGAAGAAAGAAGGATGGATGGATGGATGGCGGATGGACGGATGCGGATGGACGGACGGACGGACGGACGGACGGACGGACGGACGGACGGACGGTCGGACAGACGGACGGACGAGGACGGACAGTCAGACGGACAGACAGACAGACAGACAGACGAAGATCGACAGATCGATCAGATAGATAGATAGATAGATAGATAGATAGTAGATAGATAGATAGATATGATAGTAGATAGATAGATATAGATAGATAGATAGATGATAAAAAAGAAGAGGAAACAGAAGAAAACATTTCTTATATTGATCTCTGCCTAAAAAAAAGAAAAGCAAACAAGATAAATGTTTAAAAAAAAAGGGGGAGAGCAATAAGGAAGTAAAGCCTGGCCAGTATGCAACTTTTTACTGCAACAATTTTTGTCATGTATGCGAGTGCTTTCCCTTTAAGCAAGGAGTTATTGCCCTGTACATCACACATCAAAACTCTATCATTATTCCCCCTTCCCTTCTCCCCATTGCTGATCTGTTCCAACTCCTTCGCCATTATAAACATGATTCAGCAAAGATTCGAAAATAAAAATTCAGTACGAGATGAAATCTTTCCGAAACAGCACATATGTATTGTATGTATATGTATGTATGTATGTATGGTATGTGATGGATGGATGGATGGATGGATGGATGGATGGAATGGATGGATGGATGGATGGATGGATGGATGGAATGGATGGATGGACGGATGGATGGATGGATGGATGGACGGATGGATGGATGGATGTGTGTGTGTGTATAGAGAAATCAAAGATCATGGTCAACAGCGCAAGTAATGACAGCACGGAAATAAAGATGAATGGAGAAATACTGGAAGAGGTGAGCCAATTTAAATACTTAGGCTCCATCCTAACAAAAGATGGCACATCAAACAATGAAGTGAAAGCTCGCATTGCAACAGCAACATCTACTCTAGTCAGACTCGAGAGGATCATCAGAAGCAACAACATCAGTTTCTGCACCAAATACCACCTCTACAAATCCCTTGGGATATCTATCCTCCTATATGGCTGTGAATCATGGACTCTGACAGCAGAGTTAGAGAGGAGAATCCAAGCATTCGAGAGCAAGTGCCACAGAAGACTCCTCAAAATATCATTCAATGAACACAAGACCAATAACTATGTGAAAGAAGAAATCAAAAAGCGTGTGGGCCCCCAAGAGCCTTTGCTCTCCACCATAAAGAGGAGAAAGCTGATGTGGTTTGGTCACACCACAAGACACAACACCTTAGCAAAAACCATCTTGCAAGGAACAGTCGAGGGCAAGAGAAGAAGAGGCCGCCAAAAGAAATCATGGGTTGACAACATCAAAGACTGGACCGCCCAACCCCTGCAACACCTCCTACTAGCCACACAGGATCGTGAAGCATGGAAAAAGATCTCTGTTGCGTCTTCTCTCATGTTCCCTCTACGTCCTTTGGGACATGGGACTGAGTGAGTGAGTGAGTGAGTGAGTGAGTGAGTGAGTGAGTGAGTGAGTGAGTGAGTGAGTGAGTGAGTTGATGTGAGTGATTTGAGTGAGTGAGTTGTAGTGATGTGAGTAGTTGATGTATGTATGTATGTATGTATGTATGTATGTATGTATGTATGTATGTATGTATGTATGTATGTATGTATGTATGTATGTATGTATGTATGATGTATGTATGTATGCATGTATGTATGCAGGTAAATATGTATATATGTATATGTGTTCAAACAATGTTTGAATGAGATGTAAAAAAAACAAACTGTTCAACGAAGATCGAAATTCTAGAACCAAACAATTGACAGCTTGTCTCCCAGGGAATTCAACAATCGCTTTTTCTGTATAAATGAATCTGCTGATCAGAGCTTACACGAAAACAGACCACATGATGATTCTATAATTCAAGCATTTTTATCAATGAAATCATGTTTCAAGACAATCCCCAAAAGGGTCATGAATGAAAGAATCAGCTAAACACTCTCTGGTGGTGCGTTTACATTGTTTTCTCCCCTTCTTTTCAGAAAAAATGACACATGTAACCACTTTTAACACATCATGTCTTTGAATAAAAAGTAGGTGGATAGATGGTATGGGAAGGAAAAACCGCTCATACACGATTTTATCACAGACAACATCATAATAGAATGCCTGTAGCCTGTCTCCATCTCCACCATCAATGGCAGGACACAGCGCACAAACCCAACATCACAAAGTCATGAGTGCTAAATGTAGCGTGCCCCTTCATTTTACATAGTCTGAGTGTGGTCAGTTCCCGCTATAATTAGCACCAGCTGGCCCTAACTGGGTTGGGATGGGATGGATTAATTAGCAGCTGAGAGGAGCTGAAAGTGGGGGAAACTGACAGCGGCGAGGGGCTCTACACAATGCCACCACAGCTTGCCAGCTGTCTCTATCAACGCCAAGGCCCACGATTTCCAGCAGCCCTCTCTCAGACAGCTGAACGCAGAAATGCATGATACAGGTATTACACGCCCCTGCCCCCGCCCCAAAGAACTGTCGCCACCAGATTAATTTGTGTGCCACCGTTAGCATGACTAACCTACCCGGGCCTGCGCCCATTAATCCTTGCACAGTAACTGTCCCTGCACTGGGAGTTCACTGAGAATTTCCTGACTTTTTCCTGTCTGACCACATGACACAAGTCACCTGCAGGACCATACCTTGGCTGCACTGCCTCCACCCTGTCATAATGGAATGTCAGCTAAAGCCATCTTCCTGTCGTCAGCAGCTGTTGTGATGGCTGACTGTGGCACTATGGCAGCGGAATGCACACAGCTGGAGAATGTGATACTGCACAGCACTGGAAACATAGTCCTGATACAGCAAAGACGTCAGGGGAGAGGAGGACTGATGCAGCAACAGAGATGGTAAGGAAGAAAAAAACACACGTTAAAAGCAAAATGGATAGGAAAATACACCCGACAAATGAATGGTTCACGAAGAAGCACTTAAAAGGTAGATGGAAGGGGAAATACTCTCAGGACTTAAACAGTTTTTAAAGAAACATTTCAATGGTGAAATGGAAGGGGAAAAAAAATCAACACTTGAATGTTTTACGAAAAACCATTTAAATGGTGAGATGGAGGGGAAAATACACTTAACACTAAAGCGATTTACTGGCAAGCATTTCACCGTTATTGTATTTGTTGACAGAATAATTCCTCAAAGCAGATCTAAACCAGTGAACAAATAAATTGGCAGCGCTTCTACTGAGGGAAATGTATGCATCCTCTTTGTCTGCTCAGATAAATCTGAGAGCAGGGAATTGCTGAAAACAGGCACAAATAATCAGTCTGAAAATTCTAGCATCTTTTTAATGAAAGTGCTTTTAAACAGATTCCAGGAGTGATGTGAGTTAAATGTAATCTGAACACTCTTTGGTGCATTTGTCTTATACTGTTATTCTTTCTTTTGTAACCAAAGCTTTAAACCAACACTCCCTTTCATGGGGATAGAGTAGCCTAGTGGTTAGGGCACTGCACATTGTGCTTGGAACCTTCTGACTCCGGTTCCAATCCTGTTCAAGGAGAGTTTTTCCCGTGGAGTTAACATCAGTGCCGACTCCACTCGCCCAAAATCTTTCAGATGTGACTGTAAACCGAGATCCTGTTTGCAAACCCATGCATAGCATCTTGTGCACACGTTAAAACGTGTTCCGCTTTTAAAAAGAGCAGGCCATTGTGTGCCAGCAGGAATGGATGAAAAAATGTACAAAAGCCGCCCACACACGGTGACTAGATATAAAACGTATCATGACATAGTCCTCTATTAACGGCAGCGAGTCACAATGGAAGAAGAATAAAACAGGTACAACTGTTATACTGACTGATGTGGCACCATGACAGGTGAACTGACACAACTGTAGACTGTCACACTACACAGCTTTGCAGATATGGAATACAGATACAGGCTACATGATCAAGTATGTTGCTATGACAGTGATGACAAGAAACAGCAAGTAAACGTTGAAAACAAATATGAACTGGGCAAAAAAAAATCACGCAACACTTAAAACGTTTTATAAGGAAGTATTTTAACATCATTGTATGTGTGGACAGATCATCATCATCATCATCATCATCATCAGCATCAGCATCATCATCATCATCATCATCATCATCATCATCATCATCATCATCATCATCATCATCATCATTATTCTTTACACTCAGTGGTGTGTAGGGCAGCAACAAAGGATGTCATGTGTTGACAGATGGATGAGTCAAAATGGATCTGAGCTATTGCAAAGAAACAGCAAAACAAACTGACAGCACATCTCTCAGGAAAGTCTTCTTTCTCTATACAAACAATATTGAGTGCAGGTAATGTGATGTAACTAACGCATGATCTTCCCACAAATCAACACCTGTTGAATAAAGTTCCCTTTAAATCTAACCCCTGAAGCAATGTGCGCTAAGCACAGTGCTGAACACTCCAGGAGAGCACTCAAACCATGTGTGTTGTCGTTCTTCTCTGAACAAACACTCTCCATCACTTTGAACGTCGCAAGCCTTTCACTTACCTTGGTGGCTAAAACGTGGACCATAACAGCAGACATTTGAAGGAAGGATACAGGCAATGGAGAAGAGATGCCTTCGCAAACTCCTTGGTATCTCATACAGAGATCACATCACAAAGATGGAGATGAAGAGGCAGACCAAAAAAAAACGATGGAAAGACAAATCGGAGAGTGGACTGGCCTTGAGTGGAACAGTTTGCTACAGAAAGCAGTGGACACCGAATAGTGGAGGCAGCACGTTGCAAACTCTTCAGTGGTGCCCCCACGGTCTACAGGACTATGGGATAGGTAACGGTTGAAGAGAAGGAAGAATTGCAGTTTTTCTTTCATATCTCACACAACCTTATCACAGCCTGGCTATGTCTTTCAGGTAAACAAGCTACAGCCATCTTCCTCTAATCGTCAGCTTTTGTGATGACTGACTGTGACACTATGGCAGCGGAATGCACACAGCTGCAGACTGTGATACTGCACAGCTCTGGAAACACGGAGTCCTGATACAGCACAGGCATCAGGGAGAGGAGGACTGATACATACAGTACACAGGGAGAGGACTGACCAAAAATAAAACGATGAACAGACACATCAGGGAGAGGAGGACTGATGACAGCTACAATCAGGGGAGAGGAGGACTGATACTGCAAGACATCAGGGGAGAGGGGACTGATACAGACAGTACACAGGGAGAGGAGGACTGATACAGCACAACATCAGGGAGAGGAACTGATACAGCACTATCATCAGGGAGAGAGGACTGGATACAGCACACAGCGAGAGAACTGACAGTACTAGGAAAGGAGCTGATACAGCACAGGCATCAGGGAGAGGAGGACTGATACAGCACAGTACACAGGGAGAGGACTGATACAGCACACAGGGGAGAGAACTGATGCAGTACATAGGGGAGAGAACTGATGCAGTACATAGGGGAGAGGAGGACTGATACAGAACAGTACACAGGGGAGAGGACTGATACAGCACACAGGGGAGAGAACTGATGCAGTACATAGGGGAGAGGAGGACTGATACAGAACAGCAAGAAATGGTAAGGAAGAGGGAACACAAGACTAGACCAAGATGGACAGGAACACACAGCACTGGGTAAAAAGGTAAAGGTGTCCCACAACCTATGTGGTCAATGGGAGCGAGGTGTCAGAACCTCTCCTTCTCCAGGGGCCAGCATAGTGCGGGTGGTGTCCATCTCCTCTCCTTTGCAGCTTAACCGTCCATGATCCTAAAGAGGGCAGGTTCCCATTTACATCTGGATGAGCTTGGGACCGTACTGAAACCACGGCACGCAAACAGTCGCCCATCCACTCGGTAACCACGCTCAATGCTGCTTAACCTTAGCTTGGGAAAAGTGATTGATCTGACCACAGAGCTATCCGTCCCCTGACACTAACTCGCTGATTTACAAAGAGCACTTGAATGGGAGATGGAAGGAAAGTACACAACATGTATTTCATAGTGACGATTGTATATGGTACAGCGCCTATATCGGATAATTCCCGCTAAGACACTAATACGATCAAACTAGGGAAAATATACACAACACTTGAAAGATATGCAGAGAAGCACTTGAATATTGTTTTATCGA
>CM060328.1:51408560-51438560 GCA_030674155.1 Stramonita haemastoma
GAAAAGGGGGAAAATGGAGAGGAGAGGGGGAGGAAGGGGGGGGGGAAGAGGAAGGGAGCGGGGAAGGAAGAAAATGGGGGGAAAAGGGGAGAAGAGGGGGGGCCTGGGGTGAGGAGCGAGGGAGAGGGGAAGGGGAGGGGAAGGAACCTAGAGGGGGGGGGAAAGGGATGGAGGAGAGGGGATTTGGAAGGAAAGGGGAGAGGAGAGGGGTGATAGGAGAGAGGAAGGAGGGAGGGGAGAGGGGGGAGAGGAGGGAGGGGGAGGAGGAAAGGGGATGGGAGGAGGGAGAAGGAGAAAAGGATTTGGGGGAAGGAGGGGAGAGAGAAGAGGGGAGGAGATGAGAGGGGGGGGGGGGAGAAAGGGGGGGAGAGGGGAAATGGACGAGGGGGGGGGAGAGGGAGAGGGAGAGAGGGGGGTTGAGGAGGTGGAGAGAGGAGGGGGGGGGGAGGGAAAGGAGGGGGACGGGGGGAAAGGCCGAGGGGGGAAGTGGTGGGGAAAAGGTGGAAGTGGGGGAAAGGGGTTGGGGAAAGGGAGAGAGTAGAGGGGAGGGGTTTTGGGAGAAGGGAGGAGGGGGTAAAGGAGGAGAGGGGAATGAGAGAGGGGGGGGGATTGGAGTGGGGGGGGAGAGGGGAAAAGAGAGAGGGTTTGGGATTGAGGGGGGGGGGAAAAGGATGGAGAAGAAGGGGGTGAGGGTTGAGGGGGGGAGGTGGGGAAAAGGAGAGAGAGGGGGAAGGGGAAATGAGGAAGGAGGGAGGTGGGGAAGAGAGGAGTGGGAGGAGAGAGGGGGAAAGAAGAGATGGGGAGGAGAAGGAGGAGGGAGAGAGGTGGGAGAGGGGGGGGGAAGGGGGGGGAGGAAAGAGGGAGGGGAAAAGAGAGGGAGAGAGAGGGGGTGGGAGAGAGAAAAGAAGGGGAGGGAAAAGGGGAGAAAGGGGGGGAAAAAGAGGGAGGGAGTAGGAGAGGAAAAGGGGGAGGAAAGAGAGAAGAGGGGGGGTAAGGGGAGAGTGGGAGGGGAGGGGGAGAGGGAGGAAGGAGGGGAGGAGGGGGGGGGGGAGGGGGAGATGAAGGAGGGGGGGGAGGAGATAAGGGGAAGAGTGGGGGGGGGAACCAGGAGGGAGGGGGGAAGAGGAGGGTGGGGGGGATGGAGAGGGGAGGGGGAAGGGGAAGGGAGGAGGGAGCAAAAAGGGTGGAGGAGAAGGGAGGAGGGGAGAGGAGGAGACGAAGAAGGGGGAAGGGAGGGATTGGAGGGGGGAAGGGGAGGAGGAGGGGGGAGAGAGAGGAGTGGGGGGAAAAAAGGGAGATGGGGGGGGAGAGGGGGGGAAGGGAGGGGGGCAGGGGGAGGGAAGGAAGAGAAGGGGGAAAAAGGGGAGGGAGGGAAAACAGGTAAGGGGGGAAAAGGGGGGAGGGGGGGAGACAGGGGGAGAAAAGGAGAAAGGGGAGGGGAGGGGGAGGGGAGGAAGGGGGAGGTTGAGGTGGGGGATTTTAGGATTTTGGGAAAGGAAGAAAAAGATAAAGGTGGGGGAAGGGGAGAAGAGGGAGAGGAAAAAAGGGGGGACAAAAAGAGGGGAAGGGAGGGGGAGACGGGGTGGAGGTAAGTGAAGGGTTTGGGGGAGGGGAGGGGGTGGGGGAAGGAAAAAGGGGGGAGAAGAGAGGAGGGGAGAGGGGAGGGGGGGAGCGGGAGAAGACAGTGGGGGAAATTTAAAGAGGAGGGGGGAAGGGGGTGGGAAGGGGGGGGAAGGGAGGGGGGAGAAAGGGGAGAAAGGGAAGAGGGTAGGAAGGGGGGACAGAGGGAAAAAAGGGGGGCGGGAGTGGCCCCTTTAGGAGGGGAAGCAAGGAAAAACGGGGGGGCCGCCCCCCGTTTTGCGGGAGGTAGGAAGGGGGAAAGCGGGGGAAACACCGGAATACGAAAAACGAAAGGGGAAACGGGAAGGAAAAAGGGGTTTTTGGGTACAAAGAAGGAAGAAGAAAAAGAACAAGGGAAAGGGAGAGGGAGGGGGAAAGGGGGGAGGAAAAAGGGAGGGGTGGAAGACAAAAGAGGATGGAAAAGAGGAAGGGGAAAAGAGGGGGGGGCAGGGCAAGAGAGGGAAAGTTGAGAGAGACAAGAGAGGGGGAGGGGGGTGGGGGTTTTGAGAGGGGGAGAAAGGGGAAGAGGGACGGACAGAAAAGAGGAGGAGAGGGAAGGGAGGAGGAAAAAGGGGGGGGAGAGAAGGGAATGAAGGGGGGGGGATGGGGGAGGAGAGGGGGAAGGAGGGGAGAAGAAGGGGGGGAAGGGAGGGGGAAGAGGAGGAGCCGAGAGGGAAGGGGATGGAGGGGGAGAGGGAGAGAGAAGGAGGAGAGGAAAGAGGGGGGAGGGGAAGGGGGGAGGGAGGGAGGGATGGGAGAGGGAGAGAGAAAGGGGGAGAGAAGGAAGGGGAAGAGGGGAGGTGAGAAGGGGAAAAAGGGAGAAAGTGGAGGGAGAAAGGGGGAGAGGGGAGAGAGAAGAAAAGGGGGGAAGACAGGGAAAGAAAGGAAGAAAGGGAGGAGGAAGACAGAGAAAAAGGGAAGACAGAGACGAAAAAAGGGGAGGGGAAGAAGAGAGAAAGGGGACAGGAAGAAAAAGGGGACAAAGACAGAGAAGGCGGGGACGAAGACGGGAAACAGAGCCCAAAGAGACAGGCAAAAAGCCAAACAGCGCAGACAGGGGTGGCCCAAAACCGAAATTTTCAAATTTTCTTTCAAATTTTTTTTCCCCCGTGTCCCCCTTAACCAAAAAAATCTTGGGGGGGCAAAAATTTCCCCCAAAAAGGATTTTAAGTTTTTTTTTTTCTTTTTTTTTTTTTTTTTAAAAAAAAAACCCCCCCCCCCCCCCCATTTTTTCCCCCCCCCCCGGGGAAAAAAATTCGGGAGGGGAAAAAAGTATTTAAAAAAAAAATTTTTTTAAAATTTCAAAAGGGGGGGGCCGGGGGGGGGCCCCTTTTTAAGGACTGACAAGTAGGCCCAGCAACCCACCTCAGTGTAAGCTGACAGTCCAAAACATGACAGTATTTGTGGCCCCGCCTAGTATTTTAGGGGGACATCGATTGAGCGAATGAATTTTTGGGAATAAAATTTTTGGTATTATTTTGTTTTTTCTCCTTTTTTGCTTTTTTCGTTAAAATCGGAAAGTATGCAACCTGCCCCAACACTTGTTTCAGGAGTTAAAAAATAAACCCTTTTACCCAACTGGCAGGAACTGGGGAGCCCCTTTTTATCGTTAACTTTGTGGCAAGTGCAAACCCCCTCTCCGCCAAATCATTTTCCCCTCCCCCCTACACCACCCCCACTTTCCTTCCCTTTTTGCGATAGAACTGCAGAAAAAAAGGGAAAGAAAGGAGAGATGATGGAGGGATATCATAATCACTGATGGATGATTTAGTCCACAGGTAAAAAGCGTTCGACTTTCCATGGGTCTATCTATGAAGTCGAGGGTTCGAATCTCGGCGGAGTCTGGTGAATTAAGGGTGTGGGGTTTGTCTACAATCTCCAAGGTCAATTTCAAGTGCAGACTTGCTAGTCGTTTAATTCCCTTCGTGTACATATACACATGCAGAAAATAAAATGCACGTCTAAGATCCCACAGTCATGTTGGCGTTTGGTGGGTAACGGAAACACGAATGTATCTAGCATACATCCCCGAAGTCGGAATGCAGCTACCTTCATGGTGGGCAAAAAAACCAGTCGCGGTACGAAAAATCACACCATTGGTAAACCTCAGATCTCTAGCCGAGGAAGGGAAAAAAAATAGTCTTCTTCTTCGTCAACGCTCAGACAGCAACTCCTGAGGCCTTCACAAATGCTGCCGTGCTCTGAAGGCCCTCCAGGGCTCCATAAAGCTTGTCTGTCCCTCATCGGCAGGTCAATACAAAATATCATAATCACCAACTTCCTTATTCCTTCATCTCACATTTACACATTCATTTATTCAATTCCCAATTCACTGACCCCTCTGACGTGGATTATTGGTCATTGATAACGTTGACCCCCGCCTGCTTGTTTATCAATCTGTCTGTCTGTCTGTCTGTCTGTCTGTCTGTCTGTTCTGTCTGTCTGTCTGTCTGTCTGTCTGTCTGTCTGTCTGTATCTGTCTCTGTCTGTCTCGTCTCTCTCGTGTCTCTCTCTCTGTCTCTCTGTGTCTCTCTGTTCTCTCTGTTCTTCTCTTCTCTCGTCTCTGTCTCTGTCTCTCTCTTCTCTCTCTCTCTCTCTCTCTCTCTCTCTCTCTCTCTCTCTCTCTCTCTTTCTCTCTCTCTGTCATCTTCTCTCTCTGCTGTTATCCTTTTCTTTGCCGTTTTCTTTGCTTGCCTGTCTTGTCTGTAACTGCCTGCTTGCCTGCTTGCCTGTGTGCCAGCCTGTGTGCTGCCTGTTGTCTGCCTGGCTGCCTGCTTGGACCCCTGAATATGCAGTATTTTTTGTCTGCCTGTCAAAACAGACCAGAAAGGATTATCCCGGGGGAATATAGAGGGGTATAATTGATGAGGATAGGCAAGAGGCGTCAGAATTGAAAGCAAGATGTGTGCGAGTATGCGATCACACGCGTGCACGTACGTGCTTGCGTGCGCGTGAACTTAGCGCACGCGCGCCTGTATCTATGTGTGTGTGTGTGTGTGTGTGTGTGTGGTGATGTGTGGTGTGTGTGTGGTGTGTGTGTGTGTGTGTGTGTATGTGGGTGTGTGGGTGTGGGTGTTGTTGGTTGTGTGTGGGTTGTGGTTGGGTGTGTGTTGTGTGTGTGTGTGTGGTGGGTGTGTGTGTGTATGTGTGTGAGCATCTGAAGTGGCCAAGACTGTCCTACAGGGAACAGTATAAGAAAGGGAGACGAAGAGGCAGACAGAGAAAACGATGGAAGACAACATCAGAGAGTGGACTGGCCTTAGTGGAACGACTTGTATGGAAAGGTTGAAAGCATGGAGAAGTGGAGGAGGCTGGTTGCAAGATCTTTAGTCGGTGCCCCAACGGTCTAGTACAGTGCCTGATAAGGTGAATCTCTCACCAACTTGATAACAGAAAAAGGCGTGCACGTTATCATCGAGACGCTGTACACTCTGCCACTGTCACCGTAGGATGGGACCCCCACAATGAAGTAGTAGAGTGCAGGCACATTTATCTGTGATATTTCCTCTCTTTCAGTTCTCAGTACTAGGATATTGTGCCCTTTTATTCCTGTCTATCTCTTCCCAAAGGAAAAGTAGGATATATCTCATTAACTGTCAGAAGGATTATCCAATTCTGTCAATATTGTTCGACATTGCTATCTTTTATTTTGTTTAGTGTGACTTCTTTTGGTCATATTTTTTTCATTTGCATCTTAGTTCATTTAGTAATTCATTCGGTTGTTCCTTCTTCATTTATCTATTACAGCTTTTTTTTCTTTTTAAAAATTTTTTGAAACAAACGTCTCCTTCTTCCTTGCTTTGTCTTTTCTTGTTTTTCATTCATTCTATCTTTATTAAATGATTGATTAATTCATCCATCTGTTCATTCATTCATTCATTCATTATTCATTCATTCATTCATTCATTCATTCATTCATTTTTTTTTTCTTTCTTTTGTCTTTCTATTCTTTCTCTTTCTTTTTAGTCGTGACACGATTTTTTGTTTTTATTTTTTTTGTTTTTTAACTGGGTTATCTACTTATTTCTCTCTCTCTCTCTCTCTCCTCTCTCTCTCTCTCTCTCTCTCTCTCTCTCTCTCTCTCTCTCTCTCTCTCTCTCTCTCTCTCTCTCTCTCTCCTCTCTCTCTCTCTCCTCTTCCTCTCTTTTTCTCTTTCTTTCTTTCTCTCTTTTTCCTTTCTTTCTTTCTTTCTTTCTTTCTTTCTTCTTCTTTCTGTCTTCTTTCTTTCTTTCTTTCTTTCTTACTGGTTTACTGTCGACTCTTTAATTCATCTAATCTGTAAAAAAAAAAAGTTTCTAGGTATTTCTTTTTCTTATACAAATCGATTTTTCCAAATCACAGTTTGTATCTGTTGATCTAATTATGGCTTTATTTTATCTAATTATCTCGTCTGAGTCTTTTCCGCCTTTTACTGTTTCGTTATCAGTAGTTTCTGTTTCTTTTTTCGACTAAAAATGGAGGAGGGGCATTTTTTATCCTTCCTCTTTTTATCTGTTTTTTTTTTCGATTGATATTTGTTTTGTTTTTTTTTAACCAAATCCACAGCATTGCAAACATTTCGTTTATTTATTTACAGTTTTTTCATGTTTTATTCTTTTTCTGTTTTTTCTTTTTGTGCCTTTGACTTCTTTTTTCCTGGTTAATATTTTTCGTTTAACTTTATAAATATTTTGTTTATTTACTTTCACTTTTCTATGTCTGTCTTCTTTTTCTGGTTTTTCTCTGTGTGCCTTTGTCTCTTTCTCCCCGGTCAGATATTTTCGATTTCTATTTCCAAGCTATGTGTTCATTTGAACTCATTTTTTTTCTTTCTCTATTTTGTTTGATTATTGTACAGGTTGGCGTGATGTTGGTATGTTTTCTTTTTATTTGTTTATCTGCAGCCTTGTCTGTTTTGTTCGTTTGTTCAGCTGTTTTCGTCTTTCCTTCTGTCGGATCTACTTTTAGATGAAATGTGGTCCATAGGGAGATATTTTCAGGTTTATGCACGAAACGGTGTTTTTTTTGTTGTTGTTTGTTGTTGTTGTTTTTTTGGGGGGTGCTGGTGGGATAGGGAGGGGTATGGCAGCTGTAAGGCCTTTTATTTGGCTTTATTAACTGGGTTTTTAAATTTTTCTTTCTGGTTTGAATCTTCCTCTGCGTGTTACCTTTTCCTTCCTGTTGTTGTTGGTTTTATTTTCTTCTTGTTCTTCTTGTTCTTCTTGTTCTTGTTCTTCTTTTTTCTTTTTCTTCTTCTTTCTTCTTCTTCTCTTCTCCTCTTCTTCTTCTCTTCTTCTTCTTCTTCTTCTTCTTCTTCTTCTTTTTTTCTTCTTCTTCTTCTTCTTTTCAGTTGCTGTTTTTGGTGTTGTTGTTGTTTCTGTTGTTGTGATATTGGTGGTGATTATATGGTGGTTATGAAGGTTGGGGTGTGATGGTATTGGTGTTCGTAGTTCTACTTGTAGTGTGGTGTTAGTGGTGGTTTAGTGGTGGTTGCAGTGTGATTTTTATCTAACGGCTGAATATAAGAAAAGACGTGATTGGTTTTCCAGGATAGCCCAGACCACAGCTGCAATGACCAAACTGGAAGTCCTCTGGAACGACATGAACATCGCACAAACAGAATTATGGACTGGCAAAGGCTGTTTTACAGGGAACAGTACAAGGAGGGAGACGAAGAGGCAGACAGAGAAAAACGATGGGAAGACAACATCAGAGAGTGGAATGGCCTTGATTAGAACGACTTGCTACGGAAAGCTGAAAACTGCGAGGAATGAAGACATTTTGTTGCATAATCTTCAATGGTGCCTCAATGGTCTTCTAGAGTACGGGGTAGGTGAAGGTGCAACTTTTTGGGGGGCAGCTGCCTGGCGTTTCTCTATGGCACGGATGGAAACCGAAGTGCTTGTAAATAAGTGTCATTAAGTTATGAGTGACATACATGCATACATACGTTTGCATACTCTCTTCGTAAGAGAAGGCCATTGTGTGCCGGTGGGAACAGATGACAATATTTACACAACAGCATACACACGGGGACAGGGTGAAAAAAAGTACACGAGTGCTTATCCCATTATCCTCGATATAAAAGAATTCTTAAAAAATACAGACGTCTCTGTCTTTCTTTTCGTGCATTCAGAAGATGGGTGGCAGATACTTATGCATGGGTTTTTTTTTAGCGAACGCACTGTCCATAGATACAGCTTTTGCACCTGACCTTCAGAGAACTACAAAACACCTGTCGGTGAATTCCTACGAGAGGACAGGTATTACACACTGCGATGCTGGCTAAGTCTATCTCTTACACTTCCCTCTCTCTTTCAGCCATACCCACCCCCTCCCCCTCTGCCCACC
Organism: Stramonita haemastoma; assembly: GCA_030674155.1. NCBI lineage: Eukaryota > Metazoa > Mollusca > Gastropoda > Neogastropoda > Muricidae > Stramonita > Stramonita haemastoma. Next base: position 51,416,511 of record CM060328.1, read on the forward strand.
CAAGAAAACTGTATCTTTTATCTTCAGCTTCTTCTTTCCTTCCTTTTCCTGGGGAAATGTGCTGTACAGCCTAACAGCTGGCATCGAGGATCAATGTGATCATGTCAACAGTCTGCCTGATTGCCTACTTCTCTTTTGTTTCTTTTATTTTGTTCTTCAAACCCATGATTTTTTTTTATAATATTCTAATTTTGGTGCTGTTTTTTTTCTTTTCTTTTTTTCAGTCTTCTTTCAGTTTCTTTTATTTTACCGGTTTATTTTGTTCTCACTCTATCCTAAATCCAGTACATTTCTTGTTCGGGGTCTCATATTGTGCATTATTACTGATTATCTTTTCTCATCTTCTTCCTGTTTTCTTTTTTTTTTCTTCACCTCATCTGTCCTGTCCTTTCTTGGCCTCTTTTTTGTATTTTTTCCATTCCAATTAATTTCTTTGGGTTTAATTATTTTGTTTCCCCTTTTTTCCTTTCCTGCATGTTTACTACTTCCCTTATGTTTGTTCCTCTTTCTTTCCTGTTTTTTTTTTAATTTCTTCTCTAATCCGGTTTTTCTCTCTTTTAGGGGAATTAGTTGGCTTGGTTTTTTTTTTTGCTTTATCTAGCTTGTTTCCTTTTTTTGGGTTGATCCAACTGGTCTCCTGTTTTGAGGTCGGTATTTTGGGGGAGGGGGTGGTATTTTTCTCGCATGTTTCTTTTTTACTCTGCTTTGTGGTTTGTTTGTTGTTTTGTTTTGGTTATCTTTCTAGGTATGGTGTATGTCATTTATTTCCTTATTAAGTTATCGATAATTTCCTGCCCTTCTTTTCCCTTCTTTTTGTCCTCTGTGATAGCGTGTTTGTTTGTTTGTTTATTTGTTTGTTGGTTTTGTTAGGGTTTATTTCTTGCATTTCTTTCGAACCTATATCGATTTGTTTTCCTCCTGGACGACTGCTCTGCCGTTTCAATATCTCTTTCTTTCGACCAAAGTGACTGTATTGTTTGTTTTGCTTTTGTTATATCTTTTGAAACCAAAACGACGATATGTATTGTTTTTTGCCTGTTTGTTTTCGCGAGAGTTTTTTGTGCTTTTGCCATATCTTTTGAAATCAAAACGACGACATGTATTGTTTTCTTAGCCTGTTTGTTTTTGTGAGGGTTTATTATTTTTTTTTGCATTTCTTTCTAACCCATATAGGATTTTATTCCTTCTTTGGAAAATGCTCTGCCATTTAGTTCTCTTTTTCTTTCAACCAACGCGACTGTATGTATTGCTTGTGGTGTTTTTTGTCAATGGATCTTTTGAAACCAAAACGATCATATGCAATTTTTGCTGTTGTTGTTTGTTTTGATGCGGTTATAACATTTTCCTTTTTTTTCCTTCGTTATTTGGGTCTTCAATGTTTTTAAGTAAGTATATCCCCCATGACCTTTTCCTTTTCTATTTCTTTCATTAGTTCATGTTCCAATGTTTGTGCTATTTATGTATATGCCTATTGGTTCTTCGTCTGGTTTTCAGGTCTTCCTATAGATGAAATCTGGTCCAAACAGAATCATCATCAGGTCTGCACACCTTAGTTTTTGACATGGCTCCTGTAAGACCCTGTCCTTGTGATGCTGTTTGCTGTCGGCTTTTTCCTTTATATCACGAAGCAAATTTTACATGATTAATTTTCTTTCATCCTATCTTCTTATTCTTGTTTTTGTTTTTATGATGGAAGCAGAGATGACGGTGGTAGAGGTAGGTGATGTGATGATATTCATGGTAGTGGTAAAGTTGGTGATGATGGTAGAGATGACTCTTGTTGCTGTAAGGGAAGCGACGAATGTGGGTGTGGAAGTGGTTGCTGTTGTTGTTGTTGTTGTTGTTGTTGTTGTTGTTGTTGTTGTTGTTGTTGTTGTTGTTGATGATGATGATGATGATGATGATGATGATGATGATGATGATGATGATGATGATGATGATGATGATGATGATGATGATGATGATGATCTTTAGGTAATTGCAGTGGTGGCAGCTGTGGCAATGGTGGTGGTGGTGCTGGTGGTGGTAGTGGAGACAGTAGTAAATCAGAATGAACACTGGCCCCCATCCTGGAGGACCAGGCTTTTTTCTGTTGGTGTGTGCTTCCCCCACATACGACAGGTAGTACCAGTTTCGCATGGATTACTGGTAGCAGGCAAGCCTGACCTGACAAGTGAGACCCTCTTTAGTCGCCTTTTACGACATGCCTAACAGTACGTTACAGAAACAGCAACAAAGAAAAATACTACTTCTGTGTGTGAGGGGCCTTCCGAGCCCAGTGAGGCTCGAATGAATGCTGGTGGCCAAAGCCGAGAGGACGTTGCCAGCAGGATAAGGTGAGATGGAAGCCATGCAACACTCTTGGAGTTCATTGACCAGGCTGGCCCAGGATAGACAGAGGTGGAAAGTCTTTGTTGCTGCCCTACACACCACTGGGTGTAAAGGATGATGATGATGATGAAAAGAAGAAACGGTTCTTAGCACACTGAATTGAAACCTTAACTGTAAAACCTGTTATCTTTATCAGTTCAGGAGGAGAGTAGGATGTAACACTGCGTACAAAAAGTCAGATTGAGCGTAGCATTGTGTAACACGTACCAGTGTGGAGTAGTACAATGTAGAGCCATGTAGAAATAATCTCCCTAGGTGTACTTAAGTGAGGTTGTTAGTAGTCTGATAAAATGTCAGCCAATTTACAGCTAGGAGTGCAGACATTTTCTTGTCCTTACTTTTTTTTCCTCAGACGGCACATTTATCTATCTGTGTGTCTGTGTGTCTATATATCTATCTTTCCATTATCTACTTCTTCTCTCTATTCGATCGTCTCTTTTCTCTTTCACAGAAGTGTATCTTGCTATCTCTCCCTCTCTAGTGCCTACCCCAGTTCCCCCATATGTCATCGTTCCTCTGTCTGTCTGTGTGTCTGTCTGTGAGTCTGTATCTCTCTCTCTCTTTCTACTTCTCTCTATGTATGTATAAATGAAAATGATTGATAATATATATAAATATATATAGACAGATAGATAGATAGAGGCCACAATACAACCAACTGGGGAATGGGTATAGTAATGCAGGAACATGTTGATAAATTTCAAAACATACAAAAATCAAAACTCAGGGATAGAAAAAATAAAGATGAAAAATTGAAAGAAAAATCACTGAAATATCAAGACACATTGAAAAGAAACTAGCCTTGAGCAATACGATCATGTGCTGCACCCTGGCTGAAAATCCAAGACATCTCGAGTGCACTATCAAAAGGAGAATAAAATAGCAATATCAGCCAAGCTAACACACATTACCTCAAAAACATATATCAATTTCAGACAATACATCTTTTTCTTCTGCTAACTGAATGGAAGACATATCGGGAAGCACTGTGCATCTGGTGAATATTTGATATTTGCAGCAACACTTGAATGGAGAGAGAGAGAGAGAGAGAGAGAGAGAGAGAGAGAGAGAGAGAGAGAGAGAGAGAGAGAGAGAGAGAGAGAGAAGAGAGAGAGAGAGAGAGAGAGAGAGAGAGAGAGAGAGAGAGACAGACAGACAGACAGACAGACAGACAGACAGACAGACAGACAGACAGACAGACAGACAGACAGACAGACAGACAGATGGACGGACAGACAGACAGACAGACAGAGAGAGAGAGAGAGAGAGAGAGAGAGAGAGAGAGAGAGACAGACAGACAGACAGACAGACAGACAGACAGACAGACAGACAGACAGACAGACAGACAGACAGACAGATGGACGGACAGACAGACAGACAGACAGACAGACAGACAGAGACACAGAGAGAGGCAGAGACAGAGACAGACAGACAGAGACACAGACAGAAAGAGAGACAGAGAGACAAAGACAGACAGAGACAGACAAAGAAAGAGACATAGATAGACAGAGACAGAGAGAGAGACATAGATAGACAGAGACAGAGAGAGAGACAGAGACAGAGTGAGAAAAAGAGAGAGAGCAAGACAGACAGTCAGACAGACAGACAGACAGACACAGACACAGAGAAAGACAGAGTCTGAGACAAAGTTTGTTTTTTTTTGGGATTAGGTATCGTCAAAATAAGCTGAAAAGATAGTGAAATGCTGACAATTCACTTTTCCCCAACAATCTGAAAGAAGACACAAGTTACACTTCTCTTCAGGAGAAACATGTTATCGTATCTTTAAACGCTGCCAAAAACCAGAAGAAGCGCTCTTTTATCGGGGAATATCTCCTGTGGCAAGTGCAAGTCTCTCTCCTCTCTCCACCCCCCCCACCACTCTCCACCTCTACCCCCTTAACTTGATGCGGATTGAAACACAGAGGAACGATGGAAGAAGAGACAATGAAGAAATATTTATGTTTTCTTATTCTATCAATTCATACAAGCTTACTGCTGTCTGAACGCCCGAAAATTTAGGGGAAAAAGAGGACGAATACAAAGAAGAGGACCCAGCCGCTATGGCACAGTGGTCGCGGGTACGATTCCCATAAGAGTCATTTGGATTTTTTCTTTTTGGACTCCGGCCGGTTCCTACCCAGAGTGAGTGTGTTGTGGACTCAGTGGGAAGACTGGAGACACACAGTCCAGCTTCATCCACTTTACGGATACGAGTTTGAGAATGTTGCTGAAATTACCTGACCAACACTGCAGGTTGTTTGTATCTCTCCGGCCTGGTTGACGCCGGGATGTGTTATGATATAAAGCGCAGTGTACAACCCTGTCGAGTAGTCTCAAAGCAGATGCACTTCAATAGCAGCATTGTTACATCATCCTTATTATCATTGCTCATTATGCAATTTTAAAAAAGCCTCTGATTCGGTGCTCTGTCTCTCTGTCTGTCTGTCTCTGTCTGTCTGTCTGTCTGTCTGTCTGTCTGTCTGTCTGTCTGTCTGTCTGTCTGTCTGTCTGTCTGTCTGTCTGTCTGTCTGTCTGTCTGTCTCTCTCTCTTCTCTCTCTCTCTCTCTCTCTCTCTCTCTCTCTCTCTCTCTCTCTCTCTCTCTCTCTCTGTCAGCCCCGTCTTCTTCCTAGAAATGCTGTATCTGTTATCTCCTGTGTCTTGCTTCCTTCCTTCCTTTTCCTGTGGCAATGTACTCTACATCCTAACAACTGGTATCAAGGATCAATCTGAACCTGTCAGCATTCTGCCAAACTTGCCCTGCCCTGCTTTTTTGCTTTTTGCTTTTTTTCTTCTACAAAGTACCGTTTTCTTTGTTTTGGATTTGGCGCTTGTATTTTGCTTCTTCTTTTCTGTGTTGTTTTTTGTATTGATTTCTAATGTTCTTCTTTCTCCCTCTCAGTTTTTGCTCATGCAATGCAGTTATTCTTTCGGATACCATGTTTGTCCTTTCTGATTAGATTTCGTTTTGCTTTTTTTTTTGCTTTTTTCCCCCTCTACTTTCTTCTTTCTTCTTTACATTTTTTTTCTCATTTTCCTTTCTTCTCCATAACAGTGGATCTATTTGTTTAAATGTCATGCCTGTTTTCATTCTTTTTTTAATTTCTTTTTTGTAACGTTTTGTCTAGATTCTGTATAAGTTCTCATATAGTTTTTTCTTCTCTGTTTTATTTCCCCCCCCCCCCCCCCCCCCTTTTCTCTATTTGATCCAACTGGTCTTTTTGTTACGGATTAGGCTACTGTTTCTTTTTGTATGTTCTCTGCTTAATACATTCCCTGTTTTTGTCTAAAATCACTAAATGTGAATAGACGTTAAACTGAAGATACATACATACATACATTCCTTGTTTTCTTTGTCAGTCTACCTGACCTTTTGTTTTGAGCAAGTTTGTTTGTTTCTGTTTTTTTACTGTATGATTTCTTTCTGCCGCCTTTTGAATTGTGGTTATTGTTTGTTCGCTTGAGGTTTTTTGTTTGTTTGTCCTTATTTTTCTTGTTCATTATTTTCCCTGGTTCGTTATTTTTCTTATCTAATGGATCTACTGTTTAACTGTGTGTGTGTGATTTCCTTATTTTCCTCTGTCTCCTTCTTTCGTCCTCTTGAATGCCAATTCTGATTGTTTGTTTGTTTGCTAGCTTGTTTCTTTGTTTATTTGCTTGCGTGTTTTGGACTTGGACTTTTATGGATATATTTTGTTCTCCTTTTTTCATCTATTTTCCTTCCTTTCATTGATCATTTTCGGTGACTTGTTTCTCTGTTTCCTTTAGCAAGTACCATAATGTGTATTATATCTATTTTGTTTGTTATAGTTTGTGAATGCTACTGGACTTTTTGTTCTTATTTCTCTTTATTTTAATTATTTGCGTTTACTGGTGTGTGTTTGTGTGTGTATGTGTGTATTTGTGTGTGTGTGTGTGTGTGTGTGTGTGTGTTGTGTGTGTGTGTGTGTGTGTGTGTGTGTGTGTGTGTGTGTGTGTGTGTGTGTGTGTGTGTGTAAGTGCGTGTGTGTGTGTAAGTGTGTGTGAGTGTGTGTAAGTGAGAGAGAAAAAAACAAAACAAACAGAGATAGACAGAGAGACAGATAGGCAGAGAGACAGACAGAAAGGACAACAACAGACAGATCTCACAAGTTTCTGTAGAAAAATCCATTTCTGTGCTATTTTTCCTGCAAAACTTCGTGACTTATGTGGTTTCTAGCAAGCTGAAGACAACGTTCTATCGATACACAGAAGCTCTTCTCAATATGTTCATCACAATACAATTTTTTTTAAATACATAAATAATGCCACAGAGAGAGGGGAGGAGGAAGGGAGGAGGAGGGAGAGAGGAGAGAGAGGAGAGAGGAGAGAGAGAGAGAGAGAGAGGAGAGAGAGAGAGAGAGAGAGAGAGAAGAGAGGAGAGGAGAGAGAGAGAAGAGAGAGAGAGAGAGAGAGAGAGAGAGAGAGAGAGAGAGAGAGTTCAGACTTTTAGATCAGACTTTTACTAAACATCGGCCTTAGGCACAATACAAAGGCAAATTGGACATGGGAATGGACATGACGAGAATTGCAAAGAGAGAGACGAGAGAAGAGATAGAGAGAGAGAGAGAGGAGACGAGAGAGCAGAGACGAGAGGAGAGAGAGAGAGAGAGAGAGAGAGAGAGAAAGAGAGACAGAGAGAGAGACAGAGCAGAGCAGACAGACAGACAGACGACAGAGACAGACAGAAACAGAGACAGAGACAGACAGACAGAACAGACAGACAGAGACAGACAGACAGACAGAACAGACAAATACCAACAACAGTAACTTTATACTTTGGGTTTTGATCAGTGATTATTAATTAGAGGCACACATTTTGAAATGCAAATATCAGACTTTCTTTCTTTCTTTTTTTGACGATATAAAAGAAGGCAGATGCCGTAATTCTCTTCAGAGCAACCCCCCACCCCCCCCAAACTTTTATCGCATCTTCGAGGTTGCCAAAAAACCAGAAGGGGCGCTCTTTTATCGCTCCCTATCTCTTGTGGCAAGTGCAGGTACCCCCCTCCCCCCCCATCACCCCTACCACTATCACCCCCATTCCAAAATCTCTTCATCCCCGCTCTCCTCTTAATACATAAGAACTATGCAAAGGGCGAGGGAGAAATACTGGTAGAACTACTATACTTTTTTCTTGTTCTTGTTCTTTCTTGTTTCTTTTCTTGTTCTTTCTTTCTTCTTCTTCTTCTTCTTCTTCTTCTTCTTTTCTTCTTCTTCTTCTTCTTCTTCTTTGTATTCTCTTCTTCTTCTTTGTTCTTCTTTTCCCCCGTCTGCTCTCGTCCGTCTGTCGTCGATCCCTCCTCCTGTCGTCGTCGTCTCGTATGTCTACAGAACCATTGTTGGCTGTCATATGAGCGAAAATGAGTTGCGATGCTGTATGGACACAGCAGCAGACACCACCGGTAGATACAGGCTGTACGCAGTGATCAGAGGAATACAGTGCACCTGTCAGCGCCATTATACATAGGGCAGATGCTGTGAGACTATGATACTAGAAAATTGTTCGGTTATATTTCTTTTAGATTTTCTCTATCTATCAGCCCCTATGGTAATGGCATATACTGTCAAGACTACAAAATAAATGCTGTATTTTTCTTTCCACTTTCCCTTCCTATCAGCCTTATGAATTAGGAAGATACTGTAAGACTACTAATACTGGCACATTGCAGTTGTTACACTTTCCCACTTTTTTCAGTCCCTATGACAGGGACAATATTGTAAAACAACAATACCTGCAGATTCTTTTTTTGTCACATTTTCTCCTCTTTAGCCCCTCCCCCTAAATCCTGTTCCGCTTTTTCGTAAGAGTAGGCCATCGTGTGCCGGTGGGAACAGATGACAATATTTCAGCCCCTAGTGGGACAATATGAAGAAAAAACATGCATGATTCTTTTTTTTCACATATTCTCTTTTACCCCCTTACCCTTTCCCTATGGAGCATTGTATCTTTCATCTCCTGTGTCTTCCTTCCTTCCTTCCTTTTCCTGTGGAAATGTACTCTACATCCTCACAACTGGCATCAAAGATCAATCTGAACCTGTCAGATTCTGCCATATTGTCTTTTTTTTCTTTCGGTTCGTGTTTCTTTTCTGTTAACGAAGCTAGTTTCTTTGTTTGAATTTGGCGCTATTACTTTTGTTATCTGTGTTCTGCCTTCTTTCACTTTCGTTTTTTTTTTATCTACTTTCTTTTTTTTCTTTCCTTCTTTGCTAGGACTACAGTGCATTTATTGTTTTGGATCTGGTGTTCGTTCTTTCTTATTAGTTTTTTGTTTTTTTTTTTTTTGTATTTTCTTTTTTCTTCTTTTCTTTTCTTTCCATCTCGCGTTTTTTTCTTTCGTTATTCATTTCTGTTCTAAGTGGGTTTTTTTTTGTACTCCGGTATCAAAATTTTTGTTAAGTTCCATCCAACTCTTTTCTTTTGACTTTTCTTTCTGATTTTTTGTTGCTTTTTGCTTTTTAAAAAAAAATTCCATGTGTTGTGTGTGTGTGTGTGTGTGTGTGTGTGTGTGTGTGTGTGTGTGTGTGTGTGTGTGTGTGTTGTGTGTGTGTGTGGTGGTGGTGGTTGGGTTGGTGCGTGTGTGTGTGCGTGTGCTTGTGTGTGCGTGCGTGCGTGCGTGCGAACGTGCATGCGTGCGAGCGTGCAGGAATGCTGTGCGTGCGTGCGTGAGTGCGTGCAGGCATGCGTGGGCGGGGGGGGGTGTGTGTGTGTGTGTGTGTGTGTGTGTGTGTGTGTGTGTGTGTGTGTGTGTGTGTGTGTTGTGTGTGTGTGTGTGTGTTGGCTTTCTGGTTCGTGTCTTTTCTTTAATCAAGTTGATTTTTTTTAAACTGGAGACTGCTTTATGTCTGGGTTATAACCTAACTATGCTTCCTGTTTGGTTAGTTATACAACTGGTCTCTTATTTCAGCTTGGCATTGTGCCATGTGTGTACATGTACTATGTTTTTGCCTTCATCTTTTTTCCATGTGCTGTTTTGAGTTTGTTTGTATTTTTTTGTTTGTGTTTCATATATTTTCATTTATCTTCTTATCCAATACACATTCATTCTGATTTCTTACTTTATTTAGTCCCTCTTTGCTTTCTCTGCAGCTGCTTTTTTCTGTGTTTCTTTCTGTACGATTTTTTTTGTTCTTTCTCCCTTTTCATTACCTGTTTTGCTTTTATCTATCATTCATTCTTACCTGTCATTTGTCTATCTTATTTTTAAACCAGCACAGATCACATATCGCATTTTGTTTCTGTGGAATCTGAAACTTGATTTTTTGGGGTTCTTTTCCTTTGTTTTGCTATTTGTATATTTTTCTTTCTTATTGAATATTATATATCTTCCATTCCTTTCCATGTTTATGTTTGTTTGTCAGATTCCGGTTCACGGGGAAATTGCTTATCAAGCAGAAACACGCGGCTGTTTTGATCATCATCATCATCTAATGTTGTGGCATTCTGACTATAGTGTGGGTATATGTTTTGTTTGTTTATCTGCATTGCTATTTGTTTGTTTATCTATTTGTTTGTTTGTTTTCATACTTCTTTTTTTCTTATTTTCTAACATTTTTTTTTCTCTTAGATGATATCTGTTCCTAAAATATGCTATGTTTTGTTTGTTTATCTTCATTGCTCTCCAGTTGTTTGTTTTTATCTTTATTTCTTTTTCCTTGGATAGTTTTCTTCTAGATGAAATCTGTTCCAACGAAAGTTATTATCAGGCATCTGCACCGTGTTTTTTATAGTTTGTTTGTTTGGGTTTTTTTGGCTTTTTTTTTGGGGGGGGGGGGGGGGGTTGGGAGGGGGGGGGGTTACAGCAACTGTAAGATCCTTTCCTTCTTGACTTTCTTCACTCTGTGCTTTTTAACTTCTTCACTTACTTTTCCTATGTAGTTTCCTATGTTTTTCCCTTGTTGTTGCCGCTGTTGATATGGGGATGGTGAGTGTGGTGGTGGTGGTGGTGTGTGTGTGGTGTGGATAGTAATCAATGAAGATGAGTTGAGGAAATATGGTTTTTGATGCATTTCTCAACTTCTGGTTCTGTTTTTTGATTAACAAGTGATTTTTATTATTGAACTGCCGCGATGTTGGACTTTAACGAACTATGCATACCTTCTGGCGACGATCAGCACGGTCAGACAGTGGATGTTGGCCTTATAAGAGCTGGTCATTAATATTACATTTCTTCAGTCGGTTTAAATGTGCTTTTGCAGAGGACGGTTTTTGACCCTGTTCATAATTTACATTATCGTCTACCAATTACATCATTGATTTGTTGATTCATACCTTTTACTTCTCTGACGCTGTTTGTTTCTGTTTTCTGAACGGAGTAATTTTATTACCTCCCTTTTCACATCCCCTCTGACTTTTGCCGCGTTCATCCGAGCTGATCATTGTTAATCGTTTTTTGACGCTCAATCGTATTCCAAGTTCTTTGAATCAAACTGATTCTTTGTCTCGTTTGTATTTATTTTTTTCTTCATAATTTTAATAAGTAATATTTATCTTCCCATTCTTGTTATTTCAGATACGATTCAACGCGCAAATGTTGAATGGCCCAACAGCGGCTTTTAATCATCATTCTAATGTTGTGGCATAGTGACTATAGAGTGGGGTTTTTGTTCACTAATCGTGCATGACATTGCTAATTCATGTGTTGTTTTATTTATATTCTCACATCTCTGCTTTTTTACACATTGTTGGTTAATGATACTCTTCGCTCCCAAATCACATCGTTTGTTTACTTCTGCTCTCCGTGTTCCTTGAGACTTATTGTCTGATCCCGGTATTTCTTGAGAAATGTAGCCACGAAGTTCTTATCACATCCTGCACCGTGTTCACTTTAGTTGATGTTGTTTTTTGGGGGCGGGGATGGTACAACTTCTCAGCCTGTCCTACTGACGTCGTCACTCTGTGCTTTCTTTTAAGGTTACTTAATATCTATCATTTTCCTGTTTCCCTTGTTGATGCCGCTTTTGATAGGGGAGGTTTTGCACTCGCTGGAAAGTACAGGGTGTGGAGTCAATAGTAAACCAGAACGCTAGGAATAATGGTTCTTAATCAGTAGTAACTAAACTGATCCTGCTTAGGATGTCAAGAGGGGCATAATGACGGGCGTTTTTTTCTTCAAAACAGGAATCCAGTTTACTATTCATGAACTGGTCCAAGACTATTGGACAGAGAGAGCGAGAGAGAGAGAGTGAGAGCGAGAGGAGAGGAGAGAGAGAGAGGGGGGGGGGGGAGGAGACAGACAGAAGACAGACAGACAGACAGACAGACAGACAGAAGATAGACAGACAGACAGACAGATAGAAAGTAGTGTAGGACAGACTCAGAAAGAGTACACGACAGACAAGATACTGACAGACCAGCCAGAAAGGATGTGGTAGGTTACATCTTCAAAGTTTCCATCGAAAACCTATAATTATTTTCTGCAATTTTCACTCTAAAAACTTTCGTGATGTTACATGCTTCTCGCAAGCACAAACGCGCTTCAAACTTGGAAACATTTTATAGAGAGTTATCACAATGCAAAACGAGAGTTCAGAAGAGAAAAGAGAGAGAGAGAGAGAGAGAGAGAGAGAGAGGAGAGAGAGAGAAGACAGACAGACAGACAGACAGACAGACAGACAGACAGACAGACAGACAGACAGAAAAAATGCAAAGCAGAGTTAGGAAAAGAAAATAATGAGAGAGGAGGGGAGAGGAGAAGATCAGAGAAAAGACAGAGATAGAGACAGAGACAGAGAGAGACAGAGACAGAGAGATAACTAAAACCACAACAATATTCAAACTTTTAGAGTTTTCATCAGAAATCATATTAGAATGGCCCAAATTCTGGAAGGTACGTGTGTTACATTTAACTGTTGATGTGAAACAATACACGAGCCATACTTCTTATCAGGATCGAAATTCTGATCACGTTTTCAACACTGCAAAAAGTCAGAGGAGGCAGTGTCTCTTATCGATTGCTATTACTTGGGGAAGTGTGGGTACAGCCACCACCCTCCCATTAGCCCTGCAAATCAACAACCTCATCCCGAATCTTTTCTCCTCTTCCCCGTTACACAGACACACAAAGGGATGAGGAAAGAAGAAACTAGGGGAAAATTTCAAGGGTTTTTTTTTTCAATATTCTTTTATGTTCCATTCATTCACTCACTCGTTTTCTAGAATTGCTGGATCGCACTCTCATAATCTGCCTTAAGATACAAATACTGGCAGATGCTAGTTTCTACACTTTCTCTTTTCTTTCAGCCCTTTGCTATGGCAGATAACGGAATACATAATGCTGGACAGACTTGATTTGTTTGTTGTTTTTTTTGGCTTTATTATTTATTATTATTTATTTTTACACTTTCTTCTCTCTTTCAACCGCTCTCCTTCCCCCGAGAAGTACTCTTATCTTTTTATCTTGAAAAAATTTTTTTTTTTCAAAATGCACTCTATAGTGTAACAACTGGCATTGATCTGATTCTGTTAGCATGTGTGTGGAATTGGCTCTATCGACGCTACTCGTTTTGTTTGTTTCTCTTTTCCACCTTCAAGCTGGTTTTTGTTTTGGAATGGTGCTCATTTGTTTTTCTCATGTTTTTTTCTCTTTTTTTTCTTTATTTTGTCTTTTTTTATGATCTTAAGTATTTCTTGTTAGGATTTCTATTCTTGTTAGTTTTCTGTCTTATTTTTTTGCTTTCTATATTTTTTTCTTACGTTATTTTTTTTCGAATGTTTTTCTCTCTTTTTTTCTTGTTCTTTCGTGTTTCAGTCAATCTCCGATTTGTAATTTCATGAATGTTTTCTTTTTTTCTTCCGTCGTTTCCTGCTGGGATTTTTTGGTTGTAGTTTTGTTTTCGTCCTTTATTCATTCTTTTTTAAAATTTCGTTTCTCTTTATTTTGCTTTCTTTTTGTTTTTTTCTCTAGTCAAGTTGATCTCCTTCAGATGAGACTAAAACCTACGTCTCGTGTTGCAACGTACGCAAATATTTTGCACATACGTTAAAACCTGTTCCTTTTGGAAGAGTAGGCAATTGTGTGCCGTTGGAATGGATGACAAAATTTTCAAAAGTGCATATACACGGGGACTGGATGTAAAAAGCACACAAGTGCTTGTTCCGTTATCCTCGAGATAAAATGATAAAAATAAGTAAATAAATAAAGGTTCTTTGTTTAGCTTTGGTGACTCTTTTTTTTTTCTAAAGAAAAAAAAGCACTTTCCCTGTATACATGTTAATCCCTCGTCTTTTGTTTTAAGTTTGGTGTTTTTCTTCATTTTGTTCGTTTTTTTTTCTTCTGTTCTTTTGTTTGTGGTTTTATGTGAGGTTTTTTGTTTGCTTGGTTTCTTTGTTTTTTTGTGTGTTCTTATCTGTTTTCTTGTTGATTTTTTTTCTGTTTGGTTGTTGTTCTTTTTTCTGTTTGCTGTTCTTGTTGTTTTTTGTCTTTCCGTATTGTTTCTTGTTGACTTGTTTTCCTTATCCAAAGCTTTACGTCTTGTATCCGATTATCTTCTTCTTTATCCTTCTTTTCTTCTTTGATGACAGCTTTGTTTTCGTTATTTAGCTTCTGTGAGTTTTTTTTTGTAATTGCCGTTTCGTTTTAGTTTTCTTCTTATGTATTGCCTCTTCTTTATTCTCTACATTATTGTTATCATTTGTATGTGTCTCTTCTTTCAGCCAGTATATAATGAATGTATATTGTGTTTTTTTCTTGCTTTTGTTTTGCTTCTATCTTATCTTGAACTGTTTCCTTTTTTTTTCATTTCTTTCTTTCGTTTTTTTTTCCTCTTCTGTCTTTTATGTGTGTTTTTTTTGCTTTTATATTTGCTTCATTATTAAATGTCTTGGCTTTCTGTCAGCATGCAAGGGTTTTTTTGTTTGCTTACTTATTTGTGCTGTTATTTGTTTGTTTCTATTGATCGTTTTTTGTTTGTTTTCTTCTTTCTTTCTTCTGTCTGTCTGTCTGTCTGTCTGTCTGTCTGTCCTGTTGTCTGTTGTCTGTCTGTCTTTCCTTTTGTATTTCTTTCTTTCTTCTTTCTTTGTTTCTTTTTGGTTTTTCTCTCTCTTTCTTCTTTCGTTGTTCTTTCTTTTTTTTTTTTCTTTCTTTCTTTCTTTCTTTCTTTCTTTTTTTCTTTCTTTCTTTCTTTCTTTCTTTCTTTCTTTCTTTCTTTCTTTCTTTCTTTCTTTTCCTATCTCCCTATCTTTCTTCGTCTCTTTCCTTCTATGTTCCTATCTACTCCCTTTCTTTTATTCTTTCTTTCTTTCTTTATGTCTAGTCTACTTCTTTCTTTCTTCCTTGGCTTCTTTCTTTCTTTCTTTCTTCCTTTCTGTTGTCCTCTCTTTCCTTCTTTCTTTTCACTTTCGGGCCTTCTTTCCGATGAAATCTAGTCCAAAGAGAGTTATTATCGGGTCTGTGCTCGAGAGGCTTTGACACAGCAGCTGTGAGATCTTTTCATTTTCAACTTTATACATTGCCTTTTTTTTGGTTTTTGTTTGGTTTTAGAATTGGTGTTCCCCTTTCTTTCCTTTTCTTGTTCATTTCTTTTCTTCATTTAGCTTCTTCTTCTCTCTGCTGTTGTTAGTGTCGTTCTTAACACTGAAGTAGTGGTGGGGATGGAACTGGTGGTGGTGGTGGTGGTGTGTGGTGTGAAGATATGGTAGTAGTGGTGGTCGTGACGGTCGTGATGGTGGTGATGGTGGTGGTGGTGGTGGTGATGGTGGTGGTGGTGGTGGTGGTGGTGGTGGTGAAAGTCAAGTGGTGGTGGTGGTGGTGGTGGGGTTCCGTCTTTGTTTCTTTCTGTCCATCCACACACCCCCCCCCCTCTCTCTCTCTCTCTCTCTCTCTCTCTCCTCCCCCTCTCTCTTCCCTCCTCTCCCTTCTGTTTCTCTGTCTGTCTTCTGTCTGTCTGTCTGTCTGTCTGTCTGTCTGTCTGTCTGTCTGTCTGTCTGTCTGTCTTCTGTCTGTCTGTCTGTCTCTGTCTCTCTCTCCTCTCTCTCCTCTCTCTCTTTCTCTCTCTCTCTCTCTCATCTCTCTCTTCTCTCTCTCTCTCTTCTCTTCTCTCTCTCTCTCCTCTCTCTGCCTCTGTCTCTTTATTTCTCTTTCCTTCAGCCCGCCCTTTTCTAGACATGCTGTATCTTTCATCTCCTGTGTCTTGCTTCTTCCTTCCTTTCCTGTGGCAATGTACTCTACATCCTAACAATGGTATCAAGGATCAATCTGATCCTGTCAGCATTCTGCCAGAAATGCCTGCCCTGCTTTTGTTTTTTTTTTGCTTTGTTCTGTTTCTTCTTTGGTTGCATTTTTGCTTGAGTTTGGTACTGGTGAATGTTTTTTTTGCCTTTGTTTCTTTCTTTTTTTCTAGTTTTTAAAAAATTTGTTTTTCTTTACGGATTTCTTTTTTTTTTACTTCATTTTTTAATGGCGTGGATTTCTTGTGTTGGATTTTGTGTTCTGTTTTTTTTCGAGTTTTTTTTTCTTTGTGTTTTCCATCAGCATTCTGTTTTTTTTGTTTTTTCGTGTTAGTTTTCTGTCTTTTTTTCAGCTTTACGTTTGTTTATTGTTTATCCTCCCTTTCTACTTTCCTTTCTCTGTGTTTGAGTGTGTGTTTTTTTTCAATTCAAGAAAATCTCCGATTTGGATTAAAAAAATCTTTTTATTTATGTTACAATATTTGCGTTTGTTCACTTTTGACCATTTTCCGTCTGTCTTTCTCTTTTTGTTTCTACCTTTATATTTTACTTTATTTTTGCATTTTATTCTGCCCCCCCCCCCCCCCTCCTCTTTTGTCTGTTTCTGTCTGTCTGTCTGTCTGTCTGTCTGTCTGTCTGTCTCTGTCTGTCTTCGGTCTCGTCTCGGTCTCGTCTGTCTGTCTGTCTTCTCTCTCTCTCTCTTCTCTCTCTCTCTCTCTCTCTCTCTCTCTCTCTCTCTCTCTCTCTCTCTCTCTCTCTCTCTCTCTCTCTCTCTCTCCTTTTTTGACTTTTTAAATTCAATTTCTTGAACACGATTTGAAAAATGTCATGTGTGAGTATTTATGTGGCGATATATCTTAATATTGTTGATTTTTAAAAATGTTTGTTTGTTGTCGTTAGTTTATTTTTGTTAGCTTTTTTCTTCATTATATTGTTTTAAAGTAAGAAAGATATGTGAAAATGTCTTGATATATATTTTTTTTGTTTGGGTTGCTCTTCTCTGCTGTTTCCCTCTATTTTTCTTCTCTCTATTTTAATGTATTTGATTACTTAATGGATTATCAATGCATCTGTCTTGACACTAAGGTTTGAGTCAGTTGGAGATTAAGTGTTTGTTGAATACATATTTATTTCTTTTAAATAATATTTATCAATGTACCCAGTGGGGATTGTGTGTTTCTTAAATGCATACCTATATCTTTTTCTTGAAACCATAGGTTGAACTGTTGTTGGTGATTGTGTGCGTGGTATTTTTTAAAATACATAGTCCTTAATCAGTGCAAGGGCAGATAGAAAAGTATGTACATACTTACTATGTAACCATTAAAATAAAGTTAATTCACTCATTCATTTATTATTCATTCATTCTCTCTCCGGAAAAAAAGTACTTAGAATGTCCGACGATCGGCATGATCTCTGTGAGTTTGAAACAAATTGTCCCTAAGTCGAGCAAAAATGATCTTGGAATATCTACCGTCAGAATGGTATTTTAGGGATGATGTAAATGATGTTATTATATTTATTTATTTATTTCATTTTATTTATTCTTTTATGTCGAGGATAACAGAATAAGCAATTATGTGCTTTTTTTCATCCGGTCCCCGTGTGTATGCAATTTTGTAAAAATTTATATTGTCATCTGTTCCCACCAGCACACAATGGCAACTCTTACGAAAAGCGGAACAGGATTTAAACGTGTGCGGCAAGATGTTCTGCGTGCGTTCGCGACACGGGGCCTCGTTTACACTCATCCGAAAGACTTTGGGGAGAGTGGAGTCAGCACCGATGTTAACTCCAGGGGAAAAATCCCTTCGAACGGGAGTCGAACTCGGGTCGTCAAATTGTGAGTGCAATGTTCTGACCATTATGCTATCCCGTCCCTGTCTGTATTCAAAACTAGACACGAAAAGATATCTTCGTTGTGCGAGTTATTTTGTGGGTTTCTTTAATTAACTCCCCTGAAACGGCGGTCCTTTATGAATTTTAGTAAGAACGAAGAAGACGACAGCGTTCTTGCGATGGGAGGCAATTCAAAGCATGGGGCGACAATCCTTTATGAATTTTAGTAGTTTTAAGAGAGGCAACAGTGTTTTTCATGGTCAGGGGAGGGAATTCTAAGCGTCGCGCATTAGGCAACATGGACCAATGGACATAAAGGCAAAATAAGATAAACGAAAGGTAAATTGCATTTTTAATATTTTTTCCTATCATGCTTTTGAAAAAAAAAGTTGATTGTTGATGTTCTCTGTTCGGCATAATAGACTATAGCTACTCTCATCCTGATACAAAAAAGGGAGTGAAAGAGGCTTTGTAAGTACATATCCCGCACACCCTGCATGTAAATCTCTCCGAGAGACAGCAGGCTATACAAATGAACGTTAGCCTGCTTGTCTTCAGGCTGTTGACAACTTAGTTTTATTTTTCTCAGGAAATGTGTGCGTTTCTTTTCTTTCTTTCTTTATTTTAACAGAAGGAGAGTACTCGTTTACACCGCTTGTTCCTTTATCTTACTAATTATCAGATTGCTGTTTTGTATTGTGCTTTTTGCGAAGGCTTTCCTTCTTGATTTACTGATAGTCCCTAATCAGGGCAAGGGTCGGAGGAAAATAATTTATGCGAATGCTTATCTGTAACCCTTGGGAAAAAAAGATCTTTTTCTTCGTCGTTCTCTCTCTCTTCTTCTCTCCTCTCTCTCTCTCTCTCTCTCTCTACTAATATTCTATGATATCGTCTGAATGTACAGTCGTTCTCATCTTTCTCTCTGCTCTGTCTTTCTCATCTCTTGTCTATCTTCTTTCTATCTTCCTTAATCATTGCTTTCTTTTCATTCTGTGAGGATCATGTTGTTTAGTTTATTTTTTATCATCCTTGTATCTCTGTGACTTGTAACCAACGGTCTCTTTTCCTGATTATGTTTTCTTCTTCTTTCTTCTCTCCTCTCTTCTCTGCTCTTTCTCTGCTCTCCTCTTTCTCTTTCTTCTATCTTCTCCTTTTTTCTCTCTCTCTTCTTCTCTATCTTTCTCTTCTCTTCATTTTCTCTCTTTATCGTTGATCTTTTCTTTGAGTTGCGACTGTTTATGTTTCTTTCTTATCAACTCCCCATTCTGCTTTTTTGTTAATCAAGTCTTGTTCCACTTGTTTGTTTTTGTTGTATTTTTTTTTTTGTGTTTTTCTCTTTATGTTGTCTGTTTTGACTTCCCTTTTTGTACTTCGATTGTGCATTGTGTTGTTAGGTTTTCTTTTTCCTTCTTTTATGGTGGATTTGTTTTTAGGTGCCGACTTATTTTTCTTGATAAAACTGTTTCTTGAATTCATTGCTTTCTGTTATTTGTTTCTGACCTTTCAGTCTTAGAATAATATTTTGTTTGGATTCCTTTTTCTGTTTTCATTTTGTTATTCGGTCTTTATCTTTAATTGTTTTGTTTTTTTTGCAACTTCCTCCAAATGTCTTTGGTCTATTTTCGTCTTTTTAAATCTGTATATATTTGTCCTTTCCTTTTCTTTACTTGTTTATGATTTTCACTTTTTTGTATTTCGTTTATATGGTAGGTTTCTATTTTTGTTTATTCATCACACTGCTTTGTTTCTTTGGGGTTTTTTGGGTGTTTTTTTCAGTATGCTCTGTTTCTGTTTGTTTTTGTTGCTGCTGCTTTTGTGATGGCAGTCGGGTCTTTTTTGTTGTTGGTTGTTTGTTTTTTTGGAGGGGAAAGTGAAGTTGGTGGCATTATCAAAAGGCTCTATTTTCGTTTAACTATCTGCACTGTTTGGGTTTATTTGAATGTTTGTGTTTCGTCAATATGCTATCTTTTTGTTTGTTTTATCATCTGTACTGTTTGGGGTTGTTGTTTTGGGGGAGTTTGTTTTGTTTTTTCTTTGTTAGTATTATTTCGGGATGGCGGAGGGGGGAGGGGAGGAGGGGGCTGGGTAAGGGTTTTGGTGTTAAGTCAGTGTACTATGTTTTTGTTTGTTCATTCCTTTGTGCTGTTACCTGTTTGTTGGAATCTTTCTTTTGTGTTCTTCAACTTGATGGAATGTGTGGTCTTGGGGAGTTATTATTATCAGGTAGGTCTGCACACTGTGGGTATTGACACAGCAGCTGGAAAACCCTTTCCTCCTTGACTTTATTCACTGCCTGCTTTTTGTTTTTGTTTGTTTGTCCTGGATTTGATTTTTTTTTTTTGCTTTTGTTCTGTTCCTACTTTTGTTGCTTGTGTGTGTTTGTCAACGCCATCGTCGTTGTTTCTCCATGTTTTTGTATAAGCCTTACTCTTTTTGTTGTTGTTGTTGTTGCTGTTGTGACAGCAGTTGGTTGTGATGGACGTAGTGGTGGCTGTGGTGGTGGTGGTGGGGGTAAAGGTAGACTAGTTTTTTTTATGTTCTTTATCTTTACCAAACGTGCCGACAACTATTGTCTGTCATGTGAGCAGAATGACGTCACGCTGCCGTTAAGCGCCTGATACGTCAGGCCCGGCGCGTCCGACTTCGGTGTGGGAGAGACTTGTTATATTTCAAGGATTGTTCGAGAAAAAAAAATGTCAGGAAAATGGACGGAGAAGGCTAAACACAGCAAGAAGGAGGAGGCAACAGGAAGAAAAAAAGGAAGCAGGTGGAAACAACAAGGAGGGATAGAGCAAAGAGAATTTCTAGTGCCGATTTCTCGGAAAGTGGGGATGCTATTCATTAATTTCATACTGACAGGCCACACGGAGGCAGGCCCACGGGCGAGTAACTAGTTTGAAAAAAGCCAGAAAAAAAGAAGGTACTTATAACAGAAGATCAAAGCCAAGAGTTACAAGACTGCCATCACGGAGACAAGAGTATTACAATGGAAGACAATAAAGCATGGCTTGACAACAACCCTCTAACTTATTTCTCCCTACTCTAAACATCATTGGCATCTGGTTTTAAATGCTTTGTTTGAAAAGAAAAAAATCATACAGTGTCCCAAAGAATCTAGCAGAAATTAAGGAAGAAGCCATTTCCTAAGTGACTGTTTTCCTTGATAGAAAAGAAGACCGTCTTGGAACTGATTTTCTACAATCAATTTTTTTTTTTTCTCGGCTAGGGTTTCAAATTCACAATGGTGAGATGTTTGTGTATGCAACCGTTTTTTAGCCCCCCTCCCCCACTAAGGTAGCCGGATTCTGACTTCGGGGATAAATTCAATTCAAAGATGAATTACGGTCAGATTTCAAGGCGGAAAATCTCTTCATTTTAATTTTCTAATGATTTTTTTTGTTATTGCATGACTTGACATATTTCTTTACTTAGCTTTAACTTTCCAGTGCTGCATTTCTGTGCTTTTTTCATACACAGTGTAGGTCAGAATTCGGTTTTAGTTTAAAGAATTCATAAAAAGACAAAGCACAGATTGCTTTATTGCACTGTCTTTGATGTTATCTCCCATACTGCAATAATCAGGGTTTTTTTCTTCTCTCATGAATCTGCAGGTGGTCTTTGGGACGCCACACTGAAGATTTGGTCACCAAACAATTTCATTCATGTCAGTTATGCGCCAAAAGACTAGGACCCTGAACTTTTTTTCCTTTTCAAACTGCTGCAGTGTTATCCATCCAACTTTTGTTTTGTTTGTCTACTTCTCTGTCAGGAGAGGGGTAGCTCTGTAGTCAGATGGAACTAGCTCTCAACAAAACTGAGGTTAAGCAGCGTTGGCGTGTCTGTCTCGCAATGGGTGACTGTTCTTGCGCGTTGGCTTCAGTACTGTTTCCCCAGTTCATCCAGCAGTAAACAGGTACCTGCCCTCTTTAAGGATATGACAGGTTGAAACAGCTGGAGGGAGAAAACGGGCGCCACTATGAAGATGGTGGAGAGAAGCTGAGGTCTGTGATACCTCGCTCCTTAGTTACAGCATAGCTTGGGACACCCATACCTTTACGTCTGTGTCTCCACCCCTTCATCACTCCTCTCCAGATCAGGCCTAGGCTATCAGGCTATTTTCACCTTCACCTTCAACAATCTTTAGTCCTGTAGATCATGAGGGCACCACTGAAGATTTTACAGCCAGCTTCCTCCACTTCCCACAGTCCTCTGCTTTCCACAGCAAATCGTTCCACTCAGGGCCAGTCCACTCTCTGATGTTGTCTTCCCATCGTTTTCCTCTGTCTTCCTCTTCCTCTCCCTCCTCGTACTGTTCCCTGTAGGACAGTGTTGGCCAGTCCAGATGTTCGTATGACGTGCCCGCAGCACTTCAGTTTGCGTTTTGTTGGCACTGAAGTCAGGAGCTCGTCATATGGCCCCGCGGCGTTTTAAATTTGGTTTTCACTTCCGCATCAGTGATGCGATCCAATATATCTCTGTATGAGATACCAAGGTTACAGCATGTTGTTGTAGAACGCTACATCTCTCTGCGCGCTTTCATCTTAATCAACTTGGACTTCCCACAGTGTTACAGGTGGTGTCTATCGCAGTGTACAACGATACCAACAACTAACTGCAGTGTGTAACCTTCA
>CM060328.1:51446060-51451060 GCA_030674155.1 Stramonita haemastoma
ATATATATATACACACAGACGGAGACAGAGACAGACAGATAGACAGAAAGAGAGACAGAGGAAGAGAGACAGAGAAAGAGAGAAAGACAGAGAGAGAGAGAGGGAGAGACAGAGAGATCATTGAGACACAGAGAGAGAGGGGGGGGGATAGACAGACATACAGAGAGAGAGAGAGACAAGGCGAGACAGAGACATAGAGAGTAAAACAGAGAGAGACAGGTAGACAGACGGAAAGACAGACATACGGACAGACAGACAGGTAGACAGACGGAAAGACAGACATACGGACAGACAGACAGACAGATTTTCATTGCATAGAATATTTTCAGATTTGTTGGTACAAAACGACTGAACTTGTTACAGGCTAAAAGAGCACGCGAACGGAAACAAGCTCATTAATTAAAACTACACCAGCATCCTCTCCCCTCCCAACACCACTCCTTAACCTTAGGGTACACACCACAGTTAACTTTTGCCACCTTTCCATCTGTTTTCCAATATTATTCCTTTTTTTTTCTTCTTTTTTCTCGCGCGTTCTAATGCATCTACAGAAATAAAAACCACTTTATTGTAAAAGACTAGCCTCTGACACAAAACTCAGGTGATTTTCGCACAGATTTGATAGGTTTGATTTTGCAACAAAATAAATCATCAAATTCCCTTCTTACTGTAATATGCATGTGCAGGGTCTACACTGTGGGAACGCAAGCAATCACTTAATGATTATTTCCATCTTTCTCGTGACTACCTGGTATCGCTCTTTTTCCCCAATCCGGACAAGTACACAAATGCATTTTTTCATAATTTAAAAAATATGTGAAAACCACCAAAACTTTTTTTCCCGACGAGCACGATATAGAAGATAGTTTTTTTTTCGATATAGAAGATACTACATTTACCCGCAACTGAATACAGGAGTACAACCTTAGAAATCATATAATAAAAGTAAATGGAGGCCAGACTTTCAGCTACATTTTTTTGCGTTTCTAATCCTAGGAAATGTCCCCAAACATCACGCTGTTCCTTAAGTCATACAAAAAATGGTTACTCCATCTAGATGTATACTAGCTACTACTTTGATCACAGAAATACTGACCATCATGTCAAATTGTGCGTATGTTTTTCTCTAATAAATAGGTATTAATATATATATATATATATATATATATATATATATATATATATATATATATATATATTATATATATATATATATATATACATATATATATATATATATATATTAAGGAGAAAAGTAGAAAACAAATGAAGAAGAGGAAGAAGAAGAGAGAATGCAAAGAAGACGGAGAAGAAGAAGAAGAAGAGAGAAGAAGAAGAAGAAGAAGAAGAAGAAGAAGAAAGAAGAAGAAGAAAGAAGAAGAAGAAGAAGAAGAAGAAGAAGAAGAAGAAGAAAGCAAGAAAAAAAAAAACACACCAAAAAAACCCAAACTGAAAAGCACTGAGGTCTTTAGTGTGGGTTGGAGTCATCAGAGATCTGAAAGGAGACAGGAAATGAGAGCCAGGTGAAATAACGCCAAAAAGAAGAGTAAAGGAGGGAAAACTAGAACAGAGAAGAGAAAAAAAAAAGAAAAAGAAAGAATAAAACGCCGGAGAGGAAAAAGCTATTAAGAATAAGTACCCAGAAGCAAAATGTCAGCCTCTTTGCAAAATACTGCCATAAGGAATTGTCCTCACTATGCCAACACCCACACCCATCCAGCCATCTATCTACACATGCACACTTGCACTCACACACATAGATCAGCGAGTGCATGAGGGGTACGAACTCTCGCCTGCACACTTGCAGACGTGCACATGCATACACGTACGCGCGGAAACACACACACACACACACACACACACACACACACACACACACACCACACACACACACACAACACACACACATATATATATATATATATATATATATATATATATATATATATATATATATATATATATATTTATTACATGCATGCGCGCACGCACTCACACATGCATGCGCACAAGCACATGCACACCTACAAATGCATGTGCGGATACTCACACACATACACACATACACATACACATACATATACGCATACACACACATACACATACGGTCCACCTAGGCGCTCACACATGCACACAAACACTCATGCATGCACTTACGCTCTCACACACGCATGCACCCACACTCGCAAACACACACACACACGTACGCAAGCACGCACGTACACATTCACACGCCACCACCACCACCATTACGATAACCATTACCAAAAAAAGAAAGAGAGAAAGAAAGAAAGAAAAAAAAGAAAGAAGAAAGACAGAAAGAAAGAAAGAAGGAAAGAAAGAAAGAAAGACATGACAGACATGACAGACAGAGGACAGAAAGAAAACAAGACAGAAGAAAAAGAAAGAAAGAAAGAAAGAAGAAAGAAAGAAAGAAAGAAAGAAAGAAAGAAAGAAAGAAAGAAAGAAAAAAGAAAGAAAGAAAAAACGAAGAAATAAGAACAAGAACAAAAAAGAAAAACAAGAAAAGAAAATAAAGACAAAAAGAAAGAACAAATGTAACGAAATAAACAAACAAAGAAAATAATAAAGAAAGAACCCCCCACCCCCACCCCACCCCATCCTTCCAGCCCATTCTCGCAACACTGAATTGCGTTATATAAAACGTACATATCTCTCAGAGAGAAATTCTGCTCCCAGCTCTACCAAGGAAGAGTGTGTTCCGCCATTGCCCGGCGCCACTTTTTCCCTCCATGCCTCTGTCTACGTGCTAGTTTAGGCACTTAAGATAGAAGTGGGGCTGTGACCTTTAATGAGTAAAACCGATGTTCGCGTCTGTGTCTGTAAATGGGTCTGCTTCTCTCTCTCTCTCTCTCTCTCTCTCTCTCTCTCTCTTTTCTCTCTTCTCTCTTCTCTCTCTCTCTTCTCTCTCTCTCTCTCTCTCTCTCTCTCCTCTCTCTCTCTCTCTCTCTCTTTTTTCTCTCTTCTCTCTCTCTCTCCAATCTCTGTCCTCCGTCTGTCTTGTCTGTCTTTCTGTTGTGTCTGTCTGTCTTCTTTCCATTTTTCTTCTCTCTCTGTCTCTGTCTGTCTCTGTCTTGTCTTCTGTCTGTCTCTTTCTCTGTATGTTTGTTTTCTGTCTATCTGTCTCTCTCACTGTCTTTGTCTGTCTGTCTGTCTGTCTGTCTGTCTGTCTGTTGTCTGTCTGTCTGTCTTCTGTCTGTCTTCTCTCTCTCTCTCTCTCTCTTTCTTTCACCACACACACACACACACACACACACACACACACACACACACACGCACACACACACACCGCACACACACACGCACACACACGCACACACAATGAGTGAATGAGAGAGACATACATACATATATACAGACAAACAGACAGACAGACAGGCTTAGAGAGACAGACAGACAGACAGACACTCAGACAGACAGACAGACAGACAGACACAGACACAGAGAGAAAGAGACACAGACAGAGACAGAGACAAAGACAAAGAGACACAGACAGACAGAGCGACAAATACGCAGACAAAAACATACACCAAACATGCAAACAGAGACAGAGAGACAAAAAAAAAGACAGTGACACAGACTCACAGAGAGACAGACACAACAACACAGTAAAGACAAACATCCAATTAGACAGAGAGACAGACATACAAATAAATTCTTGGAGTCTTCAGCACGTGGGGATTATTTCAGTCAATATCAGGGCAAATGCCTTCAGCATTTCACGTTGATAAAGAAGCAGAGAAAAAGAAAAAAAAAAACACAGCAGCACACACAGAGACCATCTCCACCTTACCGATTTTCCCTCAGCATTGTCTTCCAGCTTTTACCAAAAAAAAGAACGAAAATTCATGGATTTCAAACTTGTTCGGGTAAATGACCGTTGCTGAATTTTCCGATTTTTTTTTAGAGGGCGTTACCTAGCTGTTAAAAGTACTGGTGTGATTTGACAGAAAGTATGCTGAGGGTATCAGTGGACGCTGAGGGTATAACATTCAGAGAAGAAGAAGAAGAATTGCGAAGAAGAAGAATTGCGAAGAATTGCGATGAAGAAGAATTGCGGAGAAGAAGAATTGCGAAGAAGAAGAATTGCGAAGAAGAAGAAGAAGAAGAATTGCAAGAAGAAGAAGAAAAGAAGAAGAATTGCGAAGAGAAGAAGAAGAAGAAGAAGAAAGAAGAAGAAGAAGAAGAAGAAGAAGAAGAAGAAGAAGAAGAAGAAGAAGAAGAAAAGAAGAAGAAGAAGAAGAAGAAAAGAAGAAGAAGAAGAAGAAAAGAAAAGAAGAAGAAGAAAGAAAAACTAAGAATGCAAAGAAGAAGAATGCAAAGAAGAATGCAAAGAAGAAGAATGCAAAGAAGAAGAAGAAGAAGAAGAAGAAGAAGAAGAAGAAGAAGAAGAAGAAGAAGAAGAAGAAGAAGAAGAAGAAGAAGAAGAAGAAGAAGAACAAGAAGAAGAACAAGAACAAGAACAAAACAAGAACAAGAACAAGAAGAAGAAGAAAATACAAAGAAGAACAAGAAGATGATGATGAAGAAGGCAAAGAAGAAGAAGGCAAAGACGAGGAGGAAGAAGAATGCAAAGAAGAATGCAGAGAAGAATGCAGAGAAGAATGCAGAGAAGACTGCAAAGAAGAATGCAAAGAAGAAGAAGAAGAAGAAGAAGAAGAAGAAGAAGAAGAAGAAGAAGAAGAAGAAGAAGAAGAAGAAGAAGAACAAGAACAAGAACAAGAACAAGAAGAAGAACAAAAAGAAGAAGAAGAACAAGAAGAACAAGAACAAGAACAAGAACAAGAACAAGAAGAAGAACAAGAAGAGCAAGAACAAGAACAAGAACAAAAACAAGAAGATGCAAAAACGAGAAATGTAAAGAAAGATGCTGGAAAAAAATAATGCATAGAAGATTGTAAGGAAGAAAACAAAAAAAAAACACGAAAGAAGATACAGAAAGAAGATCGAGAGAAAAAAAACAAACAAAAAACAACAGC
>CM060328.1:51452982-51457982 GCA_030674155.1 Stramonita haemastoma
GAACACTCAAGTTTGAATGTCCATAACAATGTTATTCACACGTTAATTCGTAAATAATGTGGATCTGTGGTCTTGAGGTATCGCACCTGCTAGAAAATAAAGAGCTTGGTTTCGAGTGTGTGGTCGTTTGATCCCTGTTTGTGCAAAAAAAAAAAATATTTTCCCCATCCACTAGACTGGGAGTCGTTATCTGGGTCCTATTCTCTGAGATAAGACGATAAACCGAGGTCCCGTGTGCAATACTCCTTTAGGGGCGTAAAAGAACCCACGGCAACAAGAAAGTTGTCCCTGGTGAAATTCTATAGAAAAACCCATTCTGAGAGGAAACCAAACTCACATGCAGACAGGGACAGAAAACAAACATACAGGGTGGTGCTGGTCTTGTGAAGACAGCGCGTCTCCTCGAGGAGAGGAGCCCGAATTGCACGCAGAGAAATCTGCCATGACTTTAAGTGTATACAATACAATATGTAATAATATTTGTACGAATTATACTGATCTCAATGGTCGTTGGTTTATGATTTTACTTTTGTTTAAAGAAAAAAATGCATTCGACAATATCTATGTTGTCCCAGTTCATGAGAAAACAAAATGCATGAACATCTTTTTTTTAAAGACGGAGTACGAGTGCTTGTAATGCGAAGCATTTGAGAAGAGTGGCTTGTCTACCAGCATCGTCCATCCACTTTCTTCAACGTATACATACCTAGGCAGCTCGACAAGTCCTAAAGAAGATATAAAAAAAAGCATCTGAACACACCACCACTCTCTTGTGATCTCTTTACTAGCTGCCTGTCTCATAAAGAGTGAAGTACAAGATCGGTAACCTCTGTTACAAATGTCTCCACAAAGCTGCACTTTCCTATCTGGAGCTGTGACCATCTTCACCTATACACTCCATTTCATTTCCCTCCGTTCTGCTGAAGATCTATACACCTAGTGCTTACAAACGCCCAGATTCAAACAAAATCACTGTAGGCCGCAGTTCTTTCCCTATTTTCTAACCCATCTATCTGGAATGACCTTCTTATCTCCCTTCAACCAAATCGTCCATGTGACACGTTCAAATCCAGCCTCAATACGCACTTATTTCCTAGCTAGGGTCTTTCTCCATCATTACACCTCGCATCTGTCCTATTTTCAATCAGCATCCTCCATCTCCATCACTTTGCCCTAGTGCATTACTCCATGAGAGAGAGAGAGAGAGAGAGAGAGGAGAGAGAGAGAGGAGAGAGAGAGAGAGAGAGAGAGAGAGAGAGAGAGAGAGAGGAGAGAGAGAGAGAGAGAGAGAGGAGAGAGGAGGAGAGAGAGAGAGAGAGAGAGAGAGAGAGATCTGTTCATCTTATTTGTGAACGGTCGAATGAGCGTAATGATTTCAATAAATGCGCTTTTATTTGTTGGTGTTACAGGATTCAGTGCTATAAAAAATCCCATCATCATCATCATCATCATTATTATCATTATTTTTTTAATTGTTTTTATGATTGTTATTATTATTATCATTATTATTATTATTATTATTATTATTATTATTATTATTATTATTATTATTATTATTATTATTATTATTATCATTATCATTATTATTATTGGTATCATCATCATCATCATATCATCATCATCATCATCATCATCATCATCATCATCATCATCATCATCATCATCATCGTCATCATCATCATCATTATCATCACCACCATCACCAATAGTAGTGGTATATACACAGACTTCTTTCAGCATGTCCTGCTATAGTGATTTTCAGGTATAACAAGTGAACAAGAATGGATATTATGAGAGTGCCCCCTGCTGGTGGGGTGGGGATGGGGGTGGGGGCCTTACATTTCCTAAATTCGGAAAACTCCGCTAGGACGTTAATACAATCACAACAAAAACTACAACAACAACAAAATAGGGCGTTAATGCTGAAGACCACTCAACAACGACAACATCAAATCCACTTTTCTCCTTCCTATTCTTTTCTTTTTTTCTTGCTATTGTTGCTGTTGCTGTTGCTGTTGCTGTTGTTGTTGTTGTTGTTGTTGTTCTTCTTCTTCTTCTTCTTCTTCTTCTTCTTCTTCTTTTTTCTCTTCTTCTTTCTTCTTCTTCTTCTTCTTCTTCTTCTTCTTCTTCTTCTTCTTCTTCTTCTTCTTCTTCTTCTTCTTCTTCTCCTCCTCCTCCTCCTCCTCCTCCTCCTCCTCTCCTCCTCCTCTCCTCCTCCTCCTCCTCCTCCTCCTTCTTTCCTTCAACTTCATCGAACACTCCGACAGCAACTATTGTTTTCTATCTATTAAGCAAAATCGCACAACGCTGCCGTTAAGTACCTGACAAGTCAGGCCCAGCACATCCGACTTTCGCATGGGGGAGAACTATCTTTCAAGACTTTTTGAAAAAAAAGAGAAAAAAAGGCAGGAGAATGGACCTAGATGGCAGAAAATAGACAAGATGGGGTGACAGGAAGAAAAGGAACAAGACGGAGACAAAGAGAGGGAGAAAAAAAGAGAGGGAGTTTCCAGAAGAGATTGGCCAGAAGGTGGTGGATTCTGTTTATGCTGACAGAACCCCCGGCATCCCCACTGGGGACAACAACTACATGAACATCGCAGCTGTTATCACAGTGGTGTCTACCTTCTTCAATTTTGGGGGACGGGATAGCCTAGTGGTCAGAACATTGCGCTCGCAATTTGACGAGGGGATTTTTCCTCTCGAGTGAACATCAGCGCTTACTCCACTCCCCCCAAAAGTCTTTCGGATGAGACTATAAACCGAGGCCCCTTGTGCGAACGCACGCAGAACATCTTGCGCACGCGTAAAATCCTGTTCCGCTTTTCGTAAGAGTAGGCCATCGTGTGCCGGTGGGAACAAATGACACGATGTACAAAAACTGCACACAGATGGGGACTGGATGTAAAAAAAGCAATGAGTGCTTATTCCATTGTCCTCGATATAAAGAATAAAAAATCAAATGAATAAATAACGGAAAATGTAGATATTATCTTGCAGCCACCAACATGTGCCTATTTGGTTTTCTCGGAAATCAACTTTGCAACTGGCTCTTTATTCGTTCTTTCTCGTTTTTTGCTTCAGTCAATCGTTCTCAAACATACCTAAGAGGGAAGAACGGCTGAGAGAGAGAGAGAGAGAGAGAGAGAGAGAGAGAGAGAGAGAGAGAGAGAGAGAGAGAGAGAGAGAGAGAGAGAGAGAGAGAGAGAGAGAGAGAGAGAGAGAGAGAGAGAGAGGAGAGAGAGAGAGAGAGAGAGAGAGAGAGAGCAAACAACAAGAAGAGTAAGAAAAAAAATCGCAAAAATACCTTTCCCAAACCAAGATCTTTTTTTTCACATAAATCTCACCTGATTGACTGAAGACGTCACCAATAATAATTATCGTTTTCCATCACTTTCACATCCAAACGTTTTGTCGAAACACAATTCTACACTTCACCTGCAAACATCTCCACTTTTGCAAACTTTTTTCACACACTTAATAAATTAACCTGCACCGCACGACACATACACAAACATATACGAAAAAAGTTTAATATATTCCACAAAACAAACCCCCATAAAAAAAAAATCACAGATACACATACACAAAAGCCAGTGAAGCACAAAAGCTGATACCACCAGCTGTGGCGAACTTATTGACACAAGTCTATACAGTAGCAGACATAGTGTGCGTCCGTTTCTTGTCACACCGTGTCACACTCATAAGTCCTAGTAGCCGTTGCCCCAACACTGACAATATAACTGCGCGCTTCGCCCTCTCTCTCTCTCCCTCTATAGCATAGTCTCTCTCCCTCTCTCTCGCTCTCTTTCTTTCCCCCGACGCCCCACGCTTTCCTGACTCACTGCGGCGCTCGCTGCTGCTACTGCTGTTAGGCTATTGCTGTTGCTGCTGCTGTAGCCTAGCCTAGCACACAGGCTTGCTTTCTAGCTCTACAGACGAGTCCTATAAAGCTTAGGCCTAGTACATAGGTACAGGGCGGTAGGACTAACGAGAGAGAGAGAGAGAGAGAGAGAGAGAGAGAGAGAGAGAGAGAGAGAGAGAGAGAGAGAGAGAGAGAGAGAGAGAGAGAGAGAAGACAGACAGACAGACAGACAGACAGACAGACAGACAGACAGACACACACACACACACACACACACACACACACACACACACACACACACACACACACATACGCATTCACATACACACATGCACACACACACACACACACACCCAGTTAGGAACACAGACATGCAGAGAGAGACAGAGAGAGAGACAGAGATGGAGGTAGACAAACACACAGACAGACAGATAGACCTCACCTCGCCCACCCATCCCCAGTAGACAGATGGGGGCACCAAGGAAGATTTTGCAACCAGCTTCCTTCCACTCCTCGTGGTTTTCAGCTTACCACAGCTAATCGCTCCATTCAAGGCCAGTCCACTCTCTGATGTTGTCGTCCCATCGTTTTTTCTGTCTGCATCTTCGTCCCCATCCTTGTACTGTTCCCTGTAGGACATGCTTTCTCCTGGTCCAAAATGTGCGTGTGATAGACAAAGGCACATAAGAAAGACTAACCAGTTAGAGCTTGTGTGAGTAGGTAGGCATCTGTCTGTCTCGGGAGACTATGGAGTTGTGCTCCACGCTTTAGAGTGCAAAGCCTGGCTTTGTAAAGTAACTATGGAGGGCAAGAGTTTTTCAATGCAGCAAACCCTCCCTCTCCACGTCGCAGGAATGATCCACTGGGAAGGCAATCATCGATACGAATAGTTCCAGTACCGTCACAGGAGCTGCCAGAACTTTGCCATAGAGGCCAACAGCCTTGAACAGCCCTGGAGACTCCAAATCCTCGTTTTTTCCTCAGGGATGGTGTCTAAACCCGACACGTGTGTGCATGCTGGTGGTTCTTTTTTATTTTGTTGTCCTGCGTTCCTAGTTTTGAGTGTGAGTGTCGAAAAAAGAGCATACATTGGATTTTGTTTTTATCCTATAGTGTGTAACTCATTTACACACTC
>CM060328.1:51466518-51476518 GCA_030674155.1 Stramonita haemastoma
CCCCCCCCCCCCCCCCCCCCCCCCCCCCCCCCCGAAACCCCAAAACAACAACAACAAAAAACCCAACCGAAACAAAAACAAACTCCCCACCCCAAAACACACACACACAAAAACAACCAGCGCAGAAGCACACGCGGCATCTACTTCCTGACAATGGAGTTTCCGCTTCCGTTGATGTCAGCGCCTCTGCGCGGCATTTTGCAGACGCAACAGGATGCTGCCATTTTGAGAAACAACCTTTTAGCGGGATGGTCACACCAGACAAGTTTTTTGTTCTTTAGTTTTGGCCACTTCACGTTACAGGGGTTGTTCTAAAAGCATGAAAAGAGCTAAGAGACAAAAACAAATATACAGGTCTGGTTTACGCGTTTGCTTTTTGGGTGTGGATTAGTTGGTCGTGGCTTCATTTTTCTTCGTTGTAGAATGTTCAGACGGCAATTTTCGTCTGTATATGAGCGAAAATGCGTTGTGTTGCTGTTAAGTCCCGTCTAGCAAGTCAAGCCAGGTATCGACTGGTCTGGAGAGGAATGGTGACATTAGATCTTTAAGATAAGGCAGGACGTGCCGATGGAAGGCGACAGAAATAGTACAATATTAAAGGTTACGGGAATAAAAGGACAAGGCAGAAGG
The DNA here is from genome assembly GCA_030674155.1 of Stramonita haemastoma. Lineage (NCBI taxonomy): Eukaryota > Metazoa > Mollusca > Gastropoda > Neogastropoda > Muricidae > Stramonita > Stramonita haemastoma. The sequence continues at coordinate 51,467,149 of CM060328.1, forward strand.
CAACAAAAATAGAGGGATGCATAAAGGATTGTTTGGCACAGAAATTTGAAAAGGTGGGATGCTGATTCTATGACAGGCCTGGCATCCTCAGGAGAAGTGGTGTGGTGTGTTTGGCCGTTTGTCTATGGGATGGTTGTGGTTGTATGTAGGCTCCGTGTGTCTTGGGCTGGTTGTGGGTGTGATGTTGGCTCCGTGTTGTCTTTGGGTGGTTGTGGGTGTGATGTTGGCTCCGTGTTGTCTTTGGGCTGGTTGTGGGTGTGATGTTGGCTCCTTGTTGTCTTTGGGCTGGTTGTGGGTGTGATGTTGGCTCCTTGTTGTCTTTGGGCTGGTTGTGGGTGTGATGTTGGCTCCTTGTTGTCTTTGGGCTGGTTGTGGGTGTGATGTTGGCTCCTTGTTGTTTTGGGTTGGTTGTGGGTGTGATGTTGGCTCCTTGTTGTCTTTGGGTGGTTGTGGGTGTGATGTTGGCTCCTTGTTGTCTTTGGGCTGGTTGTGGGTGTGATGTTGGCTCCTTGTTGTCTTTGGGCTGGTTGTGGGTGTGATGTTGGCTCCTTGTTGTCTTTGGGCTGGTTGTGGGTGTGATGTTGGCTCCTTGTTGTCTTTGGGCTGGTTGTGGGTGTGATGTTGGCTCCTTGTTGTCTTTGGGCTGGTTGTGGGTGTGATGTTGGCTCCTTGTTGTCTTTGGGCTGGTTGTGGGTGTGATGTTGGCTCCTTGTTGTCTTTGGGCTGGTTGTGGGTGTGATGTTGGCTCCTTGTTGTCTTTGGGTTGGTTGTGGGTGTGATGTTGGCTCCTTGTTGTCTTTGGGCTGGTTGTGGGTGTGATGTTGGCTCCTTGTTGTCTTTGATGTCTGTGGTTCCCTTGTTCTCTTTATTTCTGAAGTGGGATGGATCCCACCAGGTTCAACTTGACCACACAAAAAAAAACTTCCAGCAAATCACAGTGCAGTGCTCAGAGACCCCTCAAGGTTCTAAGGGAGAAGTGAAGTCAAGTTAACTTGATTTTATTGGTCTTCAGAGTGGAAAGTGTCCTGGTTTGCTAGCACTGCTGATCTTCATTTTCTTGACCCTTTCACAGTGCACTGACTGTAGGTGGAATGTTTACAAAAATAGAACACCCTATATAGAAACTCTTTGTTTTGTTGCTGTTGTTGTCTTCAGTTTTACGTCTGTTCACTTTTAGTGATATTAGAGGAAAAAGAAAGTGTTAAAAAAATCAGGAAGAACAAAAATCCCACCCACCCCACAAAGAAACTTGATAATGGAATAGGAATAATAAAAACATAAAAAAACAAACAATCTGTTTGTAATATGCGATGTGCTACAGTGTAGGGCTTAACGTTTGCAAAGCTAATTCACATAATTAATGTAATGACTTTTTGGTGAAAATGTTAGAGCATCAGCGATTCATATAGTAGAATGGATGTGTGTACCAATCAAAACATATTTTTAAAAAAAACAAAAAACGATAACAAAACCCACAAAAAACAACAAAAACCCAAAGGAAAAACAGATCCATAAAAAAACAATTGAAAACAAAAGTCCACCCCCTCCCTCATAGAAAAAAAAAAACAACCTCAAAACACTCTAACCCCCCCCCCCCCCCCCCCCCCCCCCCCCCCCCCCCCCCAAAAAAAAAAGCAAAAAAAAAAAAAAAAAAAAGCCTACACCCACGCAACATTTACTTCCTCACAATACCTGACATACTCTTCCAAGAAATATGTATTGATATTTTATTAACATGTTTATAATAAGAAGTATAATGATATTCCGTGCCTTTACAACTGTTTGTTTGCTTGGCTGACTGGTTGGCTGATTGGTTGGTTGGTTGGTTGGGAAGTTTTAAAAATGAAAGTCAGTAAGAGGCTATGTAAGCTGCTAGCCGGCTGCAAAAGTTTCAATATCAAAGTTTGGTCTGGCTTAGAACTCAGCCGACCTCTAAAGTCACGTCAGGGCTGTGAGCACTGGACTGAGAGATGAAGCAAGTCTGATGTATCAGGCCTCTCTTCAGTTTAATATGTCTGCTGTGTAGTCCTTATCCACCAGACTCTTTGAACAAACTACTGGACGAGGATGGTGGGCTGACATGTCAAGATACCGGTCCAATCTCTCCGTAAATCTAACCCAGACACATCCCAAGTTGACACAGGAATCAAGCTGGATGTCTTTAATTCTGCTGAATTATCCCCATACAACATCCTATCTGCATACATGGTTTACACACCAACAGTCATTCGAGAGTTGTGAGCACACACATGCAGACAGGACAGGAAAGTAGAAACACAAATAACTGTGTGGCGCTGCTCTTGTGGCGATTCACTCATCTAGGGAAGAACAGTCCGAATTTCACGAAAAGGATTTTCCTGTGAGTTAAAGATGTATACAGTACAATACATCACAATGCAATAACACGCAATGCAATACAATTAAAATACAAAACTATGCAAAGCAACACAATGTATTTACATATTTTCAACTCCAAACGATTGTTTTCAACAAACACAGTAGATCTGTAAGCACAAGTTTGTCGTGACAATTTCTGATTAGGAGAACGTTCAAAACCTTTCCTCATTCACTTATTTCCCTCTCTTTTTGCTGCAATAGTGACTACTTCGGCTTGTAGCAATGTCTTTTTGTCTCTGGTAAGGACTCGGAGGTGCAAAAGACTTCCAAGAAACTTCAAGAACATTTCAGTACCATCAAGCAATATGACCAGTTCAAATGAGTATATAAATCTAGTCAGGAATACGTTTGACACAGACATAAGTGCATACTGTGTATGAAAAAGAAATATACCATCAAAGCATGCGTCATTAGGCAAAAACGTCACAGATTAAAACAATCTTTCACCGAAAGGGGCTCCTTGGATTAAGAAAATGACTTTTATGGTGGAGAATGATGTATCTGTTTTTGGTATGGCTAGTGTTCTCTAATGTTTCACCTTTCACCATCGCACATCTTGTACTCTAGTAGACCACTGTCGCACCACTGAAGATTTTGCATGATGCTTTCCAAAGGATTATTTTCAAAACTAATTGCGCCACATATAACGATCTTTTCCAACACAACTGAACTTATTCCAAATTGTACAGAATCCAGTTCATTCATAACCTTGTGTCTCTAAATAAGAAAAAATACTGAAAAAAAAAAACCAGTTCACCCGAGCTTTAGTGATTCGTATCGATTTAACCATCCCTAACTGACTGACTTCTGTTGAGTGATAAGGGCAGTGACGATGTGTCTGCTGCTGCAGATGTTTCTGCTGTTGACCGTTTCTTCCTTTCAGTCACCTGAGGGTTCACACAGTTCCTCCCTTGTAGTTCAAGGCTGCAGGAAGGGTTGGTGCATGCACTGCCTCTGCAGTCTGCATCGTGCCAGACAAAAACAAAACACAGCCTGCAGCCCCGTGCCATGTACTTCCTGACAATGGAGTTTCCGCTTCCGTTGATGGCTGCGCCTCTGTGGGCAGTTTTCAGCAACAACAGGATGTGCCACTTTGAAAAACAATCCTACATAAGACCGTCATGCCATACAGTTTTTAGTCCTGTCCAGTTTTTTTGTTTTTTTTAACTTGAAGCAGTTTTGTGACGTTGGCATAATCTTGGAGGCTGGAATAAAATCGTCTGTTTGTTTTCTTGTTTGCTTGTTTGTCTCTGTTTTTTGTTGTTGTTTGTTTGTTTAATATTTTGGTCATGGTTTTTGTTACTTGTGTGTATAATTTATTTTTCTTGTAACTGTATCTGGAGATGAACATGCTCCAATATTATTGCCATATCAAACTTAATGCCCACAGAGTGAGTGGAGCATCTCAACCAGGCCTCAGAAAACTTATGGGAGAAGCGAAGTTGATTTAGTTTAAGTTAGTATGTCCCCACGTTCCTCTGGGTAAACATGCCTGTGATGTCCCAGCACTTGTCAACTCTGAGTTCTGCATCCTTCCAGTGTGCAGACTGCACGTGCCATGTTCACGTCATCAACACCAACAGCCATTGCTGGTATCCTCTTCCAAGAAAGAGGAGATGAGTGTGAACGTGTGGACATTAAGGTAATGTCTGCACGCGCAACTGCCACCGTGGGTTAGTCGCATCAGTAGGATTTTCAAGCGTGACATGAAAGCCCTGGACATCAACACAGAGAACTGGGAGGAGGTAGCGGCTGACCGCAGCAAATGGCGCAGTGTTCTCCACAAACAGCTGAAGTGTGGTGAAGAAAAGATCCACACCGCAGCAAACGAAAAGAGAGCCAAGCGGAAGGCATGTACACCAGCCACCTCAACAAGCCACATCTGCATCAGATGCAACAGAGACTGCCACTCCAGCATTGGACTGACCAGCCACAGCCGGCGCTGTCGCTGAACAAATGACCTTCTGGCGCGAATTCCACAATCGACACCGACTGACGGAGGCCAACACTAGGATTTTCAAAAGAATGAAGCACGCAACAGAGGTCAATTCTGGAGAACAGCATTGCTACATGCTGTTGAGTTTGTGGGATCCCCAAGTTTAACACCTCGGGGTCATCCACAATATACACTCTGTCTCTCTCTCACTCATCCCCTCTGGAATCACTGTGAGATCGCAAGTTGCATGTGAAGCAAGAGTACATCTTTGTTTAAGTACCTTTCCATACAGGAAGTCATACTTCACCTTAAGATGAAATTTTCCTCCTGGAATAGAGAGAACAAGTTGTTACATTAAAAGTTAGTTGTTTGGGGGAAAATGATATCAAAATTGCCTTACAAAGCAGGATGAAAAGTTAGACTAGTCTGGAACTTTGCTTACACGAATAATTGACGGCACTTTTGATCTGAGTCTGGCGTTTGTTTATTAACTTTATAATGATATAAAAGGTCATATTATATACCTGTGAACAGACGGTTAATAGGTATAGTAAGGAACAAGGAGAGAGAGAGAGAGAGAGAGAGAGAGAGAGAGAGAGAGAGAGAGAGAGAGAGAGAGAGAGAGAGAGAGAGAGGAGAGAGGAGGAGAGGAGAGAGAGAGAGAGAGAGAGAGAGAGAGAGAGAGAGAGAGAGAGAGAGACAAGGCAAGGCAAGGCAAGGCAAGGCAAGGCAAGGCAAAATTCTTTTATTCGAGGATAATAGATAAGCACTCATGTGCTTTTTTACATCCAGTCCCCGCCCTTTTCAGGGAAAACATCAAGATAAAAAGATACTAAACAGTAAAACTATATGCAGTACCAAACAACACAGAGGAATAAGGACATTATACATAATAAGATAATAAAAATGCACACATTCAGAAGACGAAAATCAGAAGCCACAATAAAATGATTTTGATTATAAAAGAAGAGGAGAAGCGTTAATAGATAAAGAGTAACCAAAGAAACATAATGAAATAAACAACTTAGCAACCAAGAAAAGTCCACCCAAAAATAATTAGCTACAACATTGTTACAACTCATAACAACAAAATGAACTCAGAAGGAACTAAAGATAATACAATGATTATAATGATGACAATAAGAATAGTATCAACAATAGTGATAATAGTATGATAATAATACACGTAAAACTCATTCCTACACGTAGGTTACACACACACACACACACACACACACACACACACACACACACACACACACACACACACACACACACACAACACACACATACATACATAAATACATAATACATACATACATACATACATACATACATACATACATACATACACACATACATACATACATACATACATACATACATACATACATACATACATATACGCAACTCACTCACTCATGTACGTTCGCAGGCAAATGCACATACAAATCAACACACACACACACACACACACACACACCACACACACACACACACACACACACACACAACACACACACACACACTTACTCACACTTATATTTATAAGCACATATCCGCAGGCGCACATAGAGAGAGAGAGAGAGAGAGAGAGAGAGAGAGAGAGGAGAGAGAGAGAGAGAGAGAGAGAGAGAGAGAGAGAGAGAGAGAGAGAGGAGAGAGAGAGAGAGAGAGAAGACAGACAGACAGACAGACAGACAGACAGACAGACAGACAGACAGAAGACAGACAGACAGACAGACAGACAGACAGACAGACAGACAGACAGAAGAGAGAGAGAGAGAGAGAGAGAGAGAGAGAGAGAGAGAGAGAGAGAGAGAGAGAGAGAGAGAGGAGAGAGAGGAGAGAGAGAGAGAGAGAGAGAGAGAGAGAGAGAGAGAGAGAGAGAGAGATGAATGAACATTGAACAATGAACAAATATTGTTTGCTATTTAGCAACGAAGCCATATAGCCCTGCGGCGCGGTTATAAACGATGTCTAGCGCGACGTGATTACAGTGACATAGACACCACGGCAGAAGAGGTGTGGACATCTAGATTTTATACATTATTGTGCATATCTGAATTTTTAAGTCTTTCTTTTTCGAGTCTGCAACTAGCAAAGTCAGCCCATATAATACCGGATCAGCCCCGAAGGAGATGTAGTTCCCGCTCAGCTCGTGCCAGTGTCTCTGCATGTTGCGTGTTAGGACGCTGCTTAGTTCTTCTGGCAACATGTTTTTCTTTTATTTATTTTTTAAATTCCTTTTTCTTTTCTTTTTTTTATATCGAGGATAATGGAATAAGCATTCATGTGCTATTTTTCATCCGGTCCCCGTGTGTATGTAGTTTTGTAAATCTTGTCATCTGTTCCCACCGGCACACAATGGCCTACTCTTACGAAAAGCGGAACAGGATTTAACGTGTGCGCAAGATGTTCTGCGTGCGTTCACACACGGGGCCTCGGTTTACAGTCTCTTTCGAAGGACTTTTGGGGAGAGTGGATTCAGCACTAATGTTATCTCCAGTGGAAAAATCCCCTCGAACGGGAATCGAACTCGGGTCGTCAAATTGCGAGCGCAATGTTCTGAGCACTAGGCTATCCCGCGCCGCCTCTTCTTTGTTTTGTGTACAAAAACACGCACACTGATTCTTCACTAGTATCTACGTTGCAAGAATATTCCAGGGTGATGTCATCCGATTTACACATCAGAATATTTTGATTGTCTGAGTCGTGAACCACAACCTTTCGAAACCGTGTTATCATATTTATCTTGCTGTCCCACAATCGATGCTGTAGGCTATACGTTAGAGAGAGAGAGAGAGAGAGAGGAGAGAGGAGAGAGATGAGAGAGAGAGAGGAGAGAGAGAGAGAGAGAGAGAGAGAGAGAGACAGGACAGACAGACAGACAGACAGAAAACACAAAGACAGAGAGAGTGAAAATGACAGTTACAGTGATTTTATTGTGTTTAATTAAGACATGTCATCCAGTCACAAAATATAGGAACTGGTGAGGGAAACGAACTATTTTAAAACATGTAGATCTACAAACTACTTCGAACAAAAACGTCAAAGAGCAAGGTGCGTTCCCAAATGACGGGGAAGCACTGGCCATGAGACAAAAAGGAAATAAATTCTGGGCTGGCCATTTGAATAGAAGGTGCGGGACACTGACCTGAAAGAGAGAGAAGAGATAAAAGATTCCTGCTATTGACTGTGCCTCGAAGAATAAACCCAATGTACCGTGAAATGGCTTCCATGGCGCGATAAACTCTTCAGCGTTCCAATATGTGTGTGGGTAAGTATGTGTGTGTGTGTTGTGTGTGTGTGTGTGTGTGTGTGTGTGTGTGTGGTGTGTGTGTGTGTGTGTGTATTGTGTGTGTGTGTTTGTTTGTGTGTGCGTGTGTGTGTGTTTGTGGTGGTGTGTGTGTGGTGTGTGTGTGTATGTGTGTATGTGTGTGAGAGAGAGTTCATTGAAAATAGATCAACGACAGATTCGTAACATAATACCATTTTTCACTTAAAGAAAGTTACTTCTCTGGACTGCTAAATAAACCGAAAAACAGGATATCTTTCTTCTTTCCTCACAAGTCAGTAAATGGCCTGTGTAAAAAAAAAATATAAAAAAATAAAAATAAAAAAGGCCATCTGTAAAAGTTTTAATATGGGAGTGTGGTCTGGCTTAGAACTCAGCCGACCTCTAAAGTCACGTCAGGGCTGTGAGCACTGGACTGAGAGATGAAGCAAGTCTGATGTATTAGGCCTCTCTACAGTTTAATATGTCTGCTGTGTAGTCCTTATTGGAGGGGCGCTTTGAACAAACTACTGAACGGAAAACGTGGTCTGGCATGTCTCTCAGTAAATCTCGCCCAGACATAGTACAGGGTGATTGAGGAATCAAGTCTAGACTTTTTTTTTTTTTTAATTTCGGGAAATAGTGAATAATATCCTGTCTGCATATTGTAGTTCAATAAAAATGCGTTAGATTTTTTTCTTCAACAAACACTACGTAATTATCTAAAGCTAAACGTCTTTGGTTACAATTTGTTGATCACGAGTTAGATTAAGAAAAAATTGTCATATGCATGATTCTTTTCTCTCCATGTCTTGTGCAGTAACTACGATCTAGATTTGTGACCTCTCCCATCACTGGTAGAGAACAGAAGACAGCGCATTTAACACGCTTCTGGACCTCTTTAGAATCATTGCCTATCAAAATGAACAAAATGATGACTTTTTTCTTCTGAACACAGGATCATATGCATGCTAAAGACAATCATATAAATTCCTCAACAAATTAATAAATCTAAAGCTGGTAACCATCGGTGATGCCACAACAAACAAGCAAACACATCAAGTGTTAAATAAACGTCATAAAGTAGGACCTTTGTATCTACCGACACTTTGAAATCTGAACCTGTGAGTGACACTGGAGCGTCCTTTAATCTAATTAAAATCTTATAGGTCTATAGAATGCTACAGGAGACTCCTTGGCATCTCCTACAGAGACCACATAAGCAACGAAGAAGTGCACAACGGAATCCAGCAAATCATTGTCCCTACGAAAATCTATCAATCGTAAAGAAGCGTAGATTAAATGGTACGGGCATGTCACAAGGTCAAATGGGCTTTCAAAAAACAATACTGCAAGGCACTGTCCATGGAGGAAGAAAAAGAGGCAGACCAAGAAAGAGAGGACAACATCAGCGAATGGACAGGCCTAGAACTCGACCAAATTTTGAGAAAAGCAGAACAGAGAGAGGAATGGAGAAAACTGGTTGTCAAGTCTTCAGGGTCCCCCACGGTCGCCAGACTGAGGGATAGATAGATAGATAGATAGATACTCTGTCTTCTACAAAACCAGGCGCGTCACAAATAGATCTAGATATGGGATCGTCTTCAATAATATGAAGTTATGCCAATATTGATAGATCTAAGGTCACATTTCGCTCTACTTAATACAGTGTTTTTGGAAGTTAACCTAGGAGAACAAAATTTCCACCAAGTTACCAGACTTGCAGAGAATTGGTCACCATCTACTTGGTAAACCACACT
>CM060328.1:51481518-51486518 GCA_030674155.1 Stramonita haemastoma
ATCTATCTTCTATCTATCTGTCAAATCTATCTATCTAAGCAACTACTATGTATCTATGATCTATCTATTATCTATCTCTACTATCTATCTATCTATCTATCTATCTATGTATCTATCTATCTCTCTCTCTATCTATCTATCTGTCTGTCTGTCTGTCTGTGTCTTCTGTTTGTCTGTCTATCTATCTATCCCTTAGTCTGGCGACCGTGGGGGCACCCCTGAAGACTTGACAACCAGTTCCCTCCATTCCTCTCTCTGTTCAGCCTTTCTGAAAATTTGGTTGAGTTCTACGACTGTCCATTCACTGATGTTGTCCTCCCATGTCTTCCTTGGTCTCCCTCTTTTTCTTCCTCCTTGGACAGTGCCTTGCAGTATTTCTTTTGCAAGTACGTTCGATCTTGTGACATACCCATAGCAACCGGGCAATGCTATATAAGTGGATAAAAACCAGACCAATCATCCCTGATTAAGACCCCGTGGTAATAAACGGAATTAAAGGAAGCAGCTTGAACTTATTTTTCAACCCGTTTCGCTGTTTCCATTTTTTCCCCTCTGAACCTTTTTACTTTCATATTTTGTTTCGATATTTTCTTTTTTCCTTACTAATGATGGCGTTCTCAGTTTTTGAAAGCAGTCATCATCACCCAGGGAGATCGTCTGTTTCTCAGAACTTCATTAAAAGACGTAGCTCAGGCTGCAACACAGCTTGCTAGTCTAGAAACGGAGGAGAGTTGTAGGATGAAATTGGTTTTATTACCCACACACACGCACATGCGCGCGCGCACAACAACACACACACACACACACACACACACACACACACACACACACACACACACACAACACACCACACACACAACCTATCCATCCATCCATCCATCCACCATCCATCCATCCTCATCCATCCATCATCCATCCCTACATCATCCCTACATCCATCCATCCCTACATCCCATCCATCCATCCATCCATCCATCCATCCATCACATCCATCCATTCATACACACAACACACACACACACACACACACACACACACACACACACACACACACACACACACACACACACACACACACACACATTATACATATATTCTCAAAAACACATCAATTACAAAAAAAAGGTGAACTCTCTAAATAATCATCCTCTTACGGACCTATCTGCGTCTCTTCTCTTCTTCTGATCCACATTAGATCCTATCTAAAGAGTAGGTGTTCGTCTCCAACCATTACAACCCATTCTCTCAGCTTTAGTGCTCTGGGGTTTTATGACTCGCTAGGGATAATGCGACAACAATGTGAAAAGCTATTCTGCTGCAAATCTGCCTCCCAATAAACTATCTTATGTTATGGTGTGTGTGTCAGACTGACATTAGAAATTCTTGACAAATTCCAGAAAACAGGCAAGCAAAGAAAAACTATATACGCCTTCGTTTTAAGTTTCGAGATAGAATGTTACATGAGATTTTTTTTTCCTACTCTTCGGCTAAAAACTCCGAGGTTCACCATGGGTGAGATTTTGTGTATGTGATCGTTTGTCTTTTTCTAATCACCATTCATGTCACCGCATTTTGACTTCGGGGTTATTATGTGATTTTGAAGGTATTAGTGGTGATGTTGCTGCGACTGCTGTTGTTGTCGTTGATGTTCTCGTTGTTATTATTCTTGCTGAGATTAAGGCCCCAAGGAATTCCCCCCCCCCCCCCCCCCCACGCCCAGTTTATTCATTCTTTCTTGCTCATACTGTCCAGGAATCGCTAGAGACCGTAAGTACATTCTGGATGAGTAAGTTGCGTGTGTGTGTGTGTGTGTGTGTGTGTGTGTGTGTGTGTGTGTGTGTGTGTGTGTGTGGTGTGTGGTTGTGTGTGTGGTGCGTGCGTGCGTGCGTGCGTATGCGCGCGTGCGCATGTGTATTTGTGTGTGTGTGTGTGTGTGTTTTGAAATAATTATCTTATTTTATTCTTTTATATTGAGGATAATGGAATAAGCACTTATGTTTTCTTTTTTCATGCAGTCCCCGTGTGTTTTGTAAATATTGTCAACTGTTCCCGCCGGCACACAATGGCCTACTCTTACGAAAAGCGGAACAGAATTTAACGTGTACCTAAGATGTTCTGCGTATGTTCGCACACGCGGCCTCGGTTTACAGTCTCATCCAAAAGACTTTTGGGGAGAGTAGAGTCGGCACTGATGTTAACGCCAAAGAAAAAATCCCTCGAAAGGGAATCGAACTCGGGTGTGTGTGTGTGTGTGTGTGTGTGTAGTGAGAGAGAGAGAGAGAGAGAGAGGAGAGAGAGAGAGAGAGAGAGAGAGAGAGAGAGAGAGAGAGAGAGAGAAGAGAGAGAGAGAGAGAGAGAGAGAGAGAGAGAGAGAGAGAGAGAGAGAGAGAGAGAGAGAGAGAGAGCGGCTTGGAATACAATCATGTTGTCAGCTAGCGCGCATGACCGATGATCATCCCTTCTAAAAATTTTCAAAGCATGGAAAGATTGTATTGTACACCTCGACACTCGCTTGCATCAAAATGGACGAAGCTTTGGCCCAGACAAAAAACAAGGAAAAAAAGAGGATGATATGCATTGCTTCAGAGCTCAATGTTTTTTGCAGCTGGTATAACAGTTGCACTAATGGGGGCCGCACAAAAGACAGAACACAGCTTAGTAACTAAAAAGATCGGAGAAAAAGTCTATCAGTGTTTTGTTTGTAAAGATGAGGGGCGGGAGAGGGGAGAGATGAAGGAGGAGGATAATGTAGAGAAGGAGTAGTAGAGGAGGAGGTGGAGGAGGGTAGGAGGAGGAGTGGACGAGAAAGAAGAAGAAGAAGAAGAAGAAGAAGAAGAAGAAGAAGAAGAAGAAGAAGAAGAAGAAAAACCATCAGCAACAAAGCAAAAACAAGAAATATAAGAAATGGTACCACAACAACAACAACAACAAAACCTTCACAACTACCACCACCATCACCACCATTAACATTACTACAAACAATAACTACAACGACAACAACAACAACAACGACGACGACGACGACCATTCCAACAGCAAGGAAAACAGGAAAGCAAAGGCAAAACGAAGCAGTAAACAGGTATAACAGAAAAACACAACCCTGCCCGAAAAACGCCATCAGCACTTGCCTATTCTCACTTCTTTCTACAAGGATGGGACACCTTTCCACCTGTCTGCTTTTTCGCTGTCCACACTCCCCCCCCCTTCCCACCCCCATACCCCCCCCCACACCCCACAACCACCACGTACCACCACCATCACCACCAACACCATCACCACCTTTACCACTACCACTACAGTCTTTATAGAACGCAGTCACACTCTCACCTATAGTTATTTTCACTCGTTGTCCGTGGGAACCTTTTCGTCTGAGGGCTGTCTGTTTGCTGATTCACTGCACCTGCAAAGGGGGTATAATTATTTATTTTGACGTTTTGTCGAGTAGGTGACGTAATGAGTGCATGAAACGAAAGCTGAAAGCAACGCTATGAGAATGAAAGGGACAAACTAAAAAAAAAGTATAATTATGTTAAAAACAATGTGATAACAAAGTGATGAACAGTTATTATGATAAAAAACCCTATGAAAATGACGAAAAAGGGAGAAAGAAAACACTGAATAAAGGCAGTAGCAGCAACAACAACATCATCAGTAAACCACACACACACGCACAAACACAGAGAACATTTTGAGCGCACGTTAAAACCTGTTCCGCTTTTAGGAAGGGCAGGTAATTGTGTGCCGGTGGGAACAGACGACAAAATTGACAAAACTGCATACACACGGGGGCTAGACGTAAAAAAGCACATGGATGTTTATTCCATTATCCTCGAAATAAAGGAAAACGAAAAAAGAAAAAAAAAACACAAAAATAGAAGACTCTCTCTCTCTCTCTCTCTCTCTCTCTCTCTCTCTCTCTCTCTCTCTCTCTCTCTCTCTCTCTCTCTCTCTCTCTCTCTCTCTCTCTCCCCACCACCCCACGCTCTCTTCAGATAACACATAAACGTGTACGAAATAAGTTAAAGCAAAAATACACAAGATGACAAAAATTTCACGCCGAAGTCGTATGCACTGGGCTTGATTTGTGAGGCGTTTCTCAGCAGCACAACACATTTTCGCTTGGTTTAGATCGTTTCAACTTCAATCCCATTTAGTTCAGAAATTGTGGGTTCGAATGCCGGTGGTGTCTGGCAAATAATATAAAAGGTTGGATTTTCACGAACTCCTATGTCAATCTCAAGTGCAGACCTGCTAGTGACTTAATTCTCTTCGTGTATATACGCATGCAGAAATACAAATGTATACGTAGAAGATCCAGTAATTCATGTCAGCCTTCGGTGGGATACAAAACCAGTACACGTCCCCGAAGTCGGAATGTGACTACCTTCATGTGAATATGAAACCTCACCAAGGCAAGCGGAACGTTGATGATGCAATACAAATGTGACAATGACAGAACGTAACTCCATCCATTCCCCTGGCTTTATCCACATACTACGAAGAGTGACATTACTGCTGTATTAAGGAAGAGACAAAGCAGGTGTAGACATATGAGTCAAGCAGAGATGCACGTCACGATTCTACAAAACATATGCACAATACGCAGTAAACCTAGAACTGTTTCCTGCACTGATCTCCCAGCATCTCAGCAAAGGCAGGCAAGCATAGCGTCCTGATTTTTGTTTCCACTGTTATATTCTTGTTTATCATTCAACTGGACTTTTGGGCTTGTGAAGAAATTTTAGACAAGCAGTGTATGGGTCAAAGCAATGTTTTTGTGGTTCAGTCTTTGTGAGTGTGTGCAGGGGGGACGGGATAGCTTAGTGGTCAGAACATTGCGCTCGCAATTTGACGACCCGGGTTCGAATGCCGTTCGAGGAGATTTTTCTCCTGGAGTTAATTTCAGTGCTGACTCCACTCTCCCCAAAAGTCCTTCCAATGTGAGGGTAAACCGATGCCCCGTGTGCGAACGCACGCAGAACATCTTGCGCACACGTTAA
>CM060328.1:51494018-51509018 GCA_030674155.1 Stramonita haemastoma
AGATGGACACAGGGAAAGGGCTGAGTTGAAGACAAGATCGATGGAAGACAGGTCTTGTGATGTAAATGGCTGGGAAGGGACAGAGGCAAGGGTTAAAGTGGGTGACTGGTTATGGGAACTTTTAGATTGAAGGTGAATGTAGAGGGTTTGTATTGCTTTGGGGATTCATCCATTGGCAATGATAAGGGCAAAAGTAAATGCGATACTGTTCCTCTGGGTATGGTCTCTCTGTAGATGTTTGGCTCTATGCTTGTTTGTATGTCTGTATTTGTCTGTCTCTGTCTCTCTGTCTGTCTGCTATTTATCTCTCTGTTCTTGTTCCTCCTCTGTTATTTTTCATTTTGTCATTCACTTTCTTTTTCTTTTCTCCATATCTCCATTGAGATCAGAGAGAGAGAGAGAGAGAGAGAGAGAGAGAGAGAGAGAGGAGAGAGAGAGAGAGAGAGAGAGAGAGAGAGAGAGAGAGAGAGAGAGAGAGAGAGAGAGAGAGAGAGAGAGTGGTGTGTTATGTGTTTGTGTGTGTGTGTTGTGTTGTGTGTGTGTGTGTGTGTTGTGTGTGTGTGTGTGTGTGTGCTTGTGTGTGCTTGTGTGTGCTTGTGTGTGTGTGGTGTATGTATGGTTGGTGCATTCTATGGAAACATCAGTGCTCTCAAACAGTGTCATGGTGTGGGGGACATTTAGTAAAGTACACTGTGTAGCAGTAACCAAGACAGGTGATAATGGAGTTATAGTGTTGTGGCCCCCAAATCCTGAAACTGAGAATGATGATAGCAATTCAACACCACCGTTATTTTCAGAGTTATGTTTTGACACTAAAAGAAACAATTGCAACTGTAGTGTCTCCAGGTGGCCTCCTGGAAATCTAATATTTCTTCTAAATTTTAGAGCTATGATTTGATACCAAAAAAAGTTTTTGTTCGTGCACACTTTTTTTGTTTGTGTTTGGTGTGTTTGTGTTTTGTGTGTTTTGTGTGTGTGTGTGTGTTGTGTGTGTGTGTGTGTGTGTGTGTGTGTGTGTGTGTGTGTGTGTGTGTGTGTGTTGTGTGTGTGTGTGTGTGTGGTGTGTGTGTGTGTGTGTGTGAGTGTATGCGGGCGCATGTACGTGCATGTGTGTGTGCGTGAGTGTGCGTGCTTGTGCGTGTGTGTCTCTGTGTGTGCTAGTGTAGTAGTAGTAGTAGTAGTAGTAGTAGTGAGTAGTAGTAGTAGAGTAGTAGAGTAGTAGCAGCAGCAGCAGCAGCAGCAGCAGCATAGTAGTAGTAGAGTAGTAGTAGTAGTAGCAGTAGTAGTAGTAGTAGTAGTAGTAGTAGTAGAGTAGTAGTAGTAGTAGTAGTAGTAGTAGTAAGAGTAGTAGTAGAGTAGAGTAGAGTAAGAGTAGTAGTAGTAGTAGATAGTAGTAGTAGTAGTAGTAGTAGTAGTAGTAGTAGTAGTAGTAGTAGTAGTAGTAGTAGTAGTAGTAGTAGTAGTAGAGTAGTAGTAGTAGTAGCAGCTGTACATACTTGATTAACTGTCTTCCATTTATCAGCATCTACTTTTTAATTCCTTCTCTACTAGTCGCTATTGGCGTTGATATTGCAAAGAGCTCCTTTTTTCTTTTCTGTATTTTTAAAATTCTTTTATTTCGATAATAATGGATTAAGCCTTCATGTGTTTATTTTACATCCAGTCCCCGTGTGTATGCAATTTTCTTAATGTTTTCATCCGTTCCAACCTGCACAGAATGGCCTACTCTTATATAAAGCGGAACCCGTTTTAATGTGTGCGTAAGATGTCTGTTTGAGTTTGCAAACGGGTGCTCGGTTCACAGTTTCTTCCAAAAGACTTGGATCAGATTCATTCCATAAAGCAACTGCTTTTTATTCCTCAGTAAGAGGTGTGAAGTCACCAAGATTTTGCATAATTTTATGCAACCATTTTCCCACCATATTAGGTGGCTGCATTTCAACTTTGGGAATGAATGGCATAAATAAAAAGTGAGAATCTCAGTTTATCTTGGTGATTGACAGCTGCTTATATAAAATCACAATGCTTGTAGTTATTCTCACATTTTGCGAAAAACAACAAAAAATGTAAACACGCTTTAGGACTAGATTGTAAAATGTAACAAAGAAAACTAGAAAAAAGAAACACAAAGCGAAAACACAGTAACAAAACAGAAACATCTCTTTTAACCTGTTCATGTCCTTGTGAGTTGTGGAAGCATAAAGTCAGACCACACACGTGATGAAATTCATGGTGACTGTTAATGTCATGATCACTGAGTCAAGACAGGCAGTGGACTGTGGCAATACCAATGTACAGGTAGGAAGGAATACAGACAAATATTACCAGCTGGTACTCTTCTTCATTAAAGAAGGGGGTAAAACGAAAACTCCACCTCAGAAGCCATAAAAATCCTATAATATTATAACTAGTCTTTCTCCAGTGTGTGATGTATGTGTGTGTGTATGTGTGTGTATGTGTGTGTTGGTGTATGTGTGTGTGTGTGTTTGTGTGTGTGTGTATTGTGTGTGTATGTGTGTGTGTGTTGTGTGTGTGTGTGTGTGTGTGTGTGTGTGCGTGTGGAGAAAGGGAGAACTCACACACATCATCATCATCATCATCATCATCATCATCATCATCATCATCATCATCATCATCATCATCATCATCATCATCATCATCATCATCATCATCATCACTCACCCTACACACTTACAGTCACACCACCACCACCACCACCACCACCACCACCACCACCACCACCACCACCACCACCACCACCACCACTAAAAACATCTTTAAAATTTTATCAAACAGCTAAGTGAGATGTGAAAGCCACAGATACCCATTTGCTACCACCATCCAGGGCTTTGTACACACACACGCCAGCTGGCAATTGCTTCCATCTTAAGGAGGCTCCATGCAGCCACGATGGCTTAGCTGAAGAGAGAGATGGACACAGGGAAAGGGTGAGTTGAAGACAGGATCGATGGAAGACAGACATGGCCACGAAAATGGCTGGGGAGGGTGAGGGGCAGAGATGTAGGGGTTAAAGTGGGTGACTGGTAGTAGGAACATTGGGGTTGAAGGTGAGTGACTGAGGATTTTTATCGCTTTCTGGGGGATCTTCAGTTGGCAATAATCTGAACAACAGTGAAGAAGATTCTCTCTGTCTCTATCTGTCTGTCTGTCGTTGTCTGTCTGTCTGTCTGTCTGTCGGTCGGTCGGTCGGTCGGTCGGTCTGTCTGTCTGTCTGTCTGTCTGTCTGTCTCTGTCCTGTCTCTGTCTCTCTCTCTCTCTCTCTCTCTCTCGCTCTCTCTCTCTTCTCTCTCTCTCTCTCTCTCTCTCTCTCTCTCTCTCCCTTTCCCCCACCCCCACATTCTCTCTTCCACATGTGTATTATATGTGCGTTTC
This sequence comes from Stramonita haemastoma, assembly GCA_030674155.1. Lineage (NCBI taxonomy): Eukaryota > Metazoa > Mollusca > Gastropoda > Neogastropoda > Muricidae > Stramonita > Stramonita haemastoma. The sequence continues at coordinate 51,497,412 of CM060328.1, forward strand.
TTTTTCACCTCACACCTATCCATCATCTTGTGGACCATGGGGCACCACTGAAGATTTTGCAACGAGTTTTCTCCACTCCTCCGTTTTCAGCTTTCTGGTAGCGTAAAGGTTGTTCCACTCAAGGCCCGTCCACTTTTTAAGAAAAATCTTGTCTTCCAATTGTTTTCTCTGTCGGCTACTTTATCTCCTGCCTTGTACTGTTCCCTGTAGGATAGCTTTCACTAGTCATATCTTGTGATGTGTCCCATACCACTTCAGATTGTGTTCTTTCACTGGTCAGGAGCTCGTCGTGTTGACTGCGTTTTCACTCCCTCATTATTTACGTAACCTCTGTGTGAGATACCAAGAAGTTTGCAAAGGATCTCCAATCCATTGCTTTTATTCTTCACACAAAGTCTGCTGTTATTGGCCATGTTTCACGTGTACAATAAAATGAATATCACAAGGGAACACATCAGTGTGATCTTCAAAGTGATGGCAATGTTTGGTTATTCCAGAGGACTTATCAGTTTAGTTATTGCTTTTGGGTCTGGGCTATCCTACAGTGATTTTCAGATTTTGACGCTATTCTAATACTATAGCTCCCAGAAATGTAAGCTATGAGTAGTTTTAATTTTCTTGTGGTCTATAGTAATAGTTATGTCTGTGCCAATGCTATTGGCATTATTTGTTATCAACTGGGTTTTCTCTGCACTGATATGCATGCCATATGCCAAAGAGGCTTCATCAAGGTAATTGACTAGCGCTTTTTTTTTCTGCTGAGCCCTCAACGTCGAAGGCAAATCATATATTTGTAATTGTCCTGCCTTCAATGTGATTACTTTACAGTGTATCAAATCTAAAAGTACTTTGGATAGATGAAAGGCAGTCTTTTGATGTAAATGTCTGGGGACAGATAGAAGCAGGGCTAAAAGTGGCTGACTAGTAACAGGAACTTTGTAGGTTGAGAGAGAAGGACTGAGGACTTTTATTGCTGTGTGGCGATTCATCTACTGGCAATAAGCACGACAGAAGTAAATGTGATACTGTTCTTCTAGTTATGTTCTGCCCTCTGACTATCTGTCTTGCTGGATGGCTTTTGTATATGTATTGTTTATCGTCTGTCTCTCTCTCTTTTTCTCTCTCCTCTCTCTCTCTCTCTCATTTGTCCTTCTGTGTGTCTGTGTGTTTGTTTTCTGTCTGTCTGTCTGTCTGTCTTCTGTCTGTCTGTCTGTAGTCTGTCTGTCTGTCTGTCTGTCTGTCTGTCTGTCTGTCTGTCTGTCTGTCTGTCTCTCTCTCTCTCTCTCTCTCTCTCTCTCTCTCTCTCTCTCTCTCTCTCTCTCTCTCTCTCTCTCTCTCCTCCTCCCTTCTTTATATTACACGTCTGTCCTTCTCTCTCTCTGTCTGTCTGTTTTACCCTCTCTTCTAGATCCTCTGTTTTTCTGTAAGTGTATATCTCTCTGTTTGTCTCTAACAGTAAGTTAAAGCTGACAGCTTTCCACACTTTTATCTACATAATTATTTTCAAATTCAATGACTTTTAGCTTTTCAATTTTCATCTCTTTCCTGTTTGCCTCATTTTGTATGTAGACTATAAATATGTATGTATGAGCACATACACGCTTCAAATACACACACGCATGTGCACGCACACACATACATACTCGCACTTATCAACAAAATTATAAACAATACATAAGTATGCAGAAATTCAGACAGTACACAGGTACCACTGTACTTATGACAAACGCCATTTTTAACATTCTCTGCACAAATTAAAAAAAAAACACACACCTAATTTGTTTAGGCTCCACACATCCATTCATCAACCTGTGCCGACAGTACCCCCCCCCTCCTTCCTCACTTCCCCTGCGCCTCACACATCAAAAACCACCACCTTTCTCTCTCCTACCCTCCCTAGGATAGGATTACCTTGACAGTATTATAGTCCAGTGTTTTGAAATTGCTCCCTGTGCTTTGTCCTCCTGTCCACATCTGATCGCTGATGGCAGTGTTCCTTCTTTGTTGGGGGGAGGAGACAAAGAGAGAAGACACAGTATGGAAACTTGACGACACGGTGTGTGTGTGTGTGTGTGTGTGTGTGTGTGTGTGTGTGTGTGTGTGTGTGTGTGTGTGTGTGTGTGTGTGTGTGTGTGTGTGTGTGTGTGTGTGTGTGTGTGTGAGTGAGTGTGTGTGTGTGTGTGTGCGTTTGTGTGTGTGGTGTGTGTGTGAGTGTGTGTGTGTGAGTGCGCGCATGTGTGTGTGTATGTGTGTGTGAGATTGAGAGAGAGAGAGAGAGAGAGAGAGGAGAGGAGAGGAGAGAGAGAGAGAGAGAGGAGAGAGAGAGAGAGAGAGAGAGAGAGAGAGAGAGAGGAGGAGGACGAGAGAGAGAGGAGAGAGAGAGAGAGAGAGAGAGAAGACAGAAGACAGACAGACAGAACAGACAGACAGACAGGACAGACAGACAGAACAGACAGGACAGACAAGAGACAGAGACAGAGACAGGACAGACAGACAGACGACAGACAGACAGAGAAGTCAGAGACAGAGACAGACAAGAGACACAGACAGAACTGTACCAGCCTGTAAACACTTTAATATCAGGAAAGTATGCACTTAGTGTGTTCAGTTGCTTTAAGTCACGGCAGATTTCTTTGCATGCAATTCGGGTAGAGGTTATCACTGCAACACTAGCCCCACCCATTTTGCCTTTCTTTTCCTGCCTGCATTCATATTATCCTACCCTATCCAAGTTTTTTTTTTTATAACATAATTCTACCAAGGATATGTTTCATTATACTGTGGGTTCTCTTCCATGTGGTTAAATGCACGTTACACAAGGGGCCTTGGTTTATTGTGTCATCTGAAAGACTAGCATCCAAACCACCACTCATAGTCTTGTAGATTTATTTATTTATTTTATTTTATTTTTATACATATAGGATAATGGGATAAACACTCTGTCTTTTTTTACATCCAGTCCCCATGTGTATGCAGTTGTGTAAATATTGTCATCTGTTCCCACCGGCACACGATAGCCTACTCTTGCGGTTTACAGTCTCATCCGAAAGAATTTTGAGGAGAGTGGAGTCAACACTGATGTTAACTCCAGGGGAAAACTCTCCATCAAGAATCCAACTCTGGTCGTCAAATTGCGAGCGCAATGTTCTGACCACTAGGCTATCCGGGTGGGGGTGGGGGGTGAGGAGGTGTGGTGGGGGGGTGAAGGGCAGTTTTGGGCACAGACGGGTTTTGAACCTAAGACTTACTGCTTGCTTTGTGCAGGTGTGTTACCTCTCGACTACCGATGCAGCGTTGTTGTGTAGGGTATGTATCCTCCACAGTGACCACAGAGCAGGCAACCGTGGACGACATTTTATTTATTTATTTATTTTATTTATCTATTTATTTATTTATTTATTTATTTATTTATTTATTTATTTATTTTTTTGTTTATATATTTATTTATCTGTCTATTTATTCATTCTTTTATATCGAGGATAATGGGATAAGCACTCTTGTGCTTTTTTTTACATTCAGTCTCCATGTGTATGCTGTTTTGTAGATGTCATATGTTTCCACAGGCACACGATGGCCTACTCTTACGAAAAGCGGAAAAGGATTTAACTTGTGCGCAAGATGTTCTGCGTACGTTCGCACACGGGGCCTCGGTTTACAGTCTCATCCGAAGACTTTTGAGGAGAGTGGAATCAGCACTGATGTTAACTCCAGGGGAAAATACCCTCCAACAGGAATCGAACTGGGGTCGTCATACTGCAAGCGCAATGTTCTGACCACTAGACTATCCCGTCACCGTAGATGGTGAGGTGTGAAAGGCAGTTTTGGGCACAGATGGGTATTGAACCTAAGACTTTGTGCTTGCTTTGTGCAGGTGTATTACCTCTCGAATACCAGTGTAGCGTTGTTGGTGTAGGGTGTGTATCCTCTACAGTGACCACGTAGCAGGCAACAGTGGACGATATTTTCTTTCTTTCTTTCTTTCTTTCTTTCTTTCTTTCTTTCTTTCTTTCTTTCTTTCTTTCTTTCTTTCTTTCTCTCTCTCTTTCTTTCTTTCTTTCTTTCTTTCTTTCTTCATTTATTTATTCATTCTTTTATTCTTTGATTTATTCGTTTCTTTATTCTTTTATATCGGGGATAATGGGAAAGCACTCTTCTGCTTTTTTACATCCAGTCCCCGTGTGTTATGCTGTTTCGTAATGTCGTTTGTTCCCACCGGCACACAAGTGGCCTACTCTTACGAAAAACGGAACAGGATTTAACATGTGCACAAGATGTGCTGTGTGCGTTCACACACAGGGCCTCGATTTTCAGTCTCATCCGAAAGACTTTTGGGAGAGTGGAGTCAGCGCTGATGTTAACTCCAGGAGAAAAAATCTCCTCTGCCGGAATCGAACCCGGGTCATACTGCCATCACCCCCCTCCCCCCCCCCACACGCACACACACACACGCACGCACGCACGCACGCACACACACACACACACACACACACACACACACACACACACACACAGCACACACACACACGCACACAAATCACACACACACACACACACACCGGGTCGTCAAATTGCCAGCGCAATGTTCTGACCACTAGGCTATCCGTCCCCACAGATGGGTATTGAACCTAAGACTTTGTGCTTGCTTTGTGCAGGTGCATTACTCTCGAATACCAGTGTACGTTGTTGGTGTAGGGTATGTATCCTCCACAGTGACCACGGAGCAGGCAACAGTGGACGCCATGAGGTAATGTGAGGCCTTGCCTCCTGACAGCTGCAATTGATGGGAGCGATTCGACACCGCCACTAACTTTTAGAGTTGTGTTTTGATACTTGCAGACTATTGTTGTCAGTGTGTTGTGTGTGTGTGTGTGTGTGTGTGTGTGTGTGTGTGTGTGTGTGTGTGTGTGGTGTGTGTGTGTGTGTGTGTGTGTGTGTGTGTGTGTGTGTGTGTGTGTTTGTTTGTGTACGTGTGTGTGTGTGTGTGTGTTTGTTTGTGTAGTTGTGTGTGTATGGTGTGTGTGTGTGCGTTTGTGCGTGCGTGTGTGTGTGTGGGTGGGGGGGTACAGTAAAACTCGATACTTATACTGCAGACTATTGTCAGATGTTTGTGTGTGTGTGCGTGTGCGTATGTGCGTGCGTGTATGCCTATGTGCGTGCGCGCGTTGGTGTGTTTTTTGTGCGTGTGCGTATTTGTGTGTGTGTGTGTGTGTGTGCGCGCGCGCGCGCACGCATGTCTGTCTCTCTGTATGGGGGGTGATGGTAGTAAAACTCAATACCACCACTAAATAGGAGTATCATTTTTTAAATACTGGAAATTGTTTTTGTAGTAAGGTGTGTGTGTGTGTGTGTGTGTACGTGCATGCATGAATGTATGTACTCACACACTCACACCACACACAACAACAACAACATAACAACAAAAACAACAACAATAATTCTGAAACTAATATTCATTTCACCATCACTGTCAGAATACCATGCAATCGGCCAAAATGAGGGAATGTGGTAAAACATATAAATAGGCACTTGGGCATAGCCATCTTCAACAGCTACTACCCTCCTCTCTGCACTTCCATATAATCATAAACAGTAGATTGTCATAACAGCTACCTATAAGACTCTTACTTAAGTTCAAGGTGTGTTCAGTCATTCACACACTCTCTAGTCACATTGAAAACAAAGATGATTTAATGAATAACAGATGGCAAAAAAACCCACCCCACACTGGCCCATAATTACAGTTTTCAGCAGCCATAAAGCCATCTAAGTGTTCTCTCTTTAAGTATGTGGATTGGGGTTGAGCAGAAAGAGAGATAGAGAGAGCGAGAGAGAGAGAGAGGAGGGAGAGAGAGAGAGAGAGAGGAAGAGAGAGAGAGAGGAGAGAGGAGAGAGAGAGAGAGAGAGAGAGAGAGAGAGAGAGAGAGAGAGAGAGAGAGAGAGAGAGAGAGAGAGAGAGAGAGAGAGAGAGAGAGGAGAGAGAAGAGAGCAGGACAGAAGAAGACGAGACAGACAGACAGACAGACAGACAGACAGACAGACAGACAGACAGACAAGACAGACAGACAGACAGAGACAGAGAGACAGAGACAGAGACAGAGACAGAGACAGAGACAGAGACAGAGACAGAGACAGGACAGAAGACAGACAGACAGACAGACAGACAGACAGACAGACAGACAGATAGAAACAGAGACAAAGAAATACAAACAGAAAGACAGACAGACAGACAGACAGACAGACAGAGCAAGACGGAGCGAGACAGACAAACAGACAGACACACGCACACATGGGCCCGAGCCAGAATCAGTCAGAATCGCAGTATCATGTTTACTTGTTCCCTGATCAGTGCCACTGGATGAATCCCCAGAAAGCAATACAAATCCTCTGTCATTTACCTCCAACCTAAAAGTTCCTATTACCAGTCACCCACTTTAACCCCCGAATCTCTCCCTCCCCAGCCATTTTCGAGGCCAGACCTGTCTTCCATCGATCCTGTCTTCAACTCAGCCCTTTCCCTGTGTCCATCTCTCTCTTCAGCTAAGCCATCGTGGCTGCATGGAGCCTCCTTAAGATGGAAGGAATTGCCAGCTGCTGTGTACAAAGCCCTAGATGGTGGCAGCAAACGGGTATCTGTGGCTTTTACATCTCACTTGGCTGTTAGGGAATACTTTTAGGATTGTTTGTGGTGGTAGTGATATGTGTGTGTGTGTTTGTGTGTGTGTGTGTGTGCGCGCGCGCGTGCTTGTGTGTGTGTGTGTGCGTGCATGCACACACACACACACACACTCACACACACACACACACACACACACACACACACACACACACACACACACACACACACACTTGCGTACAAACCAAACAATTGATACAAAATATGAAATCATAGCTCTAAAAGTTAGACACATTGGATATGGGGCCACCACGGAGACACTTACTGCAGTTACAATAGTTGTTTTTAGTGTCAAAACATAACTCTGAAAATAGCGGAGGTGTTGAATTGCTATCATCCATCTCAGCTGTCAGGATTTGTGGCCACAATGTACTATGAACTCCATTATCACCTGTCTTGTGTTCGCCATGTACAGCCATACTCTTCTCAAAACTGGGTCCCCCCCACACAGTCACACAGTTCCTCATAATTGCCCCTCTCCCTCTCACACACACAAATATCCACCCCTGCTCAAACACACACACACACACACACACACACAACACACACACACACACACACACACACACACAAACACACACACTCACTCACACACACACACTAATATTTTCTTCACACACACACACACACACACACACACACACACACACACACACACACACACACACACACACACACACACACACACACACACACGCGTAAAATCCTGTTCCGCTTTTCGTAAGAGTAGACCATTGTGTGCCAGTGGGAACAGATGACAAGATTGACAAAACTGCATACACACCAGGACAGGATGTAAAAAAGCACAGGAATGATTATTCCTCTATCCTCGATATAAAAAAATAAATATAGAAAGAAAAAAAGAAATAAACACACACAGCATAGGCACACACACACAAACACACACACAAACACACACACACACACACACATACACGCACACACACACACACACACTCATGCCTGCATGCACACACGCATGCATATACACACATAAAACATACCCACACACATACACTCATTCACGGACGGATGTGCACACACACATACACACACATACACACACACACACACTTACTTACACAACACACACTTACACACACACACACACACACACACACACACCACACACACACACACACACACACACACACACACACACTGTGTCACAGTCAAGTTTCCATACTGTGTCTTCTTCTCTCTTTGTCTCCTCCCCCCAACAAAGAAGGAACACTGCCATCAGCGATCAGATGTGGACAGGAGGACAAAGGACAGGGAGCAGTTTCAACACAGTTCACTATCATCTCTGGCAGGGATAATCCTAGCCTTGGAAAAGGGGGGGGGGGGGGGGGGGGGGAGAGATGGTGTGGTGATGTATGGAGGGGAAGGGTACTGTCAGAAGATAATGATGGATGGATGTGTGGAGCTTAAACAAAATGAGGGTGGGTTTTGTTTTGTTTTCTGTGCAGAGAGTGTTCAACATGAGGTTTGTCATAAGTACAGTGGTACCTGTCTACTGTCTGGGTGATTTTTTTTTTGGGTGATGTTGGGGTTTATATTTTGTTAACGTGTGTGTGTGTGTGTGTGTGTGTGTGTGTGTGTGTGTGTGTGTGTGTGTGTGTGTGTGTGTGTGTGTGTGTGTGTGTGTGTGTGTGTGTGTGCGCGTGCGTGCGTGGTTGTGTGGGTGTGCGTGCATGTGTGTTTACTTATTCTTTTATATCAAGCATAATGGAACAGGAACTGATGTGCTTGTTTACATGAGGTCGACCTGTGTATACGTTTTTGTAGGTTGTGTTACATGTTCCCAACAGCACACATTGGCCTATTCTTTTCAAAAGCAGAACAGGCTTCAATGTGCGGACAATATGAGTTTCCACAAAGATCCCTAGTTTACAATGTTTACGAATGTGTGTGTGTGTGTGTGTGTGTGTGTGTGTGTGTGTGTGTGTGTGTGTGTGTGTGTGTGTGCATGCGTGTGTTGTGTGCATGCATGCATGCATGCGCACGCGCGCACGCGTGTTTGTGTGTGTGTTTGTGTGTGCGTTTATGCATGTGTGTGTATGTGTGTATGTGTTTGTGTCTAGATGTGCTTAACTATACATGACTGCAGAATAGTCTACATGAAGGACAATGAGAAAAATACGTGAGTGAGTGAGTGAGTGAGTGAGTGAGTGAGTGAGTGAGTGAGTGAGTGAGTGAGTGAGTGAGTGAGTGTGTGTGTGTGTGTTGTGTGTGTGTGTGTGTGTGTGTGTGTGTGTGTGTGTGTGTGTGTGTGTGTGTGTGTGTTCGTGTTAAGATGTACACATCTATGTATGTTTGCAGACTAGTCTATATGCAAGACCAGAAGGTAAAAAAGTGTGTGTATGCGTGCGCGCCTGCGCGCGCGTGTGTGTGTATGTATGTGCGTGGATTCAGATGTGCACATCTGTATAATTATGTTTGCATCCTTGTCTACATGAAAGACAAGAAGACAAGAAAGAAAGAGCTAATATACACAACTGGTTGGAAACAATGTTGAAACATAGAGTAGCTCTCTAGATGAACAGGTGCAAAGTAGGAACAAATAAATGCAAGAGAAAATGGTTTTAGATTTCACACAATGTAAGACAAGAATACAAGAGAGAGGAAGAGAGACATAGAGGAGAGAGAGAGGGGGAGAGAGGAGAGAGAGAGAGAGAGAGAGAGAGAGAGAGAGAGAGAGAGAGAGAGAGAGAGAGAGAGAGAGAGAGAGAGAGAGAGAGAGAGAGAGAGAGAGATGCAGAGAAAGAGACAGATACATAAACAGAGAGAGAAGGAAAGAGGGTGAGAGAGAATCCACAAGAGCGGGATTACTTTTGTCCTGATCTTCAATTTTTATATAATTAATTTGAACAGATTCTTTCTTTCCAGAATGATGGAACAAGAATGAAAGTGCGTTTAAAAAATACATCCAGTCCTTGTAGACATACGATTTTGTAGATGTTTGTCATCCAGGGTGACCAGCACACAATGGCATAATGTTCCCCAAATCGAAAGATGTTCTCGATGCGTTGGCATAGGAGACCTTGGTTTGTAGTCACATCCAAAAGACTTTTTACAAGAAGTAGAGTTGTCACCAACCGTAACTCTAGGGAATAAGTCCCAGGGTTTATTTAACATTTAACATCTGATGAATCCCAGACAGCAGTACACGTCCTCAATCATTCACCTTCACTCTAAAAGTTCCTATTACCAGTCACCCACTTTAACCCCTGTCCCTGTCCCTCCCCAGCCATGTACTTGGCCATATCCTGTCTTCCATCGATCCTGTCTTCAACTCAGCCCTTTCCCTGTGTCCATCTCTCTCTTCAGCTAAGCCATCGTGGCTGCATGGAGCCTCCTTAAGATGGAAGGAATTGCCAGCTGCTGTGTACGTACTAATCCCTAGATGGTGGCAGCAAACGGGCATCTGTAGCTTTCACATATCACTTGGCTGTTTGGTAATTATTACAGGATGTTTTGCAGTGTACAAAGCCCTAGATATCAGAATGACGTGGGTATCTGTAGACATCATATAGTTTTTATGCTATCCTTGCTATATGTATGTATGTATGTATGTATGTATGTATGTATGTATGTATGTATGTATGTATGTATGTATGTATGTATGTATGTATGTATGTATGTATGTATGTATGTATGTATGTATGTATGTATGTATGTATGTATGTATGTATGTATGTATGTATGTATGTATGTATGTGTGTGGATATATGCGTGCGTGCGTGCGTATGTGCGTGCGTGCGTGAGTATGTCTGTCTGTCTGTATGCATGCAATGTTTCAGCATGAAATCTTAGCTCTACAAGCTAATGGTGGTATCACATTTGCTGCCATCAAAAACATACTTGCAGTGAAGATGTTTTGCTGTGTCAAAACACAATTCTAATAGTGGCGTTCAATTGCTACCATCGGTTTCAGCCTCGACTAAGTCACGTTTCGTCGTCAAACGCTCAGACTGCAACTTTTGTTTTATCTGTCATATGAAAAAAAAGCGTTCCTTTGCCATTTAGCGCCATGCAGATCTGGCCCAGTGCAACTTCGACATGGGAGAGAATATTTATTTTAAAAAAAAAATCTGTGAAGAAGGCTTATGACTGGACCAAGAGGGCAGACAACAAAAAATCATCCATCATCATCATCATCATCATCATCATCATCATCATCATCATCATCATCATCATCATCATCATCATCATCATCATCTCACTCCTCCTCCTCCTCCTCCTCTCCTCCTCCTCCCCTCCTCCTCCTCCTCTCCTTCTCCTCCTCCTCCTCCTCCTCCTCCCCCTCCTCCTCCTCCTCCTCCTCCTCCTCCTCCTCCTCTTCCTCCTCCTCCTCCACCTTCGTCTTTTATCTCTTCCTCTCCTCCTATTCCTCCTCCTCCTCCTCATTTTTTTTCTGTTCTCTGTATCGTTGTATTTGTATTAATCCATTCCTACAGTTCCCAAGATTTTACTCATATGCTTGTCATGCATTGAGAGTCTCTTCTGTCGCTCTCAAGATCATCTTTCTTCTGTGAGAGCACTTCAGGTTTCATTAGAGCTGGAATGAGATAAGATTATGGAAAGAGTTGGTGAAAAGAGAGGAAAATGAACCCTCAGCATGTGAGAATCCCTGATTGAGTGTCGAGAAGAAAGAATAAAGGAAGGGGGGAGAGAGAGAGAGAGAGAGAGAGAGAGAGAGAGAGAGAGAGAGAGAGAGAGAGAGAGAGAGAGAGAGAGAGAGAGAGAGAGAGAGAGAGAGAGAGAGAGAGAGAGAGAGAGAGAGACACAGACAGAGACAGAGACAGACAGACAGACAGACAGACAGACAGACATACAAACAGACAGACACAACAGAGACAGAGAGGTTCGTACTGACAGGCATTATCAGAACATAAAATGATAAGTGAATGTACGCAAGACAAACAACATGA
>CM060328.1:51516518-51525567 GCA_030674155.1 Stramonita haemastoma
TATACATGATTAGGTAGAGGAAACCGTGTTCAAGTGGGTGATTGGCAATGAACTCTTTTGCGTTTCAGCCGAAACAATCAGATTCTGTATCACATCTTAGGTATCAATCGAAATTAATGGCAAAACTGACTTGTTTATGCTTCCTGATCCCAATTTTTATCATATTTATAATTTTGTTTCTTTTTGATATGTAAAAACATGTGACCTGCACCTCTTCTCACTGTCGTTGTGTACACACATTACCACTATTCGTATATATACAGTGTCCTGCTTATTGCTGGTACTTTCTTCGTCATTATGTACAAGGCGGTGAAGAATTATTGTCCGTACATACAGGTCCATTGATACACAATTCCATACCTCTGCGTGTACATTAATGACCCCCCCCCCCCCCCCACACACACACCACACTCACGCACGCACGCACGTACAAACACACATACACACACACACACACACACTCAAACACACGGGCGTCACACACACACACACACACACAGACACACAGATGCACACACACAGACAAACGCACGCACGCACGCACGCACGTACAAACACACATACACACACACGTACATACACACATACACTGTCTCTGTCCCCCCCTCTCTCTCTCTTTCTATCTTTTTTTCTATCTCTGTCACTATCTTAAATCTGTCTATCTGCCTCGGTCTGTCTCTCTCTCTGTAAGTCTCTCTGTTTCTGTCTGTGTCTGTCTGTCTGTCTGTCTGCCTGTCTGTCTCTCTCACTATCTCTCTGTGCCTCTTTCATCCAGAGCCAATCCCATTGCTACCTACAACAACAGTATCTAACTACCAGTGTAAAGTAGCACAAACAATGCGTCACAATCTATCAGGCAAAAGAAAACTATATGCCAAGACGTGTGGAGCAAAAAACAACATCAAAAAGCAAAAGTATGTGGGCAATATGTGAAAAAACCAAACAAGGACAGTGCAGATGAAAAGAATAAACCAACAAAAAGAATAATACACAACAAAGAAACTATAGCACCGGGCTTTAAGAGTGGTTGTCGCAGAAGAAAATACGCTATTCCTCACTATCATCACAACCACCACCACCACTACCAGCATAATAATGACTATAGTCATAACTATGATGACTATGATGATGGCAGTGATGGCGTGCATGATGAAGAGACTGACGACAGCTATAGCAAAAGTGACGAAAATCTTGAGATTGGCGATGAAAGCATTGATATTAATAACCACGGGTAAATATCCTTTTGCTTCAACGCACAAAAATGAATTGCCATCCTGCTCTTGTAAACACGTCAGTAGTCTTTGTCTTCTTCTTCTTCTTCTCTCTTCTTCTTCTTCTTCTTCTTCTTCTTTCTTCTTCTTCTTCTTCTTCTTCTTCTTCCTCTTCTTCTTCTTCTTCTTCTTCTTCTTCTTCTTCTTCTTCTTCTTCTTCTTCTTCTTCTTCTTCTTCTCTTCTTCTTCTTCTTCTTCTTCTTCGTATTCTTCTCTCCCTCCTCCTCTCCTCCTCCTCCCTCCTCCTCCTCCTCCTCCTCCTCCTCCTCCTCCTCCTTCTTCTTCTTCTTCTTCTTCTTCTTCTTCTTCTTCTTCTTCTTCTTCTTCTTCTTCTTCTTCTTCTTCTTCTTCCTCTTCCTCTTCTCTCCTCCTCCACCTCCTCCTCCACCTCCCCCTCCTCCTCTTCCTTCTTTTGCTGCTGGTGCTGGTGCTGCTTTGTTTCTTGTTTGTCATCACTTATTCATCCTACACAGAATTTACCCTCTTGTCCTTACTTTCTTCTCTCCCTGTTCTTGCCATTTCCTCCCCCCCCCCCCACTTACTTCATGATCGACCATCTTCTCCTTCTGTACTCCCCCCCCCCATCTTATTTCTGAAATCATTTGCTCTCTTCTAGCTGTTCCTCATTTTCCTCAAGTTGTCCTCGCTGGAGTCTGAAGTCTCCGATCTTTTCAGATGACCCCTCTCCACCTCTGTGTCCATCTTGCCCAGGCTGTTGGTGTGTCCACTTGGTCAGCCACTCAAGCCTGGCCAGCCCTCACTCAACACCCTGCTTTCTCTTCTTGAGCACTGAGTGTATTGGGGTGGGGGAGGTAGGGGATGGAGAAGGGAACTGGCTACAGTGAAAGGAGGCTGAGATAAGATTGGGAGTCAGAAAGGTGAATAAAGGAAATATTTTAATGGATGAAAACTAGGGATGGACAGAACTAAGGGGTGGGTGGGTGCACAGATAGATAGATAGATAGATAGATAGATAGATAGATAGATAGATAGACAGAGAGAGAGAGAGAGAGAGAGAGAGAGAGAGAGAGAGAGAGACAGACAGACAGACAGACAGACAGACAGACAGACAGACAGACAGACAGACAGTACAAGGCAGAAAATCAGAGACAGAAAAGAGACAAGAAAAATCGCATTAACAGCACCAATTTAGCTCTGTTTATGGCATGAGCCGTTGAAACAAACTAAACACCTCCCGACAGTATTACAGATAACATGTGTGGGCAACATGTACACACACAGCACTTACTGCCACTGTCTAGAGCTTTTTACACAGCAGCTGGCAATTCCTTCCATCTTAAGGAGGCTCCATGCAGCCACGATGGCTTAGCTGAAGAGAGAGATGGACACAGGGAAAGGGCTGAGTTGAAGACAGGATCGATAGAACACAGATCAGGCCATACATAGAGCTGAATAGAAATTAAAGTGGGCGATTTGAAATGAAACCCTTTATTCTGCAGAAAACAAATACTGACAGGTTGAATTGACCTTTTGAGTATCTATGAAAAAAAAAGATTATGTTAAGAAGTGAGAAAAAGTGGTACGTGTCTTCAAATTTTAACGTCTGTGTAACCCTATGTCTTGATTTGAAGTATGTTATTGTTACTACCTTTGTCAGTATATATGGACTGGGATTACTAAAATTAAAGAAACCCTAGTGTCCAGTTACAATTTTGTGTCTCTTCTTATATCTTTTATAACAAAGTGGACATTTGTGATACCCCATCTTGGCACAGCTTCTCGGGTGTGTACAGCTATCCAGTAAGGACGTGACCTCTAAAAAGAGATTGCAAAAATTCTATCTTCCACCATGAAGGCAAAGAATATGTTATGGAGGGTTTTCGACCACCACCCAAGGAAACAGAGCATCACATAATTCGCAAGTGTGTCCCAATTTAGTAGCACAACACTGCGACAGGACTCTGATCGCATGGGAAGTAATCTACTTACCACCCCATCACACTTTGTTCTTGTGTACAATATGCATAAACATTATTGTGAACACGCATATATTGTTCATTTACACACTCATACTTAACGCACGCAATCAGAAACACACACTCACCCACACTCACACACCACACACACACACACACACACACACACACACACACACACACACACACACAAACAAACACACACAAACACACACACACACACGCGCACACACACACACACACATATACACACACACGCACACACACACACACACACACACACACGTACGTACATACATGAATGCATGCATGCATGCATACATACATACATACATACATACATACATACATACATACATACATACATACATACATACATACATACATACATACATACATACATACATACATACATACATACATACATACATACATACATACATACATATACACACACATGCACAAACACAGACAGCCACACACACATGCTCTCCTCTCTCTCTCTCTCTCTCTCTCTCTCTCTCTCTCTCTCTCTCTCTCTCTCTCTCTCTCTCTCTCTCTCTCTCTCTCTCTCTCTCTCTCTCTCTCTCTCTCTCTCTCTCTTCCTCTCTCTAAATTTTCTCTATCTCTGTCTGTTTGTTTGTCTTTATGTTTGTGTATCTATCTGTCAGTCTCTGTCTCTCTCTGTCTCTCTCTATCTCTGTCTGTCTTCCTGTTTGCCTGTCTGTCTGTCTGTCAGTCCATATGTTGGTCTGTCCCCCTGTCTGTCTGTCTCTTTCAGCGCCCATCCTTTTGTTTCCATAAGCAATGTCTACTCACAGGATTAAGATATCACGTACATTGCATCACAACATCTCAGGAGAAAAACAACAACATATTGACAAGACCTAGGTAGAAGAAAAAACACACAGGAATATGAAGCAGAAAATACGAACAAACAATGGACGTGCAGAGAATAGAATGACATAAGAAAAAACTGCTGTAAACGAAAACATATATAGCACAGGACTTTTAGAGGATTGCAGTGGAAAAAGTGGACTCCCTACCACTCCAACGGCCATGGTGAATATGGTATTTGTTCATAGGGTAATCAAAAATAATATTAAGCATTACATTTACTTTTTACATCAAGCCCTCAAAAAAAAGTTGCGTTAGGGAAGACATATGCTTATATTACAAGGAAATACGTAGAAAACAATATCCACTCACACGCTCACTCACGTATATATACACACACAAAACACACAGACAGACGGACACACACACGCGCGCGCGCGCGTACACACACACACACACACAAACACAACACACAACACACACACACACACACCGCGGCGCGCGCGCGTACACACACACACACACATTATCAATTATCCATTATGCTCGATATAAAAGAATAAATAAATAAATAGATAAAAAAAATAGATAAGTATAAAAATAAATAAATGAATACATGCATACATAAATAAAATAACACACACACCACACACTAGATGAAAAACATTAGGGAGGGAGGAGGGAGGGAGGGAGAGAGAGAGAGAGAGAGAGAGAGAGAGAGAGAGAGAGAGAGAGAGAGAGAGAGAGAGAGAGAGAGAGAGAGAGAGAGAGAGAGAGAGAGAGAGAGAGAGAGAGAGAGAGAGAGAGAGAGAGAGAGAGAGAGAGAAGAGAGAGAGAGATAGAGAGAGAGAGAGAGAGAGAGAGAGAGAGAGAGAGAGAGAGAGAAGAGAGAGAGAAGACAGACAGACAGACAGACAGACAGACAGACAGACAGACAGACAGACAGACAGACAGACAGACAGACCGACCGACCGACCGACCGACCGACCGACAGACAGACAGACAGACAGACAAAGATACAGACAGACAGGTAGACAGGCAGATAGACAGACAGACAGACACAGAGACAGAGACATAGACACAGACAGAGACAGACATACAGACATACAGAGACAAAGAGAAACAGAGACAGAGAGAAACAGAGACAGAGACAGACAGACAGACAGACAGACATACACAAAGAGAGAGAGAGAGAGAGAGAGAGAGAGAGAGAGAGAGAGAGAGAGAGAGAGAGAGAGAGAGAGAGAGAGAGAGAGACAGAGACAGAGACAGAGACAGAGACAGAGACAGAGTTAAAAATACTTGGCTTCTTTGATAGCCTAACTGAATTATTTCTTTAGACTTTAAAATTGACCAATTGAAGACAATATGTTCAATTTATACAACTAGGAAAGGAAATGGGTAAGGGTTAAGGTAGTCGACTGTTAATGGAATGTTTTGATCTAAAATTAATCGACTGGTGTTACTGGGGAAAAAAACGCAAGCTAAACTAAAGTGGTACAGGCACGTCACACGATCATCTGGACTGGCCAAGACTATCAGGCAACAGTAGGCTACAAATAGGCAGACAAAGAAGCAGACAGAGAAAAACAATGGAAGACAACATCAGAGAGTGCACTGGCTTTGAGTGGAACGACTTACTACGGAAAGCTAAACATTGCTAGGTGATGAGGAAGTTGTTTGCCAAATCTCTTTCGGTACGCCCATTCAGAATTATGGTGTACAAGACTACGGGATAGGTGAGAGGAAGAGAAGGATGATAATCGATAGAAGATGGGTTTGGCCCTGTAAGTCATTGGGAAAGGAGATGGGCAGTGACTAAGATGGTTGACTGGTGATGGAAAGTTTTGTTCTGAAATCGAATGGCTGAGGACTGCCATTACTGTCTGCTGACTCGCAAGCTGGTAGACGTGGGGGCGGAATGAATTGACACGTGTCTTCCTCTGTTTGTATCGTTTTTGTTTTTATCATTTTGGTTTTAGATGGGAGCAATAATTGATCTGCTTATTACAATGTTTACTGTCTTTATGAACTCGGGTGTTTAAAACTTCTAAACTTTCCAGAATTGTTCTTTCCTGGCTATGTTTTTATCTCTCTGTTTTGTCGTATAAATTCCACATCAACAATGCTTTTAATGCATGGATATATGCTCACCGGCACACGTGTGAAAGCACACGCGCACACAACACACACACACACCCACACACACAGACACAGAGACAGAGACAGAGACACTACACACACACACACACACACACACACACACACACACACACACACACCACACACACACACACACACACACACACACACACACACCACACACACACACACACACACACACACAACACACACACACACACACACTGCTACCCGAAGAGGACATTTCCGGCTGACTGATTTATGTTTTCGCTGAACAACAACCAGGCCCTGGCAATAAATTCTCAACACAAAGGGGAGTGAGAGTTTTATGGATTTGCTTGGTGCAACATAAATTAAACCAAACAATGTGCACATGATAAATGAATCAATCAATTCAGCAACGCATAGAAAAGACGTGACTAGATCAATATAGCAATACGCTTAAAGACGATGATAATGATGATGATAATGATGATGACAATAATAAAAGTGATAGTAATGACACTAATGAGAAATAATAATGATGAAGATGATGATGATAATAATAACGATAACGATAACAATGAGAATGATAATACTATTATTGGCAATAATTCTTCAATAATAACAACAACAACCAACAACAACAACAACTACTACTACTACTACTACTACTACTACTACTACTACTACTACTACTACTACTACTACTACTACTACTACTACTACTACTACTACTGCTGCTGCTGCTGCTACTGCTACTACTGCACTACTACTACTACTACTACTACTACTACTACTACTACTACTACTACTACTACTACTACTACTACTACTACTACTACTACTGCTACTACTAATTATAAGTGAAATATTTTGTAGCGCTGCAAACAAATTAAAGCGCTTGCAGTCGAATCACTTACACAGGTGCGACCAATCACAACAGATTAACAGAGAAGAAACGCAAACAAAACAAAATGGGTCTAAACCTAAGCAAAAAAACCCCAAACAAAACGAGAATTAAATCTTATCAATGAAAACTAATCACAAATTGTACGCAAACTTTGTAGGCAATGGGCTCTTGAAGCAAGTAGTGATTTTTCATTGGCAATGGAAATATGGTTTTCTTTTTCCCTTCTAGGAAGTAAACTAAAATATCAATAGCAGTGACTGACAGCTGTCACTGGTTTCTGCTACTAACAGACAGTGTAATGACAGGTTTCATCATTGCAGTTTGATCTCATGTGCTGGTCCATCCATCCAGCTTGTGTACTTACCTACCTAGCTGTCTGTCTGTATGTCTGTCTGTCCGTCTATGTGTTTCTCGTACAAATGCAAATACCCACCCACAGACAGTCTCTCGCTGATTTTTTTCTCCCTTTGACTTATGTCTGCTTATCTCTTTGTCTTAAATGGTAAACTTAAATGGTATGAGCATGTAACAAGATGAAAAGGACTTGCAAAAACAATACTGCAAGGCACTGTTCAAGGAGGAAGAAAAAGCGGCAGACCAATGAAGAGATGGGAGGACAACATCAGCGAATAGACAGGCCTAGAACTAAATAAAACCCTGAGAAAGGCAGAACAGAGAGAGGGATGAAGGGAACTGGTTGTCAAGTCTTCAGGGGTTCCCACATGGTCACCAGACTGAGGATAGATAGATAGATAGATAGATAGATAGATAGATAGATAGATAGATAGATAGATAGATAGATAGATAGATAGATAGATAGATAGATAGATAGATAGATTTGTCTGTATATCTATCTATTTAACTGTTAGATAGACAGACAGACAGACAGACAGACAGATAGATAGATAGATAGATAGATAGATAGATAGATAGATAGATAGATAGATAGATAGATAGACAGATAGCTAGCTCGATAGCTAGATAGCTAGATAGCTAGATAGCTAGATAGCTAGATAAATAGATAGATAGATAGATAAATAGATAGATAGATAGATAGATAGATAGATAGATAGATAGATAGATAGATAGATAGATAGATAGATAGATAGATAGATAGATAGATCTGTCTGTATGTCTATCTATTTGCTTGTCTCCCTCCCTCTATGTCTGTCTCTGTCTATCTGTCTGTCTGAATATTTGTCTGTTTTTCTATCTCTGTATCTCTCTCTCCCCCCCTCCCCCACCTCTCTCTTTCTCTCCCTCTTCCCCCCCCCCCCCTCCTCTCTTCCAAGCAAAGACACACACACACCCATACTCTCTCTCTTTCTATCAACGACTCTTTCTAATGCATATCGAAAGATTATCAGCTGTTAGATTCTGACAAAGGGTAACCTGAAATCTAGAGCTAGGTGTAGCATCTGGCGCTGTCAATCTCCATATTGCCACAATAATAAGCGGGGGCACTGATTTCCATTTGCATGACACTCACTGCGCATTGCCACCCAAAGTACTTTTCTGCTCCAACAATTACCGAATTGTTCATCAACTGATTCTTTCTGAGGATTGCCTATTCAGCAACCTGATTGTAGAGGATCATATACGGACAGGAATGTTGTGAGGGTAGCGATGATTCATCTATAGGAGAAGAAGAAACTTGTGAATGTGAGAATATAAGAGTCGCTACGGGGAGAAGAATTACTCGTATGTTAATAGGTAGCCCAGAGATGAAACAACTCCGTCGCGAGAGATATTATAAATTTTTAAAATGTCATTAAAGGAGAGAGATGCTGTGGCCGAGTGATAGGTAAAACGGAATGGCATGAGACAACAGGCCCCGGCGACAATCTGTTAGACAATGGCAAACATGGCGTACGACTGAATTTTTTAAAAGCCAACCCCCTAAAAACAAACCAAGCAAAACAAACCCAACAACAAAGAAATATACAAAAGAAGAAATAAAAAATTTAAGA
>CM060328.1:51525667-51530667 GCA_030674155.1 Stramonita haemastoma
AAGTGACTCCTTTGACGTGTGGAGAAGGAGGAAGGGTGGATAGCCACTTCAGCAGGTGTTGGACGGTCAGGCCTGGCACTGACAGGTTTCTTGCTGGTCCTCCATGGGGAGAAGTTCTGTCTCCAACTGCTCTTAAGACAGAGTCACCAATGAGTAACTCTTGGCTGGCAGTGGGGACAGTCTTTCTCAGTAGTGTCTCTAAAGGTGTTGGGAAAGGGGATGCTGGAGGGGGTGCCTTGGAGTGGACAGTGGGAACAGGACTTTTTTTACTTTTATCTTTTGGTTGTTGATGAAGGGCTGGTGGAGGGGGTGGTTTGGGGCTGGGGTTTTGGTCAGGATCAAGGGTGAAAACTTGTTATTAGTGGGGATCGTGGATATAATTTCTTCATCAATTGGGGTGTCTGATATATCAGAGAGGGAGTCACTTAAGAGAATTTTGGAAGTGTCTGTTAGTTTTTTGGTATGGGTCTTTGGAGTGGAAGTGACTGGATGGTTGTTGGAGTGGGATGGTAGGTATGATGTAGTAGTTGATGGTAGGGCTTTCTTTAATTGATTGATTTCTTTATTAATGTGCTTTTGCCAGTTGTCGAAGGCAGAGAGGCTTTTGGCTTGACTGTCAACTGTTTTCTGCAATTGATTGTTTTGCTGAGTAAGGTCAGCAATGGTTGACTTCAGTGTTTGTTCTGTGGCTTTTATGTGGTTTTTTGTTTGGACTGAGCTGTCTTTGCTGGTGCTGGCTGTTATCTCTATCTGTTGGTGTAGGTGTTTGTTCTCTGTCTGTAATGCATCGACCTGTGCTTTGAGGGCAGTGATGGTGGAGATGGCTGCTGACAGCTGGCAGTGAATTTTGTGTGAGTAGGGCTGAAGTGGCCATGCTGTGGAGGCTGGAAGGAGATTTTTTGTGGATATGTGATTTTGTCCCACATGGTTGTGAAGACAGGGGGAGGTGGTTAGAAGTAGATGTAGAAAGGCTAGAGTCAGGGGAGGGGGTGGTGCTGGTACTGGATGGAGGGGGGTGGTAGAGTTGAGGGAAAGAGGTTGGATCAAAGGAGTTTGTGGTGAGAGGTGTCATTGTTCAGGGGGTGGGGTAGGGGGGTTGTGTCAATACACTGAGAGTCAGCTGGAGGGGCAGAGGAGAGCTGGGGTTGCTGGGGAGATGGTTCAGTAGAGATGGCATCAGCTGAACACTGAGGGAGCTGGCTTGGAGGTGGGGGAGGAGGAGGGGGAGGAGGAGGAGGTGGTGCAGGCAACTGATTGTCTCCTGGCAACATGGTGGGAGAACTGTCCATTGCTGGGGGCAGGGTAACAGTAGGCGAAGGTGCAGTGATGGCTAACAAAGTTCCAGGCACAGACAGATACACAGGGAGGAAGAGGGATCAGTGGGGTTTCCCTCACTTGCACAATCACAAATACTATTCACTATCTTCTTCAAAATGTCAAATTCTTTCTCCAACCACTCCTGGCATGTATTTCCTTGAATCAATACGGTCCCCGTTGAATGAAATATTGTTATTGTTAGTAGTTTCGAACTGTCTAGGAAGAGCTGCAGGAATGTTTTAAAAAGTTGTGGTGGAAGTGCAGGTAGATAAGTGTCTAGATTTGGTATGATTTCTTCTGATTGTGTCAAATCCCGCCATGTGGTTGTTGCAGTGTCTGACTTAAGTGTGTCTATATATCTGTTGTGTAGTACTGTTCTCCATGTAGGTAGGTGTTTGTGAGCAGCTACGAATTTTACCTGACGACTATCTTTCGTGAATTGAATGTTTGCTAATGATAATGAATGTTTGGCACTTTCTGATCTAGTTGTTGGTCGCATTGTGGAAGGTATGTTGGAGGTAAAATCACATCACTAATTTCAGAAGAGAGAAGAGGAAAGTCACGGCAATAGAAAAAAAAAAAAAAAAAAAAAAAAAAAAAGTCACAGCAGTAGTGAAAAGGAGAGCCACCAACCAGTCCTCATTTGGAGGGAAGGTTTGATGTGGCCCTCACATAGTTCCAGTCTAGCTCGAGTTCATCTTATCTAGATCCATTTTGCTTACAACCAATTTACACACTTATGATATGTGAATTTACAGCAGTTGATACTCACTTACATATTGGGAGGAAACAGCCACTTCACATGATCACTTAATCACTTCACCACATCACCACTTTGACACTTCAACGCAGGTGTAATACACCACAAAATTCCGGTCAATGAAGGAACACTGGAGCGCTCCTTGAATACGTTTGTTCCAGATAAAAATAAAAAATAAAAATAAAACATAAAAGCACAAAAACTGATGTGAGATATACGGTAATACTGAAGACTAGGAAATAAACGGGAACACTGAAATAAACTGAATAACTGTAACACTGAAACAACAGCACGACAGCACAACTGGAGCCCTAGGTGAAGCGTTCTGCTTGGCTGCACACTGGAGCTCCTCTCGATACGTCTTGACACCAGGACGACGAGAGAGAGAGAGAGAGAGAGAGAGAAGAGAGAGAGAGAGGAGAGAGAGAGGAGAGAGAGAGAGAGAGAGAGAGAGAGAGAGAGAGAGAGAGAGAGAGAGGAGAGAGAGAGAGAGAGAGAGAGAGAGAGAGAGAGAGAGAGAGAGAGACTCTAAAACTGACATCATCGGCAACAAAATTCCATCTTCTTTACACATATTTAGCCAATACTTGTCCAGCATGCACGATAAAAAATATTGTGTTCTCTGTGAACAGATAAACTGACAGTGATTACGAATAAGATGTTTACAGTAATTAGTCGAACAGAACTGAAGCAAAATGCCAATTGTTTCATGACAATGAATGAATGCAAAAAAAATCATCATACAGTATACAAAAGAAAACTCTCATTGTTTGATGCATAATTTAGATGACTGTTCCCTCAAATAAGCATAACAATAAAAACGTATCTGAAAATGTATAAGCATACCAATTGAAATACATCATTTCATCAATAATTAGAATCATTACAGGATAACCCCCAAAATACATAAAAAGCGCTCGTTTGTTCAGTGTGCGTAGTGTTGTAATAATAATAATAATAATAATAATAATAATAATAATAATAATAATAATAATAATGATAATAATAATAATAATAATACATGGAATTTATATAGGCTATATCTTGTAAAAAAACAAAACAAAGCGCTACTTTGTACACAACTGAGCATATCCAGAAAATACTACCTGCAACGTGTTTTGCAACACGGACAAGGAAAATTATGCTGGTTGCTGCCACGATCTAGGCCTGGCTTTGCACACGCCAGCTGGCAATTCCTTCCATCTTAAGGAGGCTCCATGCAGCCACGATGGCTTAGCTGAAGAGAGAGAGATGGACACAGGGAAAGGGCTGAGTTGAAGACAGGATCGATGGAACAATCTTTAGAAATGTACATGATTAGGTGGAGAAAACCGTGTTCAAGTGGGTGACTGGTAATGAACTCTTTTGCGTTTCAGCCGAAACAATCAGATTCTGTATCACATCTTAGGTATCAATCGAAATTAATGGCAAAACTGACTTGTTTATGTTTCCCGATCCCAATTTTTATCAGATTCATTTTTTTCCCTTTTTGATATGTAAAACATGTGACCTGTACCTCTTCTTACTGTCGTTGTGTACACACATTACCACTATTCGTATATATACAGTGTCCTGCTTATTGCTGGTACTTTCTTCGTCATTATGTACAAGGCGGTGAAAAATTATTGTCCGTACATACAGGTCCATTGATACACAATTCCATACCTCTGCGTGTACATTAATGACCCCCCCCCCCCCCACACACACACTCACGCACGCACGCACGTACAAACACACATACACACACACACACTCAAACACACGGGCGTACACACACACACAGACACACAGATGCACACACACAGACAAACGCACGCACGCACGCACGCACGTACAAACACACATACACACACACACGTACACACACACATACACTGTCTCTGTCCCCCCTCTCTCTCTCTTTCTATCTTTTTTTCTATCTCTGTCACTATCTTAAATCTGTCTATCTGCCTCGGTCTGTCTCTCTCTCTGTAAGTCTCTCTGTATCTGTCTGTGTCTGTCTGTCTGTCTGTCTGCCTGTCTGTCTCTCTCACTATCTCTCTGTGCCTCTTTCATCCAGAGCCAATCCCATTGCTGCCTACAACAACAGTATCTAACTACCAGTGTAAAGTAGCACAAACAATGCGTCACAATCTATCAGGCAAAAGAAAACTATATGCCAAGACGTGTGGAGCAAAAAAACAACATCAAAAAGCAAAAGTATGTGGGGAATATGTAAAAAACCCAAACAAGGACAGTGCAGATGAAAAGAATAAACCAACAAAAAGAATAATACACAACAAGGAAACTATAGCACAGGGCTTTAAGAGTGGTTGTCGCAGAAGAAAATACGCTATTCCTCACTATCATCACAACCACAACCACCACTACCAGCATAATAATGACTATAGTCATAACTATGATGATTATGATGATGGCAGTGATGGCGTGAATGATGAAGAGACTGACGACAGCTATAGCAAAAGTGACGAAAATCTTGAGATTGGCGATGAAAGCATTGATATTAATAACCACGGGTAAATATCCTTTTGCTTCAACGCACAAAAATGAATTGCCATCCTGCTCTTGTAAACGCGTCAGTAGTCTTTGTCTTCTTCTTTTTCTTCTTCTTCTTCTTCTTCTTCTTCTTCTTCTTCTTCTTCTTCTTCTTCTTCTTCTTCTTCTTCTTCTTCTTCTCTCTTCTTCTCTCCCTCCTCCTCCTCCCTCCTCCTTCTTCTTGTTCTTCTTCTTGTTCTTCTTCTTGTTCTTCTTGTTCTTGTTCTTGTTCTTGTTCTTCTTCTTGTTCTTGTTCTTGTTCTTCTCTTCTTCTTCTTCTTCTTCTTCTTCTTCTTCTTCTTCTTCTTCTTCTTCTTCTTCTTCCTCTTCTTCTTCCTCTTCCTCTTCTCCTCCTCCTCCACCTCCTCCTCCACCTCCCCCTCCTCCT
>CM060328.1:51543167-51548167 GCA_030674155.1 Stramonita haemastoma
AATAAACATTTTCTAAAAGATACACTGAAATGCAGTCTATAATTCGCAGCCACAACAGACTCCGTGTGATTAGATTTGCTTGGCATTTGTCTGGTGTTTATGAGTCTGGAGGATCCCTGATTCAGTAAAATAAAACAAACAAACAAACAAGACAGAGAAGGAGGGAAAGGGAAAGACACAATGGCAGCAAACATTGCATTGCTGAGGTCACACATTATCTGATGCGGGAAGGAAATCCTGTTTGCTATGGCATGAACTGACAAAGCCCTGTTTCAGCTCAGCCATTTTACGGCATCATTATTTCCAGGATTTCTTTTAGCAGAAGGGATAAGTGGGTTTTCTGTCAGCGTAAGGAAGATCTAAATAGCAGACGGGGATGGAAGGGGGGGAGGTGTAGAGAGGGCAAGGGAGGGGGACAGAAGCCTTTTTTTTTGAAAGGGAGGAACCTAAACAAAAATATTAAATGACACATCTTGGTCAATAGGAAATTGTGATAAAATGTGATGTTTATAATGTGAGTATTGTATTGCATAATAATATCCTTGTACTATTGTATTGTATAGTAGTATACCACTTTCAAATACGGTAGATTTATCAGCCCCACCTATTATTATTTTCTTTTTCTGTGTGCATTTGCATTTGTTTCCTATCAGAATGCCCTTTTCTCTATAACTTTGCCAGGGACAGCTCTTTTGTTGCCCTGGGTACATGTGCTAAAATGTGTGCTGGACATGGGACATGTGTTTATCAGCGCGTTCGAGTCTCGGGAGTGTCTGATGAACTCAGGGTCGGGAATTTTACTACCTCAACTTAAAGTGCAGACCTGCAAGTGCCTTGATTCTCTTCATGCATACACGAGTGCAAAATGTCAAATATACACATTAAAGTTCCCAAATTCATGTCAGAATTTAGTGGGTTACGGAAACACGAACATATTCGGCACTCATCGCCGAAATCGGAATGCGGCTACCTTCATGGTGGACACAAACGGTCACATACACAAAGTCTTAGCATTAGTGAATCTCGGAGCTCTAGCCGAAGAATGAAAAAAAATGATTAAAAAAACCACAGACCTTTTGTTGTGGGCAGTTTTTGTGCTAGTTTCCATGGCAATCTGAGTTTCCTTTGTCATTGAAGCGAAACGAAATTTGAAAAAGAAGTGACTGACAGCTGTCACTACTCTCAGAAGCTAACAGACGCTGCAATGAGAAATATCATTATTGCATTTTCTGTTGGTCTGCTGGTCCTGCCACGCGCTTTTTTTGTCTCTGCCTGCCTGTCTGTCTGTTTGGCGGCCTAAATATCTACCTGTCTGTTCGTCTGTCTCTTTTTATATAAATTGCTCTAAAAATTTATTTAGCAATTTTGGAAGGGGGGTGGTCATAAAAAGCACGAGCGCTTTGTAAGTGCTTGACTATGTCAGTAGGTAATGCGTCTTTCATTGGCAAATGAGAAGGTAGATTCCTTCTTTCCCAATAGAGGTGGAATGAAATATCAATAAGAAGTGACTGACAGCTGTCACTGCCCTGTGCCGCTAACAGACACTGCAATGAGAAATCTTATCATTGCATTTTCTTCTGCTGCACTGGTCTTGTCACACCCCTTCCTCTTTGTGTGTGTGTGTGTGTGTGTGTGTGTGTGTGTGTGTGTGTGTGTGTGTGGTGTGTGTGTGTGTGTGTGTGTGTGTGCTGTGTGTGTGTGTGTGTGTGTGTTTGTGTGTGTGTGTGTGTGTGTGTGTGTGTTGTGTGTGTGTGTGTTGTGTGTGTGTGTGTGTGTGTGTGGTGTGTGGTGTGTGTGTGTGTGTGTGTGTAGTGTGGTGTGTATGTGTGTGTGTGTGTCCGCGCGTGTGTGTGTGCGTGTTTTTCTCATATCAGAAGACAATTAAATGTTGGATACCAATAGAAAGCAGCCTTGAATTGATTTATTTCTTCATTTATCTATCTATTTAAATTGTTTTATTTTGAGACTACTTTAATAAGCACTTATGTGCTTTTGTATACAAAGTCCCAAATTGCATGTAGTCTTTCAAATGTTGTTATCCTTTCCTATTTGCATATAATGGCCTATTCTTGCAAACGACAGAGGACGTTTTTTTCTTTACGTGTATGCAAGTAGTTATTATTCTTGTTCTTCTTCAATATTCAAATACCCTTCACTACCCCGTGAAGAATACTCTGGCCTGTCAGTATAAATAGCATCTCCACCTTCTGGAAATTCTGTACTTGGAATTTCATTATGTATGACCCTCTCTTTTATCCCTCTCTTTGTTTCTGCTTGTTCCCTACTTCCTGCCATATCCTCCGTGTCTATTTTCTGTCTGCTTGGTGCATTCTCGTCCCTTTCCCCCCAAAGTCTTAAAATAAAGCAGTTCTCTCTCACACCAAATCGGATGTGCAGGGCTTGACTTATCAGGCACTTAACGGCAGCACAGCGCATTTTCGCTCCTCTGACAGACAACAATAGTTGCTGTCTTTGCATTAAACGACAATGAAGGAGATAGACCCTTTACATCCGTTCTGCTAATCTCTTTGTTTCAATGCTTAGCATGTTCTCAATGCCTCCTGTGTTGTGCATTGTGCAGATATTTCATGGTTTTCTATAAAGACGTTCAGTCATCACTCCTAATCAGACATACTGTCAGTGTTTGTCAGCTAAGGTATCCTTAGCAAGAAGAGTATGCTTTGAACTGTATCTTCTGAGAGAGAGAGAGAGAGAGAGAGAGAGAGAGAGGAGAGAAGAGAGAGAGGAGAGAGAGAGAGAGAGGAGAGAGAGAGAGAGAGAGAGAGAGAAGAGAGAGCAGAGACAGAGACAGAGACAGAAAACAGAGACAGACAGACAGACAGAAGACAGACAGACAGACAGACAGACAGACAGACAGACAGAGACAGAACAGAGACAAGAGAGAAGGGGGGGTGCAAACTATGTGGGAACAGCATTTTCGCTCAGAAACAGACACACAGACAGAGGCGCCGCACAAGCACACACACACACACACACACACACACACACACACACACACACACACACACACACACACACACACACACACAGTCACTCTGTCAGAGTGAGCATGCTAAGGATCACTAATCAGAGGTGTAAAGTCTCAGCTTTGTGGACACGACATGTACAGATAACACATACATACAAAGGGACAGACAACATTACATATAATACGTGTAAGGTGTCTAAATAAGGTGCATGGACTAAAAACAGATGGTCAGCTTTTTACCATCATCTAGGGCTTTGTACGTACACAGCAGCTGGCAAGTCCTTCCATCTTAAGGAGGCTCCATGCAGCCACGATGGCTTAGCTGAGAGAGAGATGGACACAGGGAAAGGGCTGAGTTGAAGACAGGATCAATGGAACGAGAGAGAATGGATTGGGTTAACGTAGGGGACCGTGTATAGGAAGTTTCAGATTAAAGTTGAATTGCTGAGGGCTTTAATTGATCCCTGAGGATTCTTGAAATAGTAATATTGATGCATATGGAGTGCAGAATTACATTCTTTCGTTGATTTTGTTGCGTAATTTTTCCTTGAAATTAAGATAGATAACTAATACTAGAGACGGGACAGCGCAGTGGTCAGAGCACTCGCTTTCCCCAAGTTAAGCAGCATCGAGCGTGATGACTAGTTGGATGGGTGACCTTTTGAGCGCCTTGACCTTAGTACAGTCCCCCAGTTCACCCAGCTGTAAATGGTTACCTGCCCTCTTGAGCGTCAGGTAAGGTAAAGCAGCAAAGGAGAGGAGACAGGCGCCAGCCTCAATATGTTAACCTCTGGAGAAGTGATGTCTCTGATGCCTCACTCCCCAATGACCATATAGGCTATGGGACACTTTAACCTTTTACCTTTTCACTAATACTACAATGTTGGGGTATGTTCTCAAATGAACAGACATTCTGTATTTTTTGTAAAAATGGTCTGTTTCTTTTTTCAGCTATATCTGCCTTCATCTTTGTTTATTATTAAACACACACACACACACACACACACAAACACACACACACACACGCACGCACGAACGCACTCACACACACACACACACGCACGCACACACGCACGCACGCATGCACGCACACACACACACACACACACACACACACGCACATACACACACATACACGCGCGCGCGCGCACGTACTCACCCCACACACACACACAGACACACACACACACAACCAACACACACACACACACACACACACACACACACACACACACACACACACACACACACACACACACACACGCACGCACGAGGGCACGCACGCACGCAAGTACACACACACACTTACTGACTGACTGACTGACTGACTGACTGACTGACTGACTGACGTACTTACTTCCTTCCTTCCTTCCTTCCTTCCTTCCTTCCTTCCTTCCTTCCTTCAAGAAAGGAAGGACTCTCTCTCCCACACCAAAGTGGGATGTGCTGGGTGTGATTGGTCAGGTGCTTAATGGCAGCGCAACGCATTAATTTTTTGTTCGTATGACAGACAACAATAGTTGTTATATCAGCCTTCGACAACGTAGAAAAATAGAAAACACCTGAAAAAGTGCAATGGGGCTGAACTAACCAGAATAAAAAAAATAATTAAATATTTTGGGGAAAAAAATCCATATAAGAGGCACGTGCTCTTTGTAAGTGCATGACTATGTCAGTGGGTAATGCGTCTTTCATTGGCAAATGAGAAAGTAGATTCCTTCTTTTTCTATAGAAGTGGAATGAAATATCAATAAGAAGTGACTGACAGCTGTCACTGCCCTGTGCCGCTAACAGACACTGCACTGAGAGATCTTATTATTGCATTTTCTTCTGCTGCACTGGTCTTGTCACACCCCTTCCTCTGTGTGTGTGTGCGTGCATGCGTACGGTTGTGCGTGCCCGCAGGTGTGTGTGTGTGTGTGTGTGTGTGTGTGTGTGTGTGTGTGTGTGTGTGTGTGTGTGTGTGTGTGTGTGTGTGTGTGTGTGTGTGTGTGTGTGTGTGTGTGTGTGT
>CM060328.1:51553167-51558167 GCA_030674155.1 Stramonita haemastoma
CTCTCTCTCTCTCTCTCTCTCTCTCTCTCTCTCTCTCTCTCTCTCTCTCTCCACTTCCGCGACCATCTCCTCGACAATCACTCCTGCCTCAATGCACCCTATCCCACACCAGGTTTCTACCCACCTCTGCCTGTCTGACTGTTCGTCTCCCTCTATGTCTCACTATGTCCATGTACCTCCCACGCGTACTTAAAGAGTATTTTCTGTTCGGTACTGATTTTCAGAGAACCTTAATTCCAGAGCTTGTGATGAAATCCCATCTGCCCCACTAAGTAGGGGTTTTTATTTCCCCTAACGTTCAGTGCCTGTCAACCTGTAGCTTCTGGATGGGCTGTTGATTAAACATTTATTGACGCAGTGATTCAGTGTGTGGACATCCCAAAGTGGAAATAAAGGATAATAAAGAATCACTTAAAGAAGCAGATAGTTTTGAGAATGTTTATTAATGATCCTTAGAAAAATAAGCGATGTTCGTGTGGATGTTTGTAAATGACCTTTAGAGGAAATAAGTAATTTTTGTGAGGCAATAAACAAACAAAATCCTTGAGATGAGGATAGTAGGAGACATCAGCAGAAACATTTAGGTAAAAACAACAACAGGCTTTGGATCCAATTTCGTCATTTTAAAAAATGTTTTCCTTTGCTGGGGCTCCAGGGTTCATCTGTGGTGAGATGTTTGCGTATGCAACTGTTTTTGCTCCCACCCTCTTAATAAGGTAGCCGCATTCCGACTTCAGGAAATAATCTCCCAGTGAAAAAGAATGTTGTAAATGTGATAATAAAAACAGCACTGATCAGGGAAAATTAAACACGTTTTATAATATAAAAAACATGTTTGACAGATGATGTTATCAGAACAATTATACAGAGTTCATAAGGAATTAAAAACAATATTGTAAATATAAAAAGGGAGAAGTTTGCAAGGGAAAAATATCAATCTGTTAGACAACTGCCGGTGCTGGTAACAAGGATCCATGCTGCAGTGCTGTTCAGCAAAGCATTCTGTCTTGTAACCTCGCCAGCCATAGTGGCCATGATTATCAGGGCTGCCACGATGCAAAGAAGTTAACATTCAGATCAAACACGTCCACAAACCACCACAAGTGTTTGCTAACAATCCCTATCACCATCACCGTCACCACAGCTAGACACACCCAACAATATTTATTTACAATATATAATAATATCTTTTTGATGTATACACAGTTTCAGTTAGGGAAAAATCCTATGCCAAATCATAAAAACAAAAACCAAGAAAACAAACGCCAGATTTCCCTAGACAGACACACACCACAAGCTAACAACAAGCAAAAAGAAGCACGAGCCGAAAATACTCTGATAGAAATGCACTAGCTGATTGTAAGAAAGCATGATAGACTTGACAGAGTTAGGTTTGTTTGGCGTCGGTGCGAGTAGGGGGGTGGGGGTGGGGTTATTTGGAAGAAAGCCATTTTATCAAAACAAAGGCCAAGGGAGAATAAATCCTGATGCTGAAAAGCATCCTGTTGTTGGGTTCCACACTATCAGAAGCAGGAAGGAAATGTCCTTTATTATCAGATCATTGAACAAAGCGTAGCTTCAATTCAACCTCATTGTATCTCTTTTACAGCGGGAGTTTTAGTATCATAGCTGAGTATTATAACTGAGTGTTGTTTTATTAGCGATGATATTGTTTTTTGAATTCAACATTTTGCAAGATATAAAATAGAGATACGTTAAAACTTTACAACAAAAGAAACTAGATAGGGTTTTTCGAAATAGGAAAAAAACCAGAATGCCTGTTGTGAAAAGGCAGAGTAGTATAAAAGTCAAAGTGGTTGTTTTTCAGTTAAACTGATATCCATCTTAGCCAAAAGAATCATCAGTCATCTAAGAGGATAGATCTAATAAACTATGGTGGGAAACACGCTTAAATAGAATTGGTCATTTAAACTCTGATGATTTTTTTCCATTAAGCATTTTGGTGGTATCATAAAACACACTATTATTTCCCAGCCATGTTACAACCACGACATTTAACTTGCCAAGCGCTTCTGTTTAAAATTCTCCCCCGTGGGGATGTCGGGGGCCTGTCAGTATGAATAACATCCCCACCTTCTGCAAATTCTGTGCCGGGAATTTCCTCTCTTCTATCACTCGCTTGGTTTCTGCCTTGTTCCTTTTCTTCCTGTCGCCTCATTCTTGTATGTTTTCTGCCTTTGGCGCCCATTCTCCTGCCTTTTTCCGGAAAGACTTAAAGGATATTTCTCTCTCATGCCGAACTCGAATGTGCTGGGCCTGACTTGTCAGGCGCTTAACGGCAACGCAAAACATTTTGCGCTCATAAGATAGACCACCAATAGTTGATGTCTGAGCGTTTGATGATAAAAAATAAGAAAGTTTTAAGATCAATTCCAGTAAAATGACTTTCAAGCCATCAATTTTGTTCAGAAAAAAACTAAAGTATAATGAAACACAAATTACTTAATTGTTAAGCTTACACAAAAAATCTGCTAAATATTGTATGTCGAAGTCAGGAAAATGCTCATACTGCTATAAACCAGAATTTTTACAAGCACAATAGAGAATAGAACGTACCTGAAATAATGATTATCTAACAAAACTTTGTTTGTCCCCCTCTTCCTTTCCACTCCCCACTTGTTCTTGCTGTTCCTGTTGTTGCTGCTGTTGCTCTCCTCCTCCTCTTCTTCTTCTTGCCCTTGCTCTCTTTGTTGTGTTGTTGTTGTTGTTTTGTTGTTGTTGTGTTGTTGTTGTTGTTGTTGTTGTTGTTTTCGTCTGTCTCTTGTTTTCTTCTTTTGTTGTTCTTGCTCTCTTCTGTATGTCTTGTTGTTGTTGTTGTTGTTGTTGTTGTTGTTGTTGTTGTTGTTGTTGTGTTGTTCTTTTCTTCTTCTTCTTCTTCTTCTTCTTCTTCTTCTTCTTCTTCTTCTTCTTCTTCTTCTTCTTCTTCTTCTTCTTCTCCTCCTCCTCCTCCTCCTCCTCCTCCTCCTCCTCCTCCTCCTCCTCCTCCTCCTCCTCCTCCTCCTCCTCCTCCTCCTCCTTCTCCTCCTCCTCTTCCTCTTTCAGTCTTACGTTTCACTATAAAAAAGATCACAACCTTGCATCTTCTCTATACTCCTTCCTCTCCCCACCCAATCCTGTTCTCAATGTGTGCTTTGTTTTGCATTGTTCCGGTCTTTCTGAGCCTCCTCCAATCACACAGAGAAGCATTGCACTCATCACTAGTTAGTCTGACATACAGGACAAGATTCGTCAGCTTAGGTCAGGTCTGCAGCAGACTTGAGAGAGGGGAAAAGAGAAGAGAGAGAGAGAGAGAGAGAGAGAGAGAGAGAGAGAGAGAGAGAGAGAGAGAGAGAGAGAGAGAGAAAAGAGAGAGAGAGAGAGAGAGAGAGAAGAGAAGAGAGAACAGTAACGCATCACAGACACACAGACACACAGACACACACAGACACACAGACACACAGACACAGACACACAGACACACAGACAACAGACACACACACAACACACACACACACACACACACACACAACAACACACACACAGAGGAGACAAGAGACTGACACAACACACGACACCACCATCACAACACACACACAGCACAAACACACAACACACAACACACACACACACACACACACACACACACACACACACACACACACACACACACACACACACACACCACAGCTAAACCGCAGAAAGACGTAACCAATTTGCTAAAGGTTATTTCTGAACACAGCAATACCTCCCCTCCCCACATCAGCCCGGAAGCTGCCTACACACACGCTGTGACGTGTGCGGAAGCGGAAGCACGTCGGCAGACGGATACCCGCCAGTTTGGCACTGGGCAAGCGCAGCTGGTACTGTCCCCTGATTTGTCAATGGGTGATTGTGGGATCCTCCTCCCGAGCTAATGTGATGTTTTAGGGGCAGAATTAGAAAAGGAGAATAAGAATGGGGACGGAGATAGCGAAAAAAAAGAGATGCAGAGGTGCATCTGTGATTGTTATCTGTCTGTCTGTCTGTCTGTCTGTCTGTCTCCTCTACTATCTTACCTACTACTCTGCTGCCTGCTCTACCTACCTACCTACCTACCTACCTACCTACCTACCTACCTACCTACCTACCTACCTACCTACCTACCTTTCGTCCGTTCGTCTTCTTCTTCTCGTCCTATCTATCTATCTATCTATCTATCTATCTATCTATCTATCTATCTATCTATCTATCTATCTATCTATCTATCTATCTATCTATCTATCTATCTATCTATCTATCTATCTGTCTGTCTGTCTGTCTGTCTGTCTGTCGTATGCTTCGTTGTCTGTCTGTCTAACAACTACTTTACCCCATCTGCTTATCATCAGTCTAGGCCTCTAACGTTTCAAAGTGTGTGATGCAGTTTTGCCGAGTGACGTTGTCTGTATCCTGCTTTGTGTTACAGTTTATTAAAAAAGGTACATTATTATGGACCTCTTTAGCTTTTTGTCTTGTATAGTTCTGTATTTGCATACCACTGTAATTCACAGCAGATTTCTCTGCGTCAAATTCGAGCTGCCTTTCCCGGGAAAGACGTCGTCGGCCACAAGAGCAGCGCCACCCAGTAAGGTTTTGTTTCTTTTGCTATCTGCATGTCATTGTTTCCTATTTAAATCTCTCTCTGTCTCTCTCTGTCTCTCTCTCTTCTCTTCTCTGTCTCTTCTCTCTCTCTCTCTCTCTCTCCTCTCTCTCTCTCTCTCTCTCTCTGGCCTATGGCCATAGCTGGAATATTCTAGCCTAACAAGCAGATGAGCCTCTCGGCAATAATTCCATTTCTGCTCAAAAACAGAGTTGACGACAGCTTAAACAATAATTGTAGTATTTAACTTCTTACGGCAAAAATCTTCGCCATGATATGAAAGGCCACATTTACAGACGAAATATTATTAGATTGCTTTTATAAACGGAAACAGAAAGGGAACGGCGCGAAATGATGTCAAGACGGAATATTCCAAACTGGG
>CM060328.1:51563167-51568167 GCA_030674155.1 Stramonita haemastoma
GATTCTCTTCATTTATGTCTTGTTCTTGTATAATTTGAGAGTCTCTTGCACTGTTCTCGATCTTGATTTCTCTCAAACTGCTGTCATCCATGATCACAGCCATTAGAGGATATCACGAGATTGAAGTGTATTTGTGCAGACTGATGTGTGTTGATATAGATATATATATCCTATTCTGTCATGTTTGGCCACTGCTTTGACGCGTTTACCTGTCCCAAGATCCAAATTAATGCTAATTTACCAATATTCACCTTTGAGTTGCTCTAGAATGTTTTTCTCTGCGTTCCTACTGTTGATCCTTCTCGCCTTTTTTTTTCTCCTACACCCTTGCTATAAGCTTTTGCTCAATCCCTACCTTTTTTTAAAAGACTTAAAAGATCTCTCCCACGTCGAAGTCGAACGCGCTAGGCCTGACTTGTCAGACACTTAATGGACAGCGCAAAGCAAGACATTTTTGCTCATTATTCATGACAGGCAAAGACAGTTGTTATTTGAGTGTTTGACGAAGAAGAAGAAGAATGCACTCAGTTATCTTCATACCCATCATGGCGCCATGGCTGTTCTTATCGCATGTCAGTCTGTGATGGTCTTGCTTTTGTGCATGCATTTGTGTGACATTGCTGTCGTATGGTGCAATTTTTAGCAGTTTTGATATTGTATGTATTTCTATCTGTGCTGTTCTTAAGTGTATGTCTAGCTCTGATGGTTTTGCCATATATGCTTCTGCTTGTGACGCCTGGGTCTTATTTTGATGTGTTGTACTCTGCTCTTTATGGGATGACTACATATGTTGATTAAATTTCACAGACACTGATATGTCCTCCAGAAAGTAGCACATAGTAATTAGGTAATAGGATGAATTAAACTTAGTCAACAATGCACACAGCTGTCAGATTCCCCCGCTTTCAGCTCCTCTCAGCTGCTAATTAATCCATGTCATCCCAGCCCAGACGGGGCCAGCTGGTGCTAACTATAGAAGGAACTAAACACACACACGTGGACTAGGTAAAAGGAAAGGGCGCGCTAACTGGGTGACGTTGGATTTAGTGCCCTGTGTACACGCACGAAATTTGCAATGTCATAGAAATTCGATGATGAGAACTGTGTGATTCTGAAATATCTGTTTCTTCTTCTCCGTCAAACTCTGAGACAACAACCTGTTGTCTGCCTTATGAGCAAACTTGCGTTGTGCTGCTGTTAAGCGCTGACAAGTCAGGTCCAGGGCATGCACTTCAGCGTGGAGAAAGATATTTCAAGTGTCTCTAGGGAAAAAAAGCAGGAGAATGTACGTAGAAGGTAAAAATAGGCAAGAAGGGACGTGACAGAAAGAGAATGAACAATGCAGAAACAAAGAAAGTTATAGACAAGTAGGAAACCCTAGCACAGAATTTCCAGAAGGTGAGGATGCTATTCATACTGAGAGGTCCCCGGCATCTCCACGGGGGAGTCACTGACCTCTAAGACCCTTTCTCTGTAAAGCTCCCGGGTGTGATTCGCTGATGCACTTTACCCCAAGAAGAGTGCGGCAACCTCCAGCACACTAAGTTCAACTGTCTTCATCTGAGTTTACGACAGGGAGTTTAGAACCTTACTTTGAATAGAACCACGTTTCTTATTGCTGCAGTTCGTTTGTGTGAGAAGAGTGCATGTTGCACCGGGGAGTTTTGGTTTATAGCATCAATCTAAATCTACATAGCATTCAGAGTGTGGATGCTGTGGAATCAAGTTGAAGTGAATGCCTCCACTGAGCCAAAGTCCAGCGCCACTTTCACCTCTGGGCAAAGAGGCCAGTGCAGAACTGTGCACCGGCTGACACCTCTGCTTCTAGCCTAGGAAAAAATATGGTGTAAAAAAAAGTTTTTTTTTAAATAGGGAGAACACATACTTATAAAATTTGTAGGAGTGAGGTGATGATACTTCAACAGAGAGATAATAATTACAAGAATGAAGTGAGGGATAACAAACAAACAAATAAACAAACAAGCAAGAAAAACAAACAAGCAAAAAAATAAATAAAAAAATTGCAGTGTTTTTCGTTTTTTTTTTTTTTTTTTTAATAAAAATATTGCTGAGATGCAGAGCAGTAGAAGTTAGTAGAAGTAGTATAGTAGTAGTAGTAGTAGTAGTAGTAGTAGAGTAGTAGTAGTAGTAGTAGTAGTAGTAGTATAGTAGTAGTAGTAGTAGTAGTAGTAGAAGTAGTAGTAGTAGTAGTAGTAGTAGTAGTAGAGTATGTAGTAGTAGTATAGTAGTAGTAGTAGTAGTAGGTAGTATAGTAGTAGTAGTAGTAGTAGTAGTAGTGTATAGTAGTTGTTGGGACAACTCTCTCTCTCTCTCTCTCTCTCTCTCTCTCTCTCTCTCTCTCTCCTCTCTCTCTCTCTCTCTCTCTCTCTCTCTCTCTCTCTCTCCCTCCTCTCTCATACCCTGGCATAATAGGCTGATGAGTTTTTTAACATGTATTTGTTTAATTTCACAGCAATGAAAGAAGGAATAAAAACCAGAGTCTGATGCCAGGTGGAAACAATGATCGCTGTATCCAACTGTTCATGTCTTCCTGCAAACATCTCCGCCATGCTAATGAAAGGTTAGCAGGCCACATTTACAGACGAAATTTTATTGGATTGTTTTTTATAACTGGAAGCAGAAAGGGAACGATAACTCAGTGATGTCAAGGGGAAATATTCCAAACGCGGCAGATCGATCACGCACTTTAGAAGTGAGCATTGCTCAACATTTTTCATGAGATGTAGGAAGGAAAATGATCAATTACAGAAAAATAGAATAGTATTTTGATATTTTTTAAAATTAAAATTAAAAATATGTATATAGGAGTATGTAATGTGTATAGGAATATTGTATGTACATATATATATATATATATATATATATATATATATATATATATATATATATATATATATATATAATGTAACACAACACACAGATATATATATATATATATATATAATATATATATATATTATATATATATTATATATATATATATATTATGTACATACACACATATGTATGTGTACAATATAAATATGATATGTATAGATATATATATATAGATATAATATATATATATATATATATATATATATATATATATATATATATATATATTGTTAGTTATAGTTATGTGTTGTTGTTGTTATTTGTTGTGTGTGTGTGTGTGTGTGTGTGTGTGTGTGTGTGTGTGTGTGTGTGTGTGTACGTACATTGTCTTATAAATTTCAAGAGTTCCAGAAGTTCATAAAACAGTTCATGTGTTATACTCATCGTTTATGAAAACCACACACACACACAACACACACACACACACACACCACACAAGCACACACACACACACACACACACACACACACACACCCACACACACACACACCCACAACCACACAACACCACAACACACACACAACACAGGTGTGTGTGTTGTGTGTGTGTGTGTTCTATAAACGATGAGTATAACACATGAACTGTTTTATAACTTCTAGAACTCTTGAAATTTATAAGACAATTTATGTTTTAATCCATCGTTTGTAGTGCAAACTCTTTATAGAAAATAGTGCACTGAAGTTTTTTTTAATGCATATTGCTCAATTTTGTTCGTGTAGATGTAGTACAAAATGATCAATTACATATATTTTAAAAATATCTTTTTATAAGTTTATACTTGTTTTATAACGCAAATAACTCACGGCAAAATGTTGCATGAACTTTTGAAACTAGTTCTGATTAATTTACAAAAAAAGTAAAATACCAGTGACAAAATCGTTGCTGTGGTTTTTTTTGTAATACAGTGAGCAGGTGAAGTTGGATGTCTCTTTTTTCTGACACTTAAATGTCTGCTTTCTTGTTTGAACATCCTGTTGCTGTCAGTCTGTTGCCTAAGCTTCCTGAATGTTTCAGAACAAAGTTCAGACCTGCTCTTTCTGTAGAATCTTGAAGTATTTTTATTATTGATATTCTGACAGGGAGGAAATGATATACATTTTATAAAAAGTTAAGAAACTTTTAGCTTTGTCTCAGACAGCCTAAAGTACTATGTAAGCTAGTATGTTTTTTTTCAAAATGCCAATTTTGTCAGTATACCAGCCACAAGGCAGATAAATAGAAAAAACAACAGCAGCAAAAAAGTGTAGGCTAAAGATGGTTGATCGTTGGTCTAGAGGTAACGCACCTTCTAGAAAGCAAACCGTCCGGTTTGATATGGTCCGGGTTTATTCCCGTTTGTGCCCCAAACCCCCCCCCCCCCCATCCATTTAACCGTGAGTGGTGGTCTGGATGCTAGTCTTTCGGATGAGCTAAAAACCAAGGTCCCGTGTGCAACATCCGTTTAGCGCACGAGAAAGAACCCAAGGCAACAAGACTTGTCCCTGACAAATTCTGTAGACAGTGTCACTCTGATAGGGAAGCTATGCACGTGCAGACAGAAAAATATGGTGGGCTATGCACTCTTTGTGGAAAGAGCAGCCTGAATTTGCACAGTAGTTCCTGCCTGACTTAAAGTGTATTACAACCCGAAAACAAGACAAAATATGATAGGAATCTGATAAACAATTCTTAGTACAGCACCCAAGACTGAAACTAATAGATAAGATAAAAAAAAGATAACGAAAATATCTATCACTACCACTCACTACATAACACAGCTATTGGCATAGTGTAAAACACCCTGTGGTACCACCATGTGACGAAGTACATCATCATGGTAAGTCAGTAGCTATTATGCACAGGTCGTTCCCCCTTCTCCTTCCCAGCTCTTAGGGGTACTTGTCTGCTTCCTCGAACGCTCAGAACACCATGTGATGTTGTCTGTCATATAAGCGAAAATGCGTCGCGCTGCCGTTAAGCGCCTTACAACTCAGATCCAGCGCATCGACTGCAGCGGGGGAGACCATTAATATCTTTTACGTCTTTTCTGGACAAAAATGGTCACCGAAGATCCGGAGAGCAGAGAGATCAACCTAGTCCTATTGTGACCTCAAAGTTGTCCA
>CM060328.1:51570667-51580667 GCA_030674155.1 Stramonita haemastoma
CTTTCCTTTGCATCACGATTTATTTTGTATGCAATCAACTGAAGAAATAAGAGATTCTGTAGAAATTGATTTTATGTTAATGAATACAACATTTAAAACATTATTGATTACGACGCACGTGGATTTTTTGTTATGAATATTCAAAGATATGGCTGATGTAATTTTCTTGGTTATAGAGCTGATTCTCTCTCCATCTCCATCTCTCCTCCTCTCACTCCTCATCCTCATCCTCATCCTCATCACTCTCTCTCTCATCTTTATTAATTAATATATATATTTATTATATATATATATATATATATATAATATATATGTATAATATATAATACTGTTACTTTCTCTGTATCTCTCTCTCTCTCTTCTCTCTCTCTCTTTCTCTTCTCTCTCTCTCTCTCTCTCTCTCTCTCTCTCTCTCTCTCTCTCTCTCTCTCTCTCTCTCTCTCTCTCTCTCTCTCTCTCTCTCTCTCTGTAGTATAATGATAAATACAGCGTGGGAACCACACAGGACGACACGACAAGGTTCCTCCCCCAAACAGTTCAACCTTGCCAAGGCTTGTTCTTTTCAAGTTAACGTGTTTGTGTGATTTTTTTTTAACGCGCAGCAGTTTTGATTTCTGCAAATAGGGAAGATTAGCTTTTAACATGTGAGAACTTCATTTCAATATCTGAGAACTACAGAATCAAAACCACCATCCGACAATGAAAGAAAATAGTAATTGTCGAATTACTATTACAACACATATCTTCTGTGCGATATGAAAGGTTATAGGTCACGTTTACAGACGGAATATTATTGGATTGTTTTATTATAACTGAAAAACAGAAAGGGAACAGTAAGTGAGTGAAGCTGAACTGGCAGATGTCAATCAAATGGGGCTGATTGACCAGGCACTTTCTAGCCAGCAGTATTGCTCAACTGAAGTTTTACATGTGTAGGTGTAGCATAAAGCGATCAATCACAGAACAAACAAGCTTTGCTGCATATCGAAAAGTCAGGGTTTCTGTTCATTGCGTTTTGAAATTTCAATAACACATATTATGTGTGTGGGATTCTTATACAACTTGGAGTAGATCAAGTTGTTTTTATTCTGGATCTTGAGGTCTACATTTGTCTGTATCCATAATGTTGCTGCCATTCAGTTATTGAAGTTAAGGGTTGCCAGAATCTGTCAGAGTTAAATTTAGAACAGTACTATTCTGCACAGAGCTGTTGTCTGTTTCATTCAGGTTCTAACAGATAGGAATTTTATTCTCAGAAAACCTATGAATTATAAACTTTTCCCTTCCAATATAAGGTAATTATAAAAGAGGACAGTTTTTCTATTTCACAAAAAGATAATAAGTAAAAGACTATTTTTGGACATAAGACTGCGTACATCTACACTATGAGCTGTTTGAGTTCAAAAGAAATCCGTAAGACTTTTATGGGATTCAAACCTGGCACCTTCCAGTCTGTAACCCAAGCCCTAACTACAGTGATGGTCTTATTATAATTACATTGGTCTGCTGTGGGCCCACACTGTCTATCTATGTTGGTTGCATTATATTTTGCATGTCTAAGTATCATTATTTTGTGTGGAGTGTGTCTTAAATATCCTTCATGTGATGTTTACATCATTTTTATTTACCTTTACACTCAGTGACATCTATTTCAGAAGAGAAAAGTGTACAATATAATCTGCACAGTACATCATGTACTATCTTTGATCGCTGAAGAATGCTGTGTGTGTGTAGTGGAGTACTTTTACCCAGGGAGAATACGCCCCGACAGCGAACTAAGTTCAACTGTCTGTGTCTGAGTTTAGGAGCGAGATTTTACTTCCCACTTTGAAAAGGACAACTTTCTTGTTGGAGCAATTTCAGTTGAGTTTGTTGAATGTGTGTTGCACTAGAGAAGGTTGGTTTATAGCGCCAATCTAATCTTCACAGGGATCAGGCCATGATGTTGTGGCCACAAGGTGAAGCGAATGTCTCACTCAGCCAGAAGTCAGTGCCCCCTTGACCTCGCAGGGTTAAAGGGACTGCACTGATGAACTGTGCACTGGTGGTACGAACCCTTGTTGTCTCGAAAGAAACGAATCAAATGATGTATCATTTGTAAGAGAAACGGACAACATGATGAAAATAAGGTTTTATCAGAAAGATATCGACGATATGAATAAAGCAAGTGATACCTTCTCTCAAACAACAAAACCAAACCAAATTCCGAAGAAACAGCAAAAATAACAGCACCAAACTCCAAACAAGTCCCTCCCTACCACCCGCCCTCGCTCGCTCCGAAAGAAAAAGGCACAGCTGAGCTGACAAAACTGCATAATAATAAAACACAGAAAATAACAAACAGAACAAACAAACAAAACACAAACATAATATATCAGTATACTTTACAGGTACCTAGGCTCAGCACACAATCAAAAACACAGTTTATTATCTGTAGAAATTGATGAACAG
This sequence comes from Stramonita haemastoma, assembly GCA_030674155.1. Classification (NCBI taxonomy): domain Eukaryota; kingdom Metazoa; phylum Mollusca; class Gastropoda; order Neogastropoda; family Muricidae; genus Stramonita; species Stramonita haemastoma. Next base: position 51,573,119 of record CM060328.1, read on the forward strand.
TTTTTAAAAACACCACTATACTCACATTAATTTCAGCGAGAAGAAGAAGAAATATAAAGATGGAAGAATAAGAATAAAAAGAAGAAAATGGACAAAAGAAGAAGAAGAAGAAGAAGAAGAAGAAGAAGAAGAAGAAGAAGAAGAAGAAGAAGAAGAAGAAGAAGAAGAAGAAGAAAAGAAGAAAAAGAAGAAGTAAAAGAAGAAGAAGAAGAAGAAGGAAAGAGAAGGAGAAAGAAGAAGAGAAGAAGAAGAGAAGAAGAGAAGAAGAAGAAGAAGAGAAAAGAAAAGAAGAAGAAGAAGAAGAAGAAGAAGAAAAGAACACAACACAACACAACAACAACAACAACAACAACAACAAGAAGTAGTAGTCTGAAGAGATTGATTGTGAAGAATTAGGAAGAACTGGAAGAAAAATTGCAAAAATGCGAGAAAGAACTTGCGATGAATTGCGAAGAATCGCACAGAAGTTACCAAAAGAGAATTGAAAAGAATTTAAAAGAAGAATTACAAAAATTAAAACTTCAAAGAGAATAATTCTGGAGAAGAATGCAAATAGAATAATTCTGGAGAAAGATGCCAAATAGAATAATTCTGGAGAAGATGCCAAAAAAATGTGAAGGAGAAAAAAGAATAAGAAGTTCATGGACAAGAGCAAAAAGTAACACTATCAGTAATCGCTGCACACACTTCCTCCAACAGCGGTTGCACACCATGAGTCAGTAAAGGGCAATGCATGGTATCACCACATCACACGGCACCACAACCGGTCACTTTTTGTACTGCACACACCACCCATTTCCCTCCCAACCCCTTTCCCAGTGTTTCCAGAGAACAGAGAATGGAGAAGTCAGCGACCCCATGCCCTGCTGTAACCTGAGGGTTGTTCCTCAGTCTGTGCAGACTTGGTACTTGGAACATGAACACTGCATCATGTCGACACTTCTTTCTGTTTATGGGGACAAAGACCGAAAAGAGGAGAGTAGTGGTATTTGAATGGTGGAAGCACAAAAACAGACGCTATTTTCTAGTTCTTGTTCTTTTAATTCTTCTTTGCATTCTCTTTTTTTTTTATTCTGTTTTGCATTGTTATTGTTGATGCTGTTGTTGTTGTTGTTGTTGTTGTTGTTGATGTTCTGTTGTTGTTGTTGTTCTTGTTCTTGTTGTTGTTGTTGTTGTTGTTTTCTTCTTCTTCTTCTTCTTCTTCTTCTTCTTCTTCTTCTTCTTCTTCTTCTTTCTTTTTCTTCTTTCTTTTTCTTCTTCTTCTTCTTTCTTCTTCTTCTTCTTCTTTCTTCTTCTTCTTCTTCTTCTTCTCTTCTCTTCTACTTCTTCTTCTTCTTCTTCTTTTCCTCCTCCTCCTCTGCCTCTTCCTCTTCCTCTTCTTCCTCTCCTTCTTCTTCATTAGACGTTAAGACAGCAACTTCTGTTGTCTGTCATAATTATGAGCAAAATCGCGTTATGCTGCCATTAACTGCCTCACAAGTCAGGCCCAGTGCATCTTGACTTCGACGTGAGAGATAACTATCTTATAAGTCTTTATGGAAAGAAAGGATAGAAAAAGGACCAATAAGGCAGAAATAGTCAAAAAAGGAGGCGACACGAAAACCAGAACAAAGAAAAAACTAGGAGATGGATAGAAAACAGGAAATTACTAGCAAAGACTTTCCAGAAAGCGGGGATGCTTTTTATTACGGACAGTTCCCCAGAATTCCCACGAGGGAAAAAGACGTCTAAAGGATTGTAGAGATTTCGACAGGGCTGACAAAGAGATACACAAATTGAAACAGGGAGGCCGATCACTCACCGAGAAGTGGATAGAGTAATATAGCTGGGGCCAGTTAAGGATAGAGGGGGTAAATGCATCTTGGATCAATACATAGACTGATCGAAAGTGGGGCCAGAGAGAGAGAGAGAGAGAGAGAGAGAGAGAGAGAGAGAGAGAGAGAGAGAGAGAGAGAGAGAGAGAGAGAGGAGAGAGAGAGAGAGAGAGAGAGAGAGAGAGAGAGAGAGAGAGAGAGAGAGAGAGAAGACAGACAAGACACAGACAACAGCAGACAGGCAGACAGACAGACAGATGACACAGAAACAGAAACAGAGACAGAGTTAGAGATAGAACAGAGAGACAGAGGAGAGACATACATGCAGACTGAAAAACAGAGACAGAGAGAAAGAGACAAGGAAAGAGAGACACAGAGAGACAAAGACAGACAGAGGGAGAAAATAACTAAATCAGATATACAGATAGAGACAGGGGTTAGTGATCAACCAAGTAAATCAAACAGGAAAGACACACAGAGAGGCGCAAAGGGACTAACTAATTCTTATGGGCATACAAACAGAATCACTAAACACACACATACACGCGCGCGCGCACACACACAACACAGATATACACAAAAACATACACACAAACACACACACACACACACTAGACAACACACACACAATTTAAAGCCATATTTGCCTATCATTTCTAAGACTTCTATTGAAGAAGTTCTCCATGATGTTGACCTAATGTTTGATATTGCTAAAAGTTTACAGTCAAGTCCCATAGGGCATTAAATTTTGTTATAATTAATGAAGTTTTTGTTGTATTTTTTATTCAATTTTGTATTTTCATTAATTGTGATGTTGTTTATCACATTCTGTTTGTTAATATGTTATATTTATGCACACACACACAACACAGCGCGCACGCGCGCATACACACATACATACACACACAATTTCAATTTTTCCTTTTGATCGTCTGGTATCACTTAAAGTGGAAAAGACGTTAAACTGAAACTACTACTACTACTACTAACATACCCCACATACACACATACACACACACACATACACACACCACTACACACACACACATCACACATACACATGTTATAACTATTACCCTATCAAATCATTTTAACAGATTTACAGCTCACATTTTCATAAACATCATTATATTAAAGTAGGTTTTAGCAAATTCTAAATGTTGAAAAAATAAAACACGTGTTGCAATGCAATATATTCCTGTTTTATTTTCAGACTTCTGTAATGGTATGAGAGCGGACAGAAGAAAACACCCTAAAAGAACGTGAATGAAAAGTATAAATGTTTCCCTCTTTTACCGCCATACACATACTGGCATCCATACTGACATCCTTGTAAGAAGCTGGTCCACCCAACCCCCAACACGCAGCCCCACCCCCACCCCCCACCCCCCACCCCCCACCCGTCTCTGCCCTATATCTTGCTCACCATCTAAACCAATCAAATGTAACGTTATATAGACACAGTTTCCATTTTGTTTGGCGACAAATGTTGTGCTACAAGAAAGCTTCACGTATAGATATGACGATGTCCCTTTGCACACGAATTGCACATCTCCAATTCAGGGAGATGATACATCAACACATACACCTGTCATAAAAGACGCAAAACACTTAAGAATAAAATGGCGTTTATTGAACGTCGCCGGTAAGTGTGTGTGTGCTTGTCATCATTAATATCGTCGCTGACCTCTTTACAGCTACAACTGTTTCAGTTTGGATGGTGACAACCTTTTAGAATGGACTTGTTTTCTTACAATCAGGACAAAGAGAGGAGATAAGTAGAGCGCTAAATCATTGCTTTTTTCTGTTTTATCTTCAGCTAATGCTGCCCTGTTTCTTTTTCCCTTAGCAGTTATTACTTAGGAGAGACAAGAAGTGGTGATGTTTGAAGTATGACAAGAAAGCGTCTGAAGGAAAAAGGTCATTTCTAAACAGAAGTACACAATACCTAAAGGTGGGGTGGATGTCTTGGCGGTTACAGTGATGCACATTGCGCTTGTGATTTGCTGACCTGGGTTCGAATCTCATTCAAGAAACTCCATTCCCTCCCCCCAAAAAGTTCTTTGGATAAGACTAATCATGGATATGCCGAGAGCCGTGTGCAAACGCAAACAGAACATCTGCACACACGTTAAAACCCGTTCTGCTTTTCAGAAGAGTAGGTCAGTGTGTGTCGGAAGGAGCGGATAAAAAAAAATTGACAAAACTGCATACACACGGAGACTGGATGTAGAAAAGACACACACATGCTTATTCCATTATCCTCAATAAATATAAATATGTATTTTTAAATATAATATATATATTATATATAATAATTATATAATATTAAATTAATATTTATATATATATATATTATTATTATATTATTATATATATATATATATATAAATATGGTTGTTATTTTTCTGTTTTATTCGATAAAAGAAAGCATAAATGTTTTGGTTCTTTAAGGAAAAGAGGATTTTGTCGTGAATGTCCTTAGCTGAGGAGAGCATGACGTCACCATCAGTGTTGTTGTTCAACTCTACACTACGATATCTCAGCTTTCTGTAATTTGTCAATGAAAATGTTCAGTAGAATTGCTGTAAACCAAGCAAAAGATCATATCTTCAGCTTGGTAGTCTAGTACTAGATCAAACATGAGTTTACTCGAGTTTTTTATGTTTTTTATAAAGAAGGAAGAAACAATAGTACATTGGCTTTGAACAGTTTAACTATGAGAAGAACTGATTTTTTTGCTACTTTAACTTTGCATTTTTTTTTATAGCTTTTTATTAAGCAAATTTACTTTTCTATTATGCTGTCACTAGTGTGTGCCTTTTAGTTCTTAAATAATCAAATTATTTGTTCAATTTCAATTCAAGTCAAATACTGTTTTATTTCAAACCAGAACACTTATTGTAGGTTATGAAAAAGGAGTAAAAATCTAAAGAAAAAAAGAATAAATCGCATAGTGTCATCACAGGGCTTACAGTTAACACACACCTCTTCTCTTTGGCCATAACAGGGAATCAAGAAAATGGGTTTGGGAGTCAACAGATATGCGATGTAAGACTAAACATACGTGGACTGTGTCATCACTACAGTGTGGTGCATCGTCATGATCATCATGATCATCATCATGATCATGATCATGATCATGATGATGATGATGATCATATGATCATCATCATCATCATATCATCACATCATCATCATCCATCATCATCACCACATCACACATCATCATCTCATCACACATCATCACTCATCATCATCATCATCATCATCATCATCATCATCATCATCATCATCATCATCATCATACTCATGATCCATAACAATCACATACACTCTCATCTCTCTCCTCCTCCAATCTCTCTCCTCTCTGCTCTCTCATACATCTCCCTCCTCTCCTCATCTCTCTCTCCTCTCTCTACAATCCCCTCCTCTCTCTCTCTCTCTCTCTCCTCTCTCTCTCTCTCCTCTCTCTCTCCTCTCCCTCTCTCTCTCTCTCTCTCTCTCTCTCTCTCTCTCTCTCTCTCTCTCTCTCTCTCTCCTCTCTCTCTCATCTCTTCTCCTCTCTCTCTCTCTCCTCTCTCTGCATATCAATCAGAGCGCCCCAGAAGCATTCTGCTATCGTCACTATCTTATAAGCTCCAAATGACAGCCGCATCCACAAACACAAAATTCTCCATTACAGCAAAAGAATTCCAGACATACCTGCCGTGATTATTTTTGCTACTAGTAAAATGACAGAACGAGGAAATACACAAGACCAGGTTTGTTTCATGATTTCCTCAACGTTACCAATATCAAAGTGCAGAAACACAAGCCAGACAAAAATGAACAGAGTTAGACAATCTTAAACATACACGGCTATCAACGCTACCAATATGAGAGTGCAGAAACACAAGCCACCCGAAACTGTACTGAGTTAGACAGCCTCAAACATACACAACTATCAACGCTATCATGAACAGACACTGACAGAACTGTCTCCATGTGGCAAACACGTGAGCAATTCCTTGCAAAGTTAAACACATGCATGTCATCAGTACTGCACTGATATCAATAACCAAACATTAAGCTACAACCGCAACTCCAAAGAACCCCCAATGCTCATCTATAATTAGAAACCTTGGGTGCACACTTATCAGAAAAAGGCATAGCTTGTTATCAGGAAAATGACATAAAGCAACATACCCAACTCCAAGACAATCAGCATCACAGGTTTGTTGGCAGACATATTGACATCCCGTCATGAATAACTACTGTCATACTGACAAAGGAAACGGCCACACACTCATGGAATCTGCTTTTGAAGACAAATGCAAAGATTGTCACAAAATGCTTAGACATGATAACCGACTGGCTATCAGTGACTGGGGATTGTTTAAGGATAACTTTACGCTTTGATGAAAAAAAAGATATTAATGAAAACTGAATGTGTTGGCTTTCATGAGACAATACACTCAATTCTATTCTCCTGGCACTGTTTAGAGTCCCAGTTGTAACTTCTTGGCGATTATATTTAGAAATCTTTTGTATAAAACAATGAACTATCACATCCAGGTGCAAAGCAAAAGATGCAGATAGAGTGGTAATAATAGCAAAAGCAAAAATGCCAGTACTACAACGCCACTGGGACCAACAGCACAGAATAGTGCAGACATATCATTGAAAGTGTTAAGTACAGTCATTTTTACCCAAACAGAGACTAAAATATCTACATAGTATACTTGAGAGCACATGATGAATGGGGAGGGTTGTTTCTAAAGTTAACGATCAGATAAGATTAAGCTTACGTTAAGCAAGTCTATTGTTGGGATTTGAATTTAGTGTTGATATTGTACGTTCTTTAACGACTTCTTAAAGGGGTAAGGGTATGCATTATGTACGTTTTATAAGTTCTAATGTGTCAGCAAGTGCTACAAAGAAGTAATATTGGCATTATCAGAAAGTAGATCAGTTGAAGTGCAATGCGTGTCTTCTGCCAATTGCTATGTTTGCATTATTTTCTTTTATTTCTATCTGTTTGGAATTTGTATGTTTGGTTTTCTGGTTGTATGATTTTTTGGATATTTGCTTTTGGCTGTAACTTTTTTTTTTTTCTTTTCTTTCTTTCTTTCTTTCTTTCTTTCTTTCTTTCTTTCTTTCTTTCTTTTCTTTTCTTTCTTTCATTCTTATATCTTTTTTCTCTCTTTATTTATTCATTTTTTCTTGTACTCCTTCTTTGGTCTTTTCTTCCTTTTCATTCTCTCTTTCACTACTACTTTCTTTCTTTCTTTCTTTCTTTTCTTTCTTTCTTTCTTTCTTTTTTTCTTTCTTTCTTTCTTTCTTTCTTCTTTCTTTCTTTCTTTTTTCTTTCTTTCTTTCTTCTTTTTCTTTCTTTATTCTCTTTCTCATTTTTCTCTCTTTATTTTTGTTTTTTACTCTTTCTTTGGTCTTTTCTTTCTTTTCAGTCTTTTCATTATTACTTTCTTTCTTTCTTTTTTTCATTCGCTTTCTTTTGTTTAGTCCTTTCCTCTTTTTTCATCATGCTAATACAGAGCTGTCTAATAATAAAGTGACGCAATACTTCAAGCATACTGATGCCGCATATTTGTTTGCTTCGCTACCCACTTCTCTGAACATCGTAACGTAGCCAATAAACTCTCTCTCTCTCTCTCTCCTCCTCTCTCTCTCTCTCTCTCTCTCTCTCTCTCTCTCTCTCTCTCTCTCTCTCTCTCTCTCTTCTCTCCTCTCTCTCT
>CM060328.1:51595667-51600905 GCA_030674155.1 Stramonita haemastoma
ACACACAGTCACACTCACACACCACACAGTCAACACATACACGTACACACACAACACACACACACACACACACATGCATGCAAACGTGCTCGCACGCGCGCGCGCGCTTCCGCGCGCGTGACACACACACACACACATACACACACACACAGATATTGTAGCATTTATTTTACTCAAGTTTACTTGCTTCTATTTGTCCTTTTTATGGTTCAAGCTTTACTGATAATTAGACCTATAATTTTTTTTTATTTTTTTTTTTAATTTTTATTATTTTTAAAAATTTATTTATTTATTTATTTTTTTATTTTTTTTTTAAAATCTTTTTATTTTTTAATCCTCCATTCACCTGTCCACACAAACACACAGACATACTCCCCCCCCCTCCCCCCTCCCCATTATTTGTCTAAAATCACTTTTTAGTGGATAGACGTTAAAAGGAAGACACACACACACACACACCACACACACGCAAACACAAAACACACACACACACACACACAACACACACAAACACACACACACACAAACACACACACACACAAACACACACACACACACACACACACACACACACACACACACACACACACACACACACCACACACACACCACACTGTCCTGTCTGCAGCCATAGCCCTGGGCTACGCTACTACTAAAGAAGGGGGGTGGAGGTGTGGGGTGTGGGGAAGCAGACATCAGCATCATTTGTAGAGAGGCGGGTTGGAGAGGAGAGCCGAGATGCTGACGCGTGCAAAGAACACTCATCCCCCATTCTGTCCTACTTTTGTTCGACATTCATGCAAATCCTCTTACTGCCGAGAGAAATGACTGGACTGATTCATTGAGGTGTTATGCCCTGTGGTGCCAGACATTAATCTATATGTCAGAAAATTATAGTCACTGTGATGAAAAAACACAAATATTCCTGTTTGGGGTTGGTGGGAACCTCTCAGTATAAAATTTATGGTACCCCAACTTTCTGGAAATTATGTGCCAGGGCATTCCATTTTTCTATCCCTTTTTTTGTTTCTGCCTTGTTCTTTTCCTTCCTGGCTATTGTCTGCTTTCTGGGTCCATTATCCAGCCTTTTTTTTCCCAAAAAGACTTAAAGATAATAATTCTCTCCAATGCCGAATTGAACCAGGTGCTTACATCAGCACGACACAGTTTGGCTTGCTGCAGAGGTCTGAGCATTTGACAAAGAAGAAAAGCACAAAATCAGACTGTAAATAACAATGATAATGATTTGTAGTAATCATCATCATCATCTCATCATCAACATCATCATCATCACCAGCAGCAGCAGCAGCAGCAGCAGCAGTGGCAGCAGCAGCAGCAGCAGTAGCAGCAGCACTCGTGGGGAGTGGATGAATTGAGAAATTGCTCAATTATGTATAGATGATGACTTCTGTTTCTTTTCCCTTTCTCTGCCTCTGCTTGTTTCTGTCCATTCTATCTATCTGTCTGTCTGTCTGTCTGTCTGTCTATCTGTCTGTCTGTCTGTCTGTTGTCTGTCTGTCTGTCTGTCTGTCTGTCTGTCTAAATGTCTGTGTGTCTGAATGTCTGTCTGTCTGTCTCATTTTACCTTTCTCGGTTTGTCGGTCAATCAGTCAGTCAGTCAGTCAGTTAGTCAGTCAGTCGGTCTGTCTGTCCGTCCGTCCGTCCGTCCGTCTCTGTCCATGTCTGTGTCACACACACACCACACACACACACACACAACACACCACACACACACACACCACAACACACACACACACACACACACAAACACACACACACACACAAACACACACACACACACACAAACACACACACACACTACACTGCATACCCTTCCTTTACCCTTCTTTTTATGAGCTGCTTCCTCTCACAAAGCTATTGTCCTTTATTTTCCCCAAGAGTGACAGTAATTTCTCTTTACCACTTACTTCTAACAACCACACGATGTCACTCTTTCAGTTGCAGTGAGAACCATGACATGAAAAGTCAGGACAAGAAGAAGGACAAGGCTGACAACTAGAAAGAAGAGGGAGGATAAGGAGAGACAATCTGACAAATAAAGCAATGGAAAGAGGGATACTTCTTCACCTTCCTTCACCTATCTCGGAGTCCCGCGGAACCGTGGGCGGGCACCAATGAAAATTGTGCAACAGCTTCCTCCACTCCCTTCAGTCTTCTGAATCAAGTAGGGACTGGCTGACGCCCCATGATGGTAAGAGCTTTAATTTATGTAATCTACAGATTCAGCGCTATATAAATCCCCATATATCATCATCATCATCATCATCATCATCATCATCATCATCATCATCATCATACATCATCATCATCAGTAGTATAGTGAGTAGTAGAGTAGAGTAGTAGTAGTAGTAGTAGTAGTAGTAGTTGTAGTAGTAGTGTGTAGTGTAGTATAGTAGTCGCTGTGTCTTTGTGGATGAGGAATCCAACTCCATGTTGTTTGTCTTCACTGTCACCGAGGTAGAGTTTGTGGACTTTTCCAAAGTTTTTCCAGCATATCTCACAGCCCAAGGATGTTCCATGTATCTGTCCATTTCGTATGTTGTTGTTTTTTTTGTTCTAGTGCTCTCAAGGATGTTGCGTTCCATGTGTCAATTTGGTGTTGTTTTCTGGCCACACAGGACGTTGGACCGCCCAGTCCATAATTACACCCCCGTCCCTGCTGGTCTGCAAAGGTTGGCGTGGTCCTTGTACCGGGTGATGACCGAGCCGGTATGGAAGCAGCATGGTTTTGTTCCTCATGTCGTGTTCTCTTTGGGCAGCTGCCGCATGGCGGAGCCCATCCCTCTCCATGCCAGGCCACAAACCGATGTCATCCATCAAGATGGCTCACCTGGCATCGAAACAAATAGTCGTTGGTTCCATGGACTTCATACGGCTTGGCCGGTTAACCTGCAACGTGGAAGTTGTACGCCCAGTGATGCAGTATTAACATCACCCCTTCACGTGGTTTAGCACTCCTGCTGAAGCAAAAGTCCCGGGGTGTGGCGCTTGGAGCCAACACGTGAGAGATTTAGGAGATGGTGAGGACCAGTAATGCCCTTGGACCATACCAGGTAGAGTGCAGAAGCCAGACATCGAAGGTACAATCTCAACCAGAGCCCCCTACATCCCAAAAGAAGGATATGGTGAGACAAAAAGAAGAAAGAAAGAAAAGAGGGAAAGTATGATGACGCTGATTTGGAAGAAGAAGAAGAAGAATTCTGAAGAAGAAGAATTCTGAAAAGGAGGAAGAATTCTGAAGAGGAAGGAAGAATTCTGAAGAGGAAGAAGAATTCTGGAGAATTCTAAAAAAAAAAGAATTCTGAAGAAGAAGAAGAAGAAGAAGAAGAAAGAAGAAGAAAGAAGAAGAAGAAGAAGAAGAAGAAGAAGAAGAAGAAGAAGAAGGAGGAGGAGGAGGAGGAAGGAAGGAAGGAAGGAAGAAGGAAGGAAGGAAGGAAGGAAGGAAGGAGGAAGGAAAGGAAGGAAGGAAGGAAGGAAGGAAGGAAGGAAGGAAGGAAGGAGAAGACGTTGAGGAAGAAGAAAGAAGAAGAAGAAGAAGAAGAAGAAGAAAGAAAGAAGAAGAAGAAGAAGAAGAAGAAGAACAAGAACAAGAACAAGAAGAGAAAAAAAAAGAAAAGGAATAGAAGAACAATAACGTAAAAAAACAAACAAGAAGATGCAAAAGAAGAACGCAAAGAAAAACATTAAAAGAAGATTAAGACGAAGCCATATAAGGAAATTAAGAAAAAGAAGACGAAAAGAAGAATTTTGTTCAGCATAAACCCATACACCTTGATGACACTCCTAACTCTTGACCTTTACAAGGCTATGTACATACCCCGCACTCTTCTGTTTTGCTCTGTCTTTCTTTTATCCAAGTCCTGCCACGGGTCACGAAAACGGTTGCTAACTCCCACACACGGTGTAATAGTAGTCCGTTTAATCAGGCTCGCTGATCAAACGCAAAAAAACATGCTCCTACAATAGACATTTCTGTGAGTAAAATCCCCTCTGGCCGCGGCATTAAGAAATGTACGCTCCTAACTCATTAAGGTAATGACAGGAGCGGAATGTGGTATAATGATTTCAAAAATAGAGATCGTTTGTGGCCACAGTTTTATTTACCTTTCTACCTACAACCATTACCATTTCCTCTCTTGCACCCCATGATAAAAAAGCGACTTCCTCTTCTTCTTCTTCTTCTTCTTCTTCTTCTTCTTCTTTTCTTCTTCTTCTTCTTCTTCTTCTTCTCCTTCTTTTCGTCGTTGCCGAACGCTAGATAGCAACACTGGAGGCCTTGACAAATGCTGTGGTGCGCTGAAGACCCTCAGGGATCCGAAAGCTTGTCCCTCATTAGCTGGTCAATTTAATTGTTGATTATTCATTGTTATTGATTGCTTGTGTGTTGTATAGGTCGAATGCAAGGGCTTTGATTTGTTTTTTGCAAGGTGGTAGCGTATATAAATACCATTTTCTTCTTCTTCTTCTTCTTCCTTCTTCTTCTTCTCTTCTTCTTCTTCTTCTTCTTCTTCTTCTTCCTCCTCTTCTTCTTCTTCTTCTTCTTCTTCTTCTTCTTCTTCGTCTTCGTCTTTTTCGGTCTTCTTCATCTTCAGAATTCTTCTTTTATCTCTTTAATAATAATAATAATAATAATAATAATAATAATAATAATAATAATATAATAATAATAATAATAATAATAATATTATTATTATTATTTTATTATTATTATTATTATTATTTTATTATTTATTATTATTATTTATTATTTATTATTATTATTATTATTATTGTTGTTGTTGTTGTTGTAGGCCAGATATTAGCTTCAGGCTGTGGTGTATTGGACAGATCTGGAGGAAGGCTCCACTGTGATGGAAGAGATGTCGCAGGGGGATGATTTAGGAACGAGGTAGGTCTTTGTCTGCCAAGGCGATAAGAGGATTAACAGTAAAATGTGTGGTCTCTCTCGTCTATGAAAACAAGAATACACTTGCATAAAGGCATCCATTCCCTTACAAACCATATATTCCACCAAACAATTATAAATTCTTTACAGACGGTCCCTGGACTTCAGCAACCCAACAGCTTGTTTTTTTATTTATTTTTATCTGTCATTTCATAATGGTGAATATAAATATCTTACCAGTTTGCTCATTTTAGCTCATTTCGAGACCTCACATGAGCTTATAGTCTATAACATTCTCTAGAAAGCAAAAGTGGACACAAAATAAACATGTT
>CM060328.1:51601005-51606005 GCA_030674155.1 Stramonita haemastoma
TCACCATCAGTGTTGTTGCTCAACTCTACACTAAGATATCTCAGCGTTCTGTAATTTGTCACTGAAAATGTTCAGTAGAATTCCTGTAAACCAAGCAAAATATCATATCTTCAGCTTGTGGTAGTCTAGTACTAGATAAAACATGAGTTTACTCGAGTTTTTTGTATTTCTTTTATAAAGAAAGAAGAAAACGATAGTACGTTGGCCTTGCGGAGTTTTAACTATGAGAAGAACTGATTTTTTTTGCTACTTTAACTTTGCATATTTTAGCTTTCCTATTGAGCATAATCTACTTTTCTGTTAGGCTGTTACTAGTGTGTGCCTGATAGTTCTTAAATGATCAAATCATTTGTTCAATTTCAATTCAATTCAAATACTGTTTTATTTCAAGCCAGAACATTTATTGTAGGTTATGAAAAAGGAGTACAAATTCTAAAGAAAAAATCGCACAATGTTATCACAGGGCTTACAGTTAACCCACACCACTTCTCTCTTGGCCATAATAGGGAATCAAAAAATGGGTTTGGGAGTCAACAGACATGAGATGTAAGAATAAACATTCGTGACATCACTACAGTGTGGTGGATTGTCATGATCTACATCAGCATCAGCATCAGCATCGTCGTCATATCATCATCATCATCATCATCATCATCATCATCTCATCATCATCATCATCATCACCATCATCATCATCATCACCACCACCACCACCACCACCACCACCACCACCACCACCACCACTATCATCATCATCATCATCATCATCATCATCATCATCATCATCATCTCATCATCATCATCATCATCATCAACAACAACAACAACATCATCATCACACCACCACAATCATCTTTATCGTTATGAAAATAGCCATAAAAATCATAATCTCTCTCTCTCTCTCTCTCTCTCTCTCTCTCTCTCTCTCTCTCTCTCTCTTCTCTCTCTCTCTCTCTCTCTCTCTCTCTCTCTTCTCTCTCTCTCTCCTCTCTCTCTCTCCTCTCTCTCTCTCTCTCTAGCATATCAATCAGAGCGTTCTAGAAGCATTCTGCTATCAGCACTATCTTATAAGCTCCAGATGACAGACCCGCATCCACAAACATGAGATTCTCCATTATAACAGCAAAAGAATTCCAGACATACCTGCCGTGATTATTTTTGCTACCAGTAAAATGACCAGAACGAGGAAATACATAAGACCAGATTTATTTCACGATTTCCTCAACGTTACCAATATCAAAGTGCAGAAACACAAGCCAGACAAAAATGAACAGAGTTAGACAATCTTAAACATACACGGCTATCAACGCTACCAATATGAGAGTGCAGAAACACAAGCCACCCGAAACTGTACTGAGTTAGACAGCCTCAAACATACACAACTATCAACGCTATCATGAACAGACACTGACAGAACTGTCTCCATGTGGCAAACACGTGAGCAATTCCTTGCAAAGTTAAACGCATGCATGTCATCAGTACTGCACTGATATCAATAACCAAACATTAAGCTACAACCGCAACTCCAAAGAACTCCCAATGCTCATCTATAATTAGAAACCTTGGGTGCACACTTATCAGAAAAAGGCATAGCTTGTTATCAGAAAAATGACATAAAGCAACATACCCAACTCCAAGACATCAGCATCACAGGTTTGTTGGCAGACATATTGACATCCCGTCATGAATAACTACTGTCATACTGACAAAGGAAACGGCCACACACTCATGGAATCTGCTTTCGAAGACAAATGCAAAGATTGTCACAAAATGCTTAGACATGATAACCGACTGGCTATCAGTGACTGGGGATTGTTTAAGGATAACTTTACGCTTTGATGAAAAAAAAAAGATATTAATGAAAACTGAATGTGTTGGCTTTCATGAGACAATACACTCAATTCTATTCTCCTGGCACTGTTTAGAGTCCCAATTGTAACTTCTTGGCTATTATATTTAGAAATCTTTTGTATAAAACAATGAACTATCACATCCAGGTGCAAAGCAAAAGATGCAGATAGAGTGGTAATAATAGCAAAAGCAAAAATGCCAGTACTACAACGCCATTGGGACCAACAGCACAGAATAGTGCAGACATATTCATTGAAAGTGTTAAGTACAGTCATTTTTACCCAAACAGAGAATAAAATATCTACATAGATATACTTGAGAGCACATGATGAATGGGGGAGGGTTGTTTCTAAAGTTAACGATCAGATAAGATTAAGCTTACGTTAAGCAAGTCTATTGTTGGGATTTGAATTTAGTGTTGATATTGTACGTTCTTTAACGACTTCTTAAAGGGGTGAGGGTATGCATTATGTACGTTTTATAAGTTCTAATGTGTCAGCAAGTGCTGCAAAGAAGTAATATTGGCATTATCAGAAAGTAGATCAGTTGAA
This sequence comes from Stramonita haemastoma, assembly GCA_030674155.1. Lineage (NCBI taxonomy): Eukaryota > Metazoa > Mollusca > Gastropoda > Neogastropoda > Muricidae > Stramonita > Stramonita haemastoma. The sequence goes on from CM060328.1 coordinate 51,603,408, forward strand.
GTGCAATGCGTGTCTTCTGCCAATTGCTATGTTTGCATTATTTTCTTTTTATTTCTATCTGTTTGGAATTTGTATGTTTGGTTTTCTGGTTGTATGATTTTTTGGATATTTGCTATTGGTTGTAACTTTTTCTTTCTTTCTTTCTTTCTTTCTTCTTTCTTTCTTTCTTTCTTTCTTTCTTTCTTTCTTTTTTTTTTTTTTTTCTTTTCTTTTCTTTCTTTCTTAATTCTTTTTTTCTTGTACTCCTTCTTTGGTCTTTTCTTCCTTTGCATTCTCTCTTTCATTACTACTTTCTTTCTTTCTTTTCTTTCCTTCTTTCTTTCTTTCTTCTTCTTTCTTTCTTTCTTTCTTTCTTTCTTTCTTTCTTTCTTTCTTTCTTATATCTTTTTTCTTTCTTTATTTATTCATTATTTTCTTGTACTCCTTCTTTGGCCTTTTCTTCCTTTTCATTCTCTTTTTCACTACTACTTTCTTTCTTTCTTTCTTTCTTTCTTTCTTTCTTTCTTTTCTTTCTTTCTTTCTTTCTTTCTTTCTTTCTTTTCTCTCTCATTTTTCTCTCTTTATTATTTGTTTTTTACTCTTTCTTTGGTCTTTTCTTTCTTTTCATTCTATCTTTCATTATTACTTTCTTTCTTTCTTTTTTCATTCGCTTTTTTTGTTTAGTCCTTTCCTCTTTTTTCATCATGCTAATACAGAGCTGTCTAATAATAAAGTGACGCAATACTTCAAGCATACTGATGCCGCATATTTGTTTGCTTCGCTACCCACTTCTCTGAACATCGTAACGTAGCCAATAAACTCTCTCTCTCTCTCTCTCTCTCTCTCTCTCTCTCTCTCTCTCTCTCTCTCTCTCTCTCTCTCTCTCTCTCTCTCTCTCTCTCTCTCTCTCTCTCTCTCTCTCTCTCTCTCTAAGAAGGTTTTTTAAATCTAGATCTTATCCCCTAATAATGGCGGGGGTTGGATGTAAAAAGGCACACGAGCACTTATTCATTATCCTCGAAATAAAAGAGTTTGCCTTGCCTTGCCTTGCCTTGTTTCTCTCTCTCTCTCTCTCTCTCTCTCTCTCTCTCTCTCTCTCTCTCTCTCTCTCTCTCTCTCTCTCTCTCTCTCTCTCTCTCTCTCTCTCTCTCTCTCTCTCTCTCTCTCTCTCTCTCTTATCCGTCAGAGCTGTCATATTTCACCCCCCCCACCCCTCTCCAACCCCAGGCCAGCTCTCATCACCAATTCTATTTTCTTTCTCGCTCCTTCCCTCCCGTGAGGAAGTCGGGCAGTGAGGAAGAGAAATGAGCCGAGGACATGTCTGCTGATTTACAAGGCAAAACACGGAAACATTCATCTGCCCTTTGACTGCAATGGAGTCAGCAGCAAGGGACACAGGAAAGACAGAGAGAAAAAAAACCAAACATTTGCCTGAATATTGGCTAGGATATTCAAAGAGGACAGAAGAGAGAGGAAGGAAAAGATGGATACAAGGGAAAGAAATGATATTGAAATAGACTTCATAATTTTACTGTACATTGGCTTTAGGCCACAATACAAAAGAATGGTGGGTACAGAGTGTGGGTATATGCCATACATGTTATGACTTTACCCCCCAGTGTTTCTTATTTTGATTTTTTTTATCTCTATCCTTTTGTTAGGCCCTTTGCCTCTACCCTACATTTTTTCCTCTCAGCTGTCCAAGGAAACCTGAAGAATGGCTTGTTCTGACTCAAGCTAATTCGGGATGATACGATTTTTTATATTTTCAAGACTAGGTGTCAAGTATTGACAACGCCTTTGGGTAGAAAAGAGAAAATTGCCAACAATATGAGCCACATTACATGTGAAGTATAAGACAAAAAATTGTGTTGGTACCTTTGGGCTAAATAAAAAAGAGGGAACTACAAGAGAAAAATGAGAGGGAGAACCTGATAAATTAAGACGAAAAAGAGAACGAGAAGAATGCAAAACCTGCATAAAAAAACAAAGGAAAAGAATGCAAAGAATGCGTAGAATGTGAAGGATGTGAAGACGAAAGAGGAAGACGAATGTAAAGACAAATGCGAAGAAGAAGACGAATGCGCAGAAGAAGAAGAATGCTAAGAATGCAAAGAGGAAGAAGACGAAGAAGAAGAAGAATGCGCAGAAGAGGAAGAATGCGCAGAAGAAGAAGAATGCTAAGAATGCAAAGAGGAAGAAGACGAAGAAGAAGAAGAATGCGCAGAAGAGGAAGAATGCGCAGAAGAAGAAGAATGCTAAGAATGCAAAGAGGAAGAAGACGAAGAAGAAGAAGAATGCGCAGAAGAGGAAGAATGCGCAGAAGAAGAAGAATGCTAAGAATGCAAAGAGGAAGAAGACGAAGAAGAAGAAGAATGCGCAGAAGAGGAAGAATGCGCAGAAGAAGAAGAATGCTAAGAATGCAAAGAGGAAGAAGACGAAGAAGAAGAAGAATGCGCAGAAGAGGAAGAATGCGCAGAAGAGGAAGAATGCGCAGAAGAAGAAGAATGCTAAGAATGCAAAGAGGAAGAAGATAAAAAAAAAGAAGAATGCGAAGAAAAATAACTAGACAAAAATGTGTAAAAAATGATATAATGAATACAAAGCAAAACGAGAAAA
>CM060328.1:51611005-51613505 GCA_030674155.1 Stramonita haemastoma
AGAAGAAGAAGAAGAAGAAGAAGAAGAAGAAGAAGAAGAAGAAGAAGAAGAAGAAGGAAGAGGAAGGAAGAAGAAGAAGAAGAAGAGAAGAAGAAGAAGAAAGAAGAAGAGAAGAAGAAGAAGAAGAAAGGGAGGAGGAGGGGGAGGCGGAGGAGGGGGAAGAGTAGGAGGAAACAAAGAAGGGGAGGTTTGGAATCTTTAGAAGAAGAGGAAGAATTTTGAAGAGAAAGAATTCTGCAGAAGAATTCTGAAGAAGGAGAAGAGAAGGAAAACAATGAATGGGAGGGAGACAAGAAACAGATGTATATAAAAAAGTGAGAGGACAGATTTACCATAGAAAATCCTCACAGTCAGAATGCGAGCACCGTCATAGAAGGTAAATGGTAGTATGCGCAACATTTCACCATCAGTTTACCTTGGAGTTCTAGTTAAGAAAGAAATCAAACGGAAAAGACAGGACAAGTAAACACTAGAAAAGAAAGAAAGAAAGAAAAGAAAGAAAGAAAGAAAGAACGAACGAAAGAAGGAAAGAAAAAGAAAAATAGAAAGACAGATAGAAAGAAAGAGAGACGGAAAGAAAGAAAGAATGAATGAAAAAAGAAAGAAAGAAAGAAAGAATGAAAGAAAGAAAGAAAGAAAGAAAGAAAAAGAAAGAAGAAAGAAAAGAAAGGAAGAAAGAAGAAAGAAAGAAAGAAAAGAAAGAAAGAAAGCAAGAAAGAGAAGAAAGAAAAGCAAGAACGATGAAAAAAAAAAGAAAGAAAGAACGAAAGAAAACAAGGAAAAAAGAAAAAGAAAAGAAAAAAAAAGAAAGAAAAGAAAGGAAAGAAAAACAAAAAGAAAGTAAGACAGAGAGAGAAAAAAGAAAACTTTGTTTAATGTACGGTAGAGTTATCAAAGCTTTATAACATTCTACTTCTTGTTGTTCTTGTAATTGTTTTTGTTGTTCTTCTATTGTTTTGTTTTCTTCTCCTTCTGCATTGCTATTTCTGTCAATGCTTTTGTTATTACTGTTGTGTTTGTTTGGTGTTTTGTTTGTTTGTTTTGTTCATTGTTTTTTTGTTGTTGTTTGGCTGTCTCGGCGTGGTTTGCTTGGGTTGGTATTGCGTATTGTTATTCCATGTGCACATGTTTTAATACGGTTTTTTTCAAAACATGTTCATGGATTTTGTTCATTTTTTTGTGTTTGATTTTTCTGTCTGAGTTGCTTTCTTTTCACTTGTAAGCTTCTTTGCTTATTTCATTTTTCTATCAAGCCTCTTATCCATTTATTTTTTTTTATCTATTCTTTTCTTTTGATGATAATGGAATAAGCACTTATGAATTTTTACATCCAGTCCCTGTGTCTGTGCAGCTTGGTAGATTTTGTCATTTGTTCCCACCAGCACACAATGGCCTACTCTTCCCAATAACGGAACGGGTTTTAATGTGTGTGCAAGATATTCCACGTGCATTTGCACACAGGACATCGGTTTATAGTCTCATCCGAAGGATTTTTGAGGGCAGTGGATCATGGAGTCGGCACTGATGTTAACTCCAGAGGAAAATTGCTCTGAACGAGAATCGAACCCGGGTCAGCAGATCACGGGCGCATCCCTCTAACCACCAGGCTATCCCGTAGCCCCTCTTTCTGTGTAAAAGTTTATTTTATATTGATGACAGGGTGTAAGGGGAGTGTTTTTGTATTGATGACAGAGTGTGAGAGGTTGTTTTTCTGTATTAATGACAGAATATAAGAGGTTTTGCTGTATAAATGACAAAATGTAAGGTGCTTTTTTCTGAATTGATGACAGGATGAGAGAGATCTTTTTCCTGTATTGAATTTGATGACAGAATATGAGAGGATTTTTCTTCTGCATTGATGACAGAATGTGAATTTTTTTTTCTGTATTGAAGACAGAGTGTGAACATTTCTTCTTTTGCATTGGAAAGATAGTGTAAGAGTTTTTGTGTAATAATGACAAAGTGTAAGATTTTTTTTTGTATTGATGACAGTGTAAGAGGTTATTTTTTGTATTGATGAGACTATATAAGAATTTTTTGTACTGATAACAGAGTGTTAGAAGTTTTTAGTAGTGAGGAGAGTATATAAGAGTTTATTTCTGTATTGCTAATGGAACGTAATTTTTTTGCATTGATGACAGTGTTTAGGAGGTTTTTTGTATTAATAACAACGTGTAAGAGTTTTTTTTCTGTATAAAAAAATTAAGTAAAGGTTAAAAAAACAACAATAATAACAACAACAACAACAGCAACAACAACAAATGCAGCAAGAAGAACGTCCTCTTTTCATCCTGCAGTCTCAATCCTGATAGTCCTGGGATGAAGAGACGATACCTGACGGTATGTGGAAAACGTCAATGGCCCTAAATCTTTACTTGAAAGAAATATGTGGGATATAGAAGCATAGCGGAAAATGAGCAAAATGATAAAAGGGAGAAAAGTAGCGATGCAGAAACAGACAGAACTTCAAAAAAAGCAAACAAAATAAACAGATTCTTGC
>CM060328.1:51618505-51636005 GCA_030674155.1 Stramonita haemastoma
CACACACACACACACACACACACACACACACACACACACACACACACACACACCACACACACACACACACACACACACACACACACACAACACACACTACACTTGCATACCCTTCCATTACCCTTCTTTTTATGAGCTGCTTCCTCTCACAAAGCTATTGTCCTTTATTTTCCCCAAGAGTGACAGTAATTTCTCTTTATCCACTTACTTCTAACAACCACACGATGTCACTCCTTTCAGTTGCAGTGAGAACCATGACATGAAAAGTCAGGACAAGAAGAAGGACAAGGCTGACAACTAGAAAGAAGAGGGAGGATAAGGAGAGACAATCTGACAAATAAAGCAATGGAAAGAGGGATACTTCTTCACTTTCCTTCACCTATCTCGGAGTCCCGCGGACCGTGGGGGCACCAGTGAAAATTGTGCAACCAGCTTCCTCCACTCCCTTCAGTCTTCTGAATCAAGTAGGGACTGGCTGACGCCCCATGATGGTAAGAGCTTTAATTTATGTAATCTACAAGATTCAGCGCTATATAAATCCCATATATCATCATCATCATCATCATCATCATCATCATCATCATCCATCATCATCATCATCATCATCATCATCATCAGTAGTAGTAGTAGTAGTAGTAGTAGTAGTAGTAGTAGTAGTAGTAGTAGTAGTAGTAGTAGTAGTAGTAGTAGTAGTAGTAGTAGTAGTAGTCGCTGTGTCTTTGTGGATGAGGAATCCAACTCCATGTTGTTTGTCTTCACTGTCACTGAGGTAGAGTTTGTGGACTTTTCCAAGTTTTTCCAGCATATCTCACAGCCCAAGGATGTTCCATATATCTGTCCATTTCGTATGTTTTTTGTTTTTTTTTCTAGTGCTCTCAAGGATGTTGCGTTCCATGTGTCAATTTGGTGTTGTTTCTGGCACACAGGGACGTTGGACCGCCAGTTCCCATAATTTACACCCCCGTCCTGCTGGTCTGCAAAGGTTGGCGTGGTCCTTGTACCGGGTGATGACCGAGCCGGTATGGAAGCAGCATTGGTTTTGTTCCTCATGTCGTGTCTCTTGGGCAGTGCCGCATGGCGGAGCCCATCCCTCTCCATGCCAGGCCACAACCGATGTCTCCATCAAGATGGCTCACCCTGGCATCGAACACATAGTCGTTGAGTTCCATGGAACTTCATACGGCTTGGCCGGTAACCTGCAACGTGGAAGTTGTACGCCCAGTGATGCAGTTTAACATCACCCCTTCACGTGGTTTAGCACTCCTGCTGAAGCAAAGTCCCGGGGTGTGGCGCTTGGAGCCAACACGTGAGAGATTTAGGAGATGGCTGAGGACCAGTATTGCCCGTGGACCATACCAGGTAGAGTGCAGAAGCCAGACATCGAAGGTACAATCTCAACCAGAGCCCCCTACATCCCAAAAGAAGGATATGGTGAAGACAAAAAAAGAAAGAAAGAAAAAAGGGGAAAGTATGATGACGCTGATATGGAAGAAGAAGAAGAAGAATTCTGAAGAAGAAGAATTCTGAAAAGGAGGAAGAATTCTGAAGAGGAAGAAGAATTCTGAAGAGGAAGAAGAATTCTGGAGAATTCTAAAAAAAAAAGAATTCTGAGAAGAAGAAGAAGAAGAAGAAGAAGAAGAAGAAGAAGAAGAAGAAGAAGAAGAAGAAGAAGAAGAAGAAGAAGAAGGAAGGAAGGAAGGAAGGAAGGAAGGAAGGAAGGAAGGAAGGAAGGAAGGAAGGAAGGAAGGAAGGAAGGAAGGAAGGAAGGAAGGAAGGAAGGAAGGAAGGAAGGAAGGAGAAGACGATGAGGAAGAAGAAGAAGAAGAAGAAGAAGAAGAAGAAGAAGAAGAAGAAGAAGAAGAAGAAGAAGAACAAGAACAAGAACAAGAACAAGAAAGAGAAAAAGAAAAGAAAAGGAATAGAAGAACAATAACGTAAAAAAACAAACAAGAAGAATGCAAAAGAAGAACGCAAAGAAAAACATTAAAAAGAAGATTAAGACGAAGCCATATAAGGAAATTAAGAAAAAGAAGACGAAGAAGAATTTGTTCAGCATAAACCCACACACCTCTGATGACACTCCTAACTCTTGACCTTTACAAGGCTATGTACATACCCCGCACTCTTCTGTTTTGCTCTGTCTTTCTTTTATCCAAGTCCTGCCACGGGTCACGAAACGGTGCTAACTCCCACACACGGTGTAATAGTAGTCCGTTTAATCAGGCTCTCTGATCAAACGCAAAAAACCATGCTCCTACAATAGACATTTCTGTGAGTAAATCCCCTCTGGCCGCGGCATTAAGAAATGTACGCTCCTAACTCATTAAGGTAATGACAGGAGCGGAATGTGGATAATGATTTCAAAAATAGAGATCGTTTGTGGCACAGTTTATTTACCTTCTACCTACAACCATTACCATTTCCTCTCTTGCACCCATGATAAAAAGCGACTTCCTCTTCTTCTTCTTCTTCTTCTTCTTCTTCTTCTTCTTCTTCTTCTTCTTCTTCTTCTTCTTCTTCTTCTTCTTTTCGTCGTTGCCGAACGCTAGATAGCAACACTGGAGGCCTGAACAAATGCTGTGGTGCGCTGAAGACCCTCCAGGGATCCGAAAAGCTTGTCCCTCATTAGCTGGTCAATTAATTGTTGATTATTCATTGTTATTGATTGCTTGTGTGTTGTATAGGTCGAATGCAAGGGCTTTGATTTGTTTTTGCAAGGTGTAGCGCTATATAAATACCATTTTCTTCTTCTTCTTCTTCTTCTTCTTCTTCTTCTTCTTCTTCTTCTTCTTCTCTTCTTCTTCTCTCTTCTTCTTTCTTCTTCTTCTTCTTCTTCTTCGTCTTCGTCTTCTCGTCTTCTTCATCTTCAGAATTCTTCTTTATCTCTTTAATAATAATAATAATAATAATAATAATAATAATAATAATAATAATAATAATAATAATAATAATATTATTATATATTATATTATTAATATATTATTATTATTATTATTATTATTATTATTTATTTTTATTATTATTGTTGTTGTTGTTGTTGTAGGCCAGATATTAGCTCTCAGGCTGTGGTGTATTGGACAGATCTGGAGGAAGCGCTCCACTGTGATGGAAGAGATGTCGCAGGGGGATGATTTAGGAACGAGGTAGGTCTTTGTCTGCCAAAGGCGATAAGAGGATTAACAGTAAAATGTGTGGTCTCTCTCGTCTATGAAAACAAGAATACACTTGCATAACAGGCATCCATTCCCTTACAAACCATATATTCCACAAACAATTATAAATTCTTTACAGACGGTCCCCTGGACTTCAGCAACCCAACAGCTTGTTTTATTTATTTATTTTTTATACTGTCATTTCTAATGGTGAATATAAATATCTTACCAGTTTGCTCATTTTAGCTCATTTCGAGACCTCACATGAGCTTATAGTCTATAACATTCTCTAGAAAGCAAACAGTGGACACAAAATAAACATGTTATATAGCAAATTACAGCCTAATCCATGCCCCTTCACAGCATCAAACACATTTTAACTTTACGTCAGCCATCAAAATTATATGTCCGTTTTTGTGTTATTTATTCTTAATTTTTGAACAACATTCTTTTCAACATTAGAAAGTCACAAAGAAAGGGGAAAAAAAAAATTATCATTTATAACTCACAACTGGTTCATTTTAAGAACAAATTTTCTTTTTTTTACATAGTTTTCGCTTCTTTTTATATAGGAACACTTGATAGGTTGTTTTTTTTATAGATTTTTTTAAAAATAAAAATTCGGGGTAATTTGCATATTTTCTGGCCGGGTCGAGGACTTTCATGTATAAGTTTAAATGACCCAGCTAAGATATTACTGAAAATAAAAATATGCTCATATCAGATGAAGAAGGACAACAACAACAACGACGACGACGACGAAAAAAACAAGAAGAACAAGAAAATGCTGAAAGAGTTAGAAAAAGGTATGGTAAGTAGTTCGTGTCAAAAGACAGGTCTTCTCAAAGCTCTTACCGAAAGCAATAAGAGCAGAAAAAAGACTTATCAGTGATCAAAGAGAAAGACCAGAGAGCACCAGCTCTGAAGAGTGAAGCATAAAACACACAGAAAGTAAAACAAAATTAAAAAAAAAACACCAGTGTACGCATCGTCAAGAAAAAGAAAGGTATGTTAAACACATCGTGTCAAAAGATAGGTCCTCTCAGAGCCATTGCTCGAAAGTGATTTGCTCTGAAGAAGACGTAATAGTATCACAAAGCAAATAAGACATCCACTGGAAGTCCTCAGAGAGATTTCTCCGCCTAAGACCTCTCGACATACTACTGGTGAAGAGGTGGCAGTGTAAATGCCATCAACACCTTACGGATTTATCCCTCACTCTCTAATGAAGCCATTTTTTAGCTTACCCTTGTTTCTTCAAGAGGGTAGTGAACAGAAAAGCTACGCTCAACAGCTCAGTGTGGGGGGTAGGGGTGGGGAGGGTAGGGTGTAGTGGTGTGTATGTTTGTTGTGTGTGTGTGTGTATGTGTGTGTGCGTTGCGTTGCGTACGCGCGCGGTGTTGTGAGTGGTGTGTGTGTGTGTTGTGTGTGTGTGAATCATGGGTAGGAATCTCTTTAACAATATGGCAGGTCAACTTCAAGTGAAGACATTCCAGTGCCTTAACTCCCTTCGTGTATAATTATACACATGCAGAAGATCAAATACGTGGGTTAAAGATCCCGTAAATTCGTGTCAGCGTTCGTGAGTTACGTACACACGAACATACCCCAGCATACATCTCTTAGTCGGAATGCGGCTACCTTCATGGTGGGCAAATAGGTCGCATACGTGAAATATCGCCATTGGTGAACCTCGGAACTATAGCGAGAAACAAGCAACCACAAAATTCTTTGACAAGTCCATACTTGTTGATTATAGCACACGGATTGTTGAATAGAGTGCAGCAACGAGGCAGTGTCTATACATGTCAGCGCTTTTTGGGTTAAGAGGGTTTGACCAAGAATGTGGTGATGTGGAAAGGTGTAGGCTGGAGTGGTAGGGGTGTAGGTTTGGGGGTGGGTTGTCTTGTTGTGCCATATTGATGTGGGTAGACACCAGATGAGGGCTGCTGCTTCTTTTCATGATGAAGAAGGAAAGGAAGACTTCTCACTTATAAAAAAAAGAATTAGTTTTTAGTCTGGCAAAAAAAAAAGTGAGAGTATTGAAACTGGAAAATATTGCAAAATTTCAGTGAAGCCCCAACGATCTACCAGACTACAGAACGGGGAAGAATATGAGAGAAATGTTTTTCTACAGCCCTCAATCATTTTCAGAATAAGTTGCTATCTGATGGGAATGCAGAAGCGTTGTTGCCATAAAGTTCTCCGTCATTGTCAAGCCTCTGAGTCACAGTAATATAAAATAGATGAAACATTGTTATCATGTTAAAATCTGTCGTTTTGTGAACGGTCGCATGTGTGTGTGTATGTGCGTGCGTGTGTTGTTGTTGTTGATATTGTTATTGTTGTTGTCGTTTTATCATGTAGGTCTCTTTCCATGTATCTAGTTGTTACTTTATAAAAAAAATGCGAACAGATTACGAAAATTTGTCTCTGAGATTTGTGTTTAATCATTATAGAAATGTGTCGGAGTTGTTTTCATGTAGTGTCGAGTGTAGTCTCTGTTGTTGGGCGTTCCCCAGCCAAAGCACCCTAAGCGTAAGGCAGACCATGCATTATGTCTGCTCAGCACACTCTAACATCATTTTGAAACTTTGAATTCAAGCAGCCATTGCCATAGTTGAAGACACGCTGTCAGGAAATGTTTAGTTACAGAGCAGTATGCATGGTCAGTTCACTACATGACGTATTTTACTTGACTTTGTTCATATGGGGGCGGGTTAGCCTAGTGATCAGGACATTGCGCTTGCAATTTGACGACCCGGGTTCGATTCCCGTTCGAGGAGATTTTTTTCCTGGTGTTAACATCAGTGCAGACTCCATTCTCCCCAAAAGTCCTTCGGATGAGACTTTAAACCGAGGCCTCGTGTGTGAACGCACGCAGAACATCTTGCGCACACGTTAATTCCTGTTCCGCTTTTCGAAAGAGTAGGCCATCGTGTGCCGGTGGGAACAGATGATGAAATTGAAAAAAACTACATAAACACGGGGACTGGATGTAAAAAAAACACACACGTGCTTATTCCATCATCCTCGATATAAAAGAATAAATAAATAAATATCATCATCATCAAAACAACAATAAAAAAAAAAAATAAATCAATAATAAATAAATCATCAATCATCAATCATACCTCTTGCAGGGCAGTGTACTTAGAACAGAGGTTTTTGATCTTGGAAAGGCATAGAGGTTGAAGGACAATATCAACGAGGATGTGATATAGTTCAGTGGTCAGTGCACTCAATTTCTGCAGGCTAGGTTAAGCAGCATAGAGCGTGGTTACCAAGTGGATGGGTGACCTTTGCGCGCCTTGGCTTCAGTATAGTCCTCCAGTTCACCCAGCTATAAATGGATACCTGCCCTCTTTAGAAACAGGGAAGGTGAATCAGCGAGGGAGATGAGATGGGCACCGGCCTCAATATATTTACCCCTGGAGAAGCTGATGCCTCTGACATCTCGCTCAGTAACGACCACATAGGTTATGGGAACACCTTTACCTTTACTTAACAAAGAATAGATAGTCCAGACCATTGCCAACTCCCAGAGAACAGCTGAAGACAAACTGTTAGGTGATAACCAATACGTAAATATATTTCCCTTCCATATAAAAGACACCAAACCATGGTTAAAGTTGAAGCCCCCTTTCTGTCTAAACATAAATATTCCCTCGTGGAGATGCTGGGAACCTGTCGTATAAGAAGTATCCCCGCATCTGGAGAGTCTGTGCTAGGATTTCTCTCTTTTTTTCTCCCTCTCTTTGCTACTGCTTTATTTCTTTTACTTCCCGACCACCTTTCATGTTGTTTTTTTTTTTTTTTATTTCTTGTCAATTTCCCTGCTTTTCCTTTTAGAAAGACTAACAATACAACAGTTTTCTCTCCCACTGAAGGCGGGTGTGAGGGGCCTAACTTGTCAGGCGCTTAAGGGCAGTGCAAAGCATGTTTGCTCATATGACAGACAAGTATTGCTGCTAGAGCGTTCGACAACGAAGAGAGGAGGAGGAGGAGGAGGAGGAGGAGGAGGAGGAGGAGGAGGAGGAGGAGGAGGAGGAGGAGGAAGAGGAGGAGGAGGGAGGAGGAGGAGGAGGAGGAGGAGGAGGAGGAGGAAGAGGAGAGAGAGGAGGAGGAGAGGAAAGAGGAAGAAGAAGAAGAAGAAGAAGAAGAAGAAGAAGAAGAAGAAGAAGAAGAAGAAAGAAGAAGAAGAAGAAGAAGAAGAAGAAGAAGAAAGTATAAAAAAAAAGTATCACCTCTAAAATAGCGTTGTAAACCAGCATATCCCCACACACTTCCTGGAACCAGCATGGAACCAAGGAGACACAATCTGTCTGCAATATCCCACTAAAGCCATGCCCATCTTTTGCGCATGCATGCTCATTTCCAGGCTGTGGCCTCCCCTGATTAAAGGCGGAAGTGAAGGATTACTGCCCATTGTCAGAAACCTGCAAAAAGCCAGACCCTGTGATGAGCTGTCCTGTTTGGACACAGGTTCTTGTCGGGGGGGGGGGGGGGTGTTCTGATAGAACTGAGTGCACGTGTATGTCTGCTAGATGTAATGCAGCACTGTGTTTTTTTCTAGAACTCTGTGCCATGTGCTTGGAGTTGTGGTATGGTATTCCATTGTGAAAAGTACTAATGGCATGTGTTTCTGTTATGAGTTTACTATATATCTGTCTGTCTGTCTGTCTGTCTGTCTATCTGTCTGTCTGTCTGTCTGTCTATCTGTCTGTCTGTCTGTCTGTCTGTCTGTCTGTCTGTCTGTCTGTCTACCTACCTACCTACCTACCTACCTACCTACCTACCTACCTACCTACCTACCTACCTACTACCTACCTACCTATATATCTATCTATCTATCTATCTATCTATCTATCTATCTATCTATCTATCTATCTATCTATCTATCTATCTATCTATCTATCTATGATTTGCCACTCACCAGAAACAAAGAAAACTACGAGGTCGTTTATGTCATGGCTGTCTTTGAAAGAGATGCTGAGAACAATTTACTGCGGCATTAAAAGATAATCCAGAAAGCTGAGGGTTTGTTTTGACGCAACAGGCCTGTCAGCAAGGTTTGCAACATGACAGCTTCGAAATCCACCAATGACACCTTTTTTTCTCAACTCCTGTTTTGTGAAGACACTTGTCCTTAAAAGGAATGTTTCGCCGTGACCTCCAAGATTGTTTTTCTGTATGATTCTAACCGCCACCTCCTCCCTCCCTTCGAAGAAATCCTGCGAGTTGACTGACTGTTCTGGAGACAGTGACTTCTGAGACACACACATAAAATCAGGGCATGACATCATGCGTCACATCTTTTTTTTTTTTTTTTTGGACAAGCCTTGACTTGCTGAGTAGAGTGAAATGCTGCAAAAGATAGAAGACCGATGTTTACGCCTACAAGTGGTCATTGCGTTAGGTTGGTGTGTGCGTGCGTGCATGCATGCGTGCGTGCGTGCGTGCTGTGTGGTGTGTGTGCGTGTGTGTGTGTGTGGTGTGTGTGTGTGTGTGTGTGTGTGTGTGTGTGATGAAAACGTAGTGTTTCCAGTTCTTAAGAAGGGGGTAGGATGGGTCATGATACAGCAGGAAGTAGTGTGCACATGGCAATAGGTAGGTAGGTAGGTAGGTTGGTAGGTAGGCAGGTAGATAGGTAGATAGAAATCAGATAGATAGCAAATAGATCAGATAGATAAATAGATACACAATAGAGACATAGAATAGATAGTAGAAGATAGATAGACATAAAGGCAGACAGACAGATAGAAAGGAAGAAAGAAAGAAAAAATAGATAGATAGATAGATAATAATAGATAATAGATAATAGATAGATAGATAGATAATAGATGAATAGATAGATAGATAGAAGATAATCAATAGAATGAGACGCATAGAAAAAGACAGACAGACAGACGGACAAATGCAGACAGAAATACAGAGAAAAAACACACATACACACTCACAAACACAAAAACCACACCATACACACACGTACACACACGCCACACACACACACACACACACACACACACACACACACACACACACACACACACACACACACACACACCACACACACCCGACTTTTACTGCATTTGACATGGAAAATCTAAGCATACCATAATGAGTGCTTGTGGGTTATAAAACACAGATAATAGCAACTAGGTAACAACATTCTTTATATATGCACACAGAAAGCAGTCTACAATTAACCTGATTTTTTAGTCACTAGCCCAATAATGTGTTCTGCACTGTACATAAAAACACTGCACCATAGGAGTGATTGTCTAGACCCTGTACATAAACACTGCACCATAGGAGTGATTGTCTAGACCTGTACACAAACACACTGCACCATAGGTGTGATTGTCTAGACCCTGTACATAAACACACTGTACCATAGGAGTGATTGTCTAGGCCCTGTACATAAACACACTGCACCATATGACTGATTGTCTAGGCCTGTACATAAACACACTTCACCATAGGAGTGATTGTCCAGCCCTGTACATAAACACTGCACCATAGGAGTGATTGTCTAGGCCCTGTACATAAACACACTGCACCATGGGAGTGATTGTCTAGGCCCTGTACATAAACACACTGCACCATGGGAGTGATTGTCTAGGCCCTGTACATAAACACTGCACCATAGGAGTGATTGTCAGCCCTGTACATAAACACTGCACCATAGGAGTGATTGTCTAGCCCTGTACATAAACACTGCACCATAGGAGTGATTGTCTAGGCCCTGTACATAAACACACTACTCCATAGGAGTGATTGTCTAGGCCCTGTACATAAACCACTGCACCATAGAGTGATTGTCTAGGCCTGTACATAAACACACTGCTCACTCACAGACATGTGTGCACAATGTCCATGGCTGCAGGGGATTCATTACTGCAGGGATTTGAGGATCGGTGTGGCTGGCAGCGGATTTGTCTGATGCCTGCTGTGCTGCACACAGAGCTTAATGCGGGGAGTGTAAATAATGTGGTAAATGGGGTGACGGGAGAAGTGGCGCTTGGACAGTGAGGCGATTACGTGCGTGCGTGCGTGCGCGCGCACGGGCGCGTGTGTGTGTTTTTTTTATTTATTTAATTTATTCTTTTGTATCGAGGATAATGGGATAAGCATCATGTGTTTTTTATTCATCAGTCCCTGTGTATGGAGTTGTGTAAATATTGTCATCTGTTCCCACCGGCACACAATGGCCTACTCTTACGGAAAGCGGAACAGGATTTAATGTGCGCAGATGTTCTGCGTGCGTTCGCACACGGGGCCTCGGTTTACAGTCTCATCCGAAAGACTTTTGGGGGGGTGAGTCAGCACTGATGTAACGGGAATCGAATCGGGGTCGTCAAATTGCAGCTCAATGTTCTGATACTTTGTGTGTGTGTGTGTGTGGTGTGTGTGTGTGTGTGTGTGTGTGTGTGTGTGTGTGTGTGTGTTGTGTGTGGTGTGTGTTGTGTGTGTGTGTGTGTGTGTGTGTGTGTGTGTGTAGTTGGTGTTTCGCGGGCTGCGGTTGTGTGTGTAGTGTGTGTGTGTTGTGTGTGTGTGTGTGTGTGCGTTAGTGTGTGTGTATGTGTGTGTGTGTGTGTGTGTGTGTTGTGTGTTGGTGTGTGTGTGTGTGTGTGTGTGGCTGGGAGGGGGTGGGGTCTCTATCCCAGTCTGCTTTTCCCTTTTCCCTCACGTCTGGTACTGTGGACATAGTCTGACTTCAGACAGAAAGCAATAAACTGGTGAAAGGATGGTGAGGGGTGGATGAAAGTGAGAGGAGGTTAGAAGAGAGAGGATATGAGAAAACACGGAGTATTAGATATGAAAGAGAGAAGACGTTTGTGTTTTATGTGTGTGTGTTTTGTGTGTGTTGTGTGTGTGTGTGTGGTGTGTGTGTGTGTGTGTATGTGTGTGTGTGTGTGTGTGTGTGTGTGTGTGTGTGTGTGTGTGTGTGTGTGTGTGTTGTGTGTTGTGTCTGTGTGTCTGTGTCTGTGTCTGTGTCTGTGTCTGTGTCTGTGTCTGTACTGTGCGTGTGTCTGTGTGTGCCCGAACACGCGCACGCACGTGTAAGTATGTGTGTTTGTGTGTGCGTGTTTAGGGATCTACGCTGGTGGCATACTGGTGTAATAGTGTTAATCTGAGCCTCTGCGAGTTCTTGATTTTGTTGTTTGCTTTTTTTTTTTTTTAGATCAGTCCTCAACTGATGCTTTTAAAGCCTGTTTCCAACATCCCTCCTTCCAAGCACACACACACACACACACACATACCACACACACACACAACACACACACACACACACACACACACACACACACACACTACACAAATAAACAACACATACACATACACAGACACCCACATATACACACACCCTCAGGAGCAGATGAACAAACACAAATTGAAAAGCATGCACACGCACGCACGCCACACAAACGCACACACACGCGCACTCGCACGCGCGCGCGCACACACAACACACACTTACACACACACACACACACACACACACACACACACACACACACACACACAACACATACATACACACACACACTCGCGCGCGTGCACGCGCGTACTTACAAACATCACTGACTCACTCACTCACACATACCATTCCCTAAGAAAAAGCTCAAATAATTGCCACTTCTCCAGTTGTAACGATACCCCTGACAGAGAGACAGACTGAAATCAGATTTCTCTCCCCTACTTAGTGTGATGCCAGTGTTGAAGATGATAGCAGATACACATGCAATGCCAAACAGCTGTTTTTTGCCATTACAATTTTGAGGGGGATGTGGAAAGAGAGAGAGAAATAGAGAGAAATAGACAGAGAGACAGAGACAGACAGACAGACAGAGAGACAGACAGAGAGAGAGAATAGAATAGACAGAGAGAGAAAAAGAGAGACAGTGAGAGAAAAAAAGACAGAGAGAAGAGAGAGAAGAAGAGAGAGAGAGAGAGAGAGAGAGAGAGAGAGAGAGAGAGAGAGAGAGAGAAGAGAGAGAGAGAGAGAGAGAGAGAGAGAGAGAGAGAGGAGAGAGAGAGAGAGAGAAGAGAGAGAGAGAGAGAGAGAATGACAATGACAATGACAATGACGATGACAATAGTTTATTGTGTTTTAAGCTTTTCAGCCCATTCACAAGGGCAACAGTGGGAGGGAGATTGGGCACAACACAAATAACCATATTGAACACCGGTAAACTATGACCTACTCTTCTAAAAAGCGGAACAGTTTTAACGTATGCTCAAGATTTTTAGCTTGGATTCGCACACTGGACTTTGATTTGAAGTCTCATCTAAAGGATTTTTTGGGTGAGAGTCTGGTCGGCACTAATGTTAACTTCAGGGGTAAAAATCCCCTTGAACGGGATTCGATCCTGAATCAGCAGATCACGAGCGCCATTGCACGAAGCTCTAACCACCAGCCTAAAATCCCGTACCCATGGATGAGGGATGTAGCAGGTAATCTTGATATACGCATACAATAAACAGCGAACTATAAAAATTATTGTTCAACAACAGAAACTAGGATGAGATTTATGAACTCTTGCGGGGTGTGATCTAAGCAGATGTCAGATGTGGTTGTCTACGTTATGTACAACAAACACACTGCACTGTCGCTACATGTGTGCCACACTATCCATGCTGCAGGGGATTCATCAATAAAGGGATGTGGGATCGGTGCCTATGGCTGCGGGGAGTGTAAATAATGTGATAAATGGGATGGCGGGGTATGTGGACATTGAAGGAACGATGTGTGTATGTGTTGTGTGTGTGTTGTGTGTGTGTGTATGTGTGGTGTGTGTGTGTGTGTGTGTGTGGGAGTGTGTGTGAGTGTGTGTGTGTGTGGTGGTGTGTGTGTGTATGTGTGTGTGTGTGTGTGATGTGTTGTGTTGTGTTGTGCTGTGTTGTGTAGTGTTGTGTTGTGTTGTGTGTGTTGTGTTGTGTTGTGTGAATTCACAAATAGACAAGCAACACACAGAGCTAGAATGGCAGACACGCTTACACACACATACACACACACACGCAATCACACGCATACACACACTCACACACATACACACGCACACTCACACACACACACACACACAAATACAAGCTTGCGCATATACACAGCTAAACACATCCCGCCCCTCTCTCTCTCACACACACACACACACACACACACACACACACACACACAACACACACACACACACACACACACACACACACACACACACACACACACACACACACACACACACACACACACACACGTTTTCACACTTTTCCTAAGCCATTTAACGTCAGTGATAAACAGAGAAACACATTCTTCAGCTGCCTCGAGTGAATGTGTTGAAGACATTAGCAGAGTGTCTTTCACCTCTTGATAGGTTTTTGAGGGGGTGGGTGTAAATTTGGTTTGCTTTTTTGTATTGAGACACAGGGAGGAAGAAGATAACTGTCTGAACTGTGAAATAAGTAATTATCCTTTGGCATTAGGTCAAAATACAATCCAAAGGCAAAGAAAAAAAATGAAGAAAACGAAATTTGAGTTCTCATGGTCTTTGATCAGTCTTTGCTATAAGAAACCTTGGCAAGTCTCCAGAACTGAGTTCTTGAAAATGTAAATCTAAATCATGATAATATAGTGCAACACTTAGACCAACAATTCAAACGAATCTAGCTCAAGGTTACATCGACCAAAACGCAGCTCAAAGCACAACTGGACCAAAGTTGCTGACAATTCAACACATGAGCATACAAATAAAAACATTAAGTCAGCGTGATCTAACAGCTGAAATTCTTCACACTTATTGTATATTCAGAACAGTAGCCAGATTAGAAACCTGTGCCGACTGAAGATAATTATGTCAGACTTACATTCACGCAATGTGAACAGAGTGTCGCGTATCCAAAAAGATACTGCATTGCATTGTGGCCATCATGGATACATTTTATGTCATAAAAAGAGAAATGGCTGATAATCAAGACAGTGCACAACATCATTTCAGAAACAGCCACCCGTCACCTGCACAACAGGTTCATGTCCATTGAGAGAGAGAGAGAGAGAGAGGAGAGAGAGAGAGAGAGAGAGAGGAGAGAGAGAGAGAGAGAGAGAGGAAGAGAGAGGAGAGAGGAGAGAGAGAGAGAGAGAGAGAGAGAGAGAGAGAGAGAGAGAAGGAGAAGAAGGAAGGAAGGAAGGCAAGTCAGGAAGATATGAGGTAATAGAGAAGATAGAGAAGAGGAGGGAGACATAAGAGAGATAGTAAAATAAAAGTAGAATAAGAAGGAAATATGAGATAAGAGAGGAGAGAGAGAGAGAGAGAGAGAGAGAGAGGAGAGAAGAGGAGAGAGAGAGAGAGAGAGAGAGAGAGAGAGAGAGAGAGGAGAGAGAGAGAGAGAGGAGAGAGGAGAGAGAGGAGAGAGAGAGAGAGAGAGAGAAGAGAGATGTTTTCTGATGTTGTCATCAATTTTCTGACAGAGGTTAGAGGTGTTAACATTTCTCTCTACCAGAATGTATAAGTAATCTTGTAAACTATTGCCCGCCCCCTCTGTCTATCTGTCTGTCTGTATGTGTTGTATTATTATGTATGCATCTATATCTGTGTCTTCTGTCTCTGTCTCACTCTGTCTCTCTGTCTGTCAGTCACTCTGTCTGTCTGTGTCCCTACTAGTGTCTCTGTCTGTCGGTGTCTCTGTCTGTCAGTGTCTCTGTCTGTGTCACTGTCTGTCTGTCTCTGTGTCTGTCTCTGTCTCTCTCTTATCACGATTTATTTTTCATGCAACTAAGAAAACAAAGAAAAAATATATCCTTTTATTGATGAATACAACGGTTAAAACATTGTTGATTCGATCCTCATAAATTATTTTGAGATGAACATTTTGGATATAGCTATATAGCTGATTTCTTTTGGCGGCCTCTTCTTCTCTTGCCCTCGACTGTTCTTCTTGCAACTTGTCTCGTTTTGCAGGTGTTGTTCTTGTTGGTGTACCAACCATATCATCTTTCTCCTCTTTATGGTGAGGCAAGGCTCTTGGGGCCCCAGCTTTTTTTCTGTCTTCTGTCACTTGTTTTGGTCTTGTTTCTTTGTAGAATTCATGGTTACAACTCAAAGACGAAGCCAAACCATGCAAACGACTACTACTAGCCATAGGATCGTAAAGCAATGGTAAAAATGTCTCCGTTCGTCTCCTCTCATGTCCCTACGTCTTTGGGCATGGGACTTGAGTGAGTAGTGATATAGCTGATGTAGTTTTCGTGTTTTACTGTTGCTGATAAAATATTTCATATGTATTTATTCGTTGATAGTAATAGTATGTTTATAACACTTATGTCACATGCGCACTCCATTTGCCCATCCATTCGTTTCTATTGTGGCCTAAGGCCGCGCCGATGTACACTAAAAGGCTGATGTCTGAAGTTTCTCTCTCTCTCTCTCTCTCTCTCTCTCTCTCTCTCTCTCCTCTCTCTCTCTCTCTCTCTCTCTCTCTCTCTCTTCTCTCTCTCTCTCTTCTCTTCTCTCTCTCCTCTCTCTCTCTCCTCTCCTCTCTCTCTCTCCCTCTCTCTCTCTCTCTCTGTCATCATTCTTCATTCTCTGACTTAACCTCCCTTCCACATCCTCCCGATTTCCCTTTTTCTCTTTTTTTCTCTCCATCCCTCTGTCTCTAACGCCATCCCCCCCTTCTCTCTCTCTTCCCTACCTGTCCTTCTGTAGTCTTCAATCTAAAGTCTGGTATTTGCCCCTCCCCACCCCCACCCCTGATTCCTGGCACAAAGTGGTCTGGAATAACCTGTTGACTGATGAAAGAATTGGCGGTGGGGCGGAGATGACAGGTTAAGATTTAGAAGGAGGGAAAGGAAAGGGGGAGGGGGTTGAAGAAAAAAATATATAATGAGATTGGCTGATGTATGGCCGATCACTTCTGTCAAAAGCTATGATGTATCCCCTTTGTGACAAAAGGCATACCTGAAAGCATGTTGCCACTGCGTGTACAAGTCATTGCAGCTATACACTTTCCAATGATATTATTTGAATAATGTAGGGGATGTTGTCATTTCTGCTTGTTTCTTTGTTTGATTTTGGTCCTCATCAAGAGCTATGAAGTTCACCAGTGAAAATATTTTGCATAAGTAACCGTTTTTTTTCCTATTTTTTATGTAGCCACATTCTGACTTCGGAAATACAACGGCTATGTGAACAAGATAGAACAACTTTATGGAAGAAGTTTATTGGGAATACATACATACATACATACATACATACATACATACATACATACATAACATACATACATACATACATACATACATACATACATACATACACACACACACACACACACACACACACACACACACACACACACATACATACACACACACACACACACACACACACACACACACACTCACACGCACGCACGCACGCACGCACGCACGCACGCACGCACGCACGCACGCACGCACGCACGCACGCACGCACGGCACGCACGCACGCACGCACACACACACACACACACACACACACACACCACACACACACACACACACACACACACATACATACATACATACATACATACATACATACATACATACATACATACATACATACATACATACATACATACATACATACATACATACATACATACATACATACATACATCAAGCACTTGATCACAGTCAGCTCTCTCAAGCAGGGTCAGAAGAGTGAATGCTGATTAAAATATGTAAAGTGTTCCTTCTTCACCACAGATCTTTACATTAAACTTGATATGGAGAGTCTGTACATCCTCTAAACGTTCTGTGTAAGTTGCGCATCTAAAGTGGTGCAAGTTACTGCCATTTCCTCATACCTTCTAACAACCAGTATCTAAATCAGGTTCTGCAGCCTGTCTAGGACATCCACACAGTCATGCGCATGCATATTCATTTCCGGGCAGTGGCCTCCCCTGATTGTGGACGGAAGTGAAGGATTACTGGCCATTGTCAGAAGCCCCAGAAACGGAAAGCCCTGTGATGAGCTGTCATGTTTGGACACGGGTTCTTTTTTAGGAGGAATTATTGCCAGATCTTGCAGCATGTAGATGTAATTACACAACGTGTCTTCTGACAAACTAGTGTCATTTTCTAGGAAACGTGTGATGTTAATATGTATTTATTGGAATAAGTCACACAAGATGGTATGCGACGAAAAAAAAACACTTTTCCATAAAGAAAGAGCATGTGCATTGGCTAGGAAATCTGATATGATAATTGTGATGATGACAAAAGAATTATTGGCGTGTGTGTCTGTTTTCAGTCTTTGTTTCTTTTATACACAATTTGCTGGCTTTGATTTGTTTGCTTATCCTGTTGT
>CM060328.1:51641005-51648505 GCA_030674155.1 Stramonita haemastoma
ATCAATGTTTACGAAAAGTTATTTTTCATTGTTTGCATCTTTCCATTTTTGCTCCTGAAAGTGTATTGTGGTCTATTAAATAATTTCAGGTGTTCAGCGTTCTCTCTCTCTTGTTCTGTATTCGTCAGTCTACAATTAGGCAATTGCCACCTTCGCATATTTCCGACTCAAAGCGATCTGCAATGGCCTTACAGAAGGGGAAGAGAGAGGGTGTCATGTAAATGCAACAGAGAAGACATCTCTTATGTCCATCTCTGCACAAACCACGGGAACACGGCACAGCCAGTCAGTTTAGAAAGTAACCTCTGAAAAGAGGCTGCATAATTATATAACATTACACCGTGAAAGCGAAGTGTATACAACGGAGTGTTTTCGACCACTACCCAAGGAAACAGAGCATCGACAATTCACAGGTGTGTCTCTAAAAAGAGACGCGACGCTGCAACTGTCGAGCTCCGATCACATGGGAAATAATCTACTTACCACCCCATCACATAAAGATAAGGTAGGAGGTAAAGAGGGGAGGGTGTGGTAAAAAATAAGATACCACCAGGGCTATGGCAAACTGAAACTGTCAAAAGTTTTCAGCTTTCATGTCATAGATAAACATGTATATATCTATTTGTATAAATGAGTATCATCTGGATCAGTTTGACAGACCATGTGCCCTACATGAATATCATCAAAGAAAAAGTATATAACGACGTGTTCATTACAGGTGAGCCCCGTCAAAGGCTGTCATCAGAGTCCATGGTTTCAACTTGAGGTACAATTGTCACTAGGAGATGGGCAGCTGCACAGACAACACGGAACGAGAGAGAGAGAGAGAGAGAGAGAGAGAGAGAGAGAGAGAGAGAGAGAGAGAGAGAGAGAGAGAGAGAGAGAGAGAGAGAGAGAGAGAGAGAGAGAGAGGAGAGAGAGAGAGAGAGAGAGAGAAGAAGAAGAGAAGACAGACAGACAGACAGACAGACAGACAGACAGACAGACAGACAGACAGACAGACAGACAGACAGACAAAGACAGACAGGACAGACAGACAGAAGAAGACAGATAGAGTTCAATGGTCAAGGTAGCAGGTGATGAAGAGAGAGAGAGAGAGAGAGAGAGAGAGAGAGAGAGGAGAGGAGAGAGAGAGAGAGAGAGAGAGAGAGAGAGAGAGAGAGAGAGGAGAGAGGAGAGAGAGAGAGAGAGAGAGAGGAGAGAGAGCAGAGAGAGAGAGGAGGCAGAACAGAGCAGACAGCAGGAACGACAGCAGACAGCAGACAGACAGACAGCGAAGAAGAAGAAGGAGAAAAGAAAGAAGAGAGAAGAGAGAGAAAGAGAGAGAAGAGAGAGAGAGAGAGAGAGAGAGAGAGAGAGGAGAGAGAGAGAGAGAGAGTGTGTGTGGTGTGGTGGTGTGTGTGTGTGTTGTGTGTGTGTGTGTGTGTGTGTGTGTGTGTGTGTGTGTGTGTTTAATGCTCAAGGTAGCACGTGATGGAGACATTAATCCTTATTAATTTGTCTGGTTTAAAAAAAAACTGTCAAGCCTTTACGTAGCACCCAAGTCTTTCCCCTAGACAGACTATTCTAAGATGCTTAGAAATGACAACTTGAAAAAACAAAAACAAAAAAACCAACACTTGTCACGTTATCATCATGGAGGCAGTTTTGCCTGTATGCTTTTATTCAATTTCAGTCAATTAATCTGTTACCTGCTGCCTTTCCACCCTGCCTGCCTGCCTGCCTCTCCTCCTCTCTCTCTCTCTCTCTCTCTCTCTCTCTCTCTCTCTCCTCTCTCTCTCTCTCTCTCTCTCTCTCTCTCTCTCTCTCTCTCTCTCTCTCTCTCTCTCTTCTTTAATTTCCCATCACTTTCAAACTCATCGGCTATCGATTTTGCTGACAAGATTATGGCTTCAACAATTTCAATTACCGTTAGTTTCTTCCTCTTCGTCTCCTTTTATTGAGAATTATTGCTCTGCTAACTGCCTGTTATCCTTTTTTTTCTACAGACTGCAGTAAGACTGCCCAGCAACCCACGATGTCATACAAAAAGATGCCCTGTTGTTTCTTATTTGATGCTGCCACCTGCAAGTGTTTGTGTTTGTCACGGGACGCTTTGGCTGAGTGGTTAAGGCCGTTCAGTTTCAATCTTATACGTCCGTAAGCTCTAGCCAAGAAAAAACAACAACAGTCTGATAGGGAAAAAAATACAGTTGCAGACAGGAAAAAAAAATAATAAATAGTGGGTGGCGCTGCACTTGCGACGACGCGCTCTCCCCGGGGTAACCAGCCCGAATTTCACACAAAGAAATCTGCTGTAACATTAAGTGGTAATAAGTAAATAAAATAAAAATAAACAAAGTCGTGTGGACTTTTAAGATTTCCAGGTCATTACTGAGAAGTACATACACGACATTGCCTTAGTTCTGGGCCAGATTAAACACATGCAGAAGATTAGATGATAATTGTATACGTCAAAGATCCCATGAACATAGCGTTCGGTGGATTATGGAAAAACAAACACAGCATATAGCCCGATATATCATGCGGGTACCTTCTTGTTGGGCAAAAACAGTCAGATACGCAGAATTATACCATTGGTAAACACTGGAGCGCTCGCCAAGGAACGAAAAATATTTTCATGTGTTTGTTATGTATCCACAATGGGGTTATTTTGTGAGATTGCTAATTTCTTTGTGGTGTGAATTAGGTCTGTTTGTATGGTGTGCCCATACCCACAGAAAACCTAGCCGTTAATGAATAGATTTTAACGAGAGTTGTTACAATACTGCTGCTGCAGTTTCTATTAATTGTAGTGCTGCTGCTGCTTCATCTGCAAGTACAAATCCTATTACTAACAGAACTAACAGGCACTGTTGATGATATTAATGATAACAAATTATAGATGAAAATACACATACTACTACTACTTCTACTACTACTACTACTACTACTACTACTACTACTACTACTACTACTACTACTACTTTACTACTACTACTATTACTACTACTAACTACTACTACTACTATCTACTACTACTACTATACTACTACTACTACTACTACTACCGCTGCTGCTGCTGCTGTACTGCTGCTACTGCTACTGCTGCTACTGCTGCTGCTGCTGCTGCTGCTACCACCACTACTACTTTTCTACCACTACAACTACGACTAACACTACTTTAGTACTACTACTGCTGCTGTTATTGCTTCTGTTGCTGCTGTTACACACAACATCTATGACTCTTGAATGGTTCCCTGATGCAGAGCAAACACAACCATCATTCCGTTTTCTTTGTGCAACGCTCAAAGTCCAGATCTTGCGGTCTGTTGTATGAACGTTAAACTGCTGTGCTGCCGTTAAGCAGATGACAAGTCAGGACCAGTGCATCCGACTTTGGTCTGGGGGAAAAATGCAACCTATTAAGTATCTGTGGGAAAAAAAAACAGTCAGCAGAATGGACCATGAAGGCAGACAATTGACGAGAAGGATGCGACAAAAAGAAAAAGGTACAAGGCAAAAATAAAGAGTAGGATAGAAAAAAGGGAATTCCCAGCACCTACTTTCCAGAAGGTGGGGATACTATCTATAAGAAAAAAACACCAAAATCTGTACAGGGGAAATTTCCCATTCAACTACATATGTTTAGCGCACATAAGGAATTCTACAGTACAAAGAAAACCCTCTCCTGCAAATAAGCTGTTACAAAATATACCCTATCCCTTAGAGAGCTCATCGACCCACACACACAGAAAGAAGGAAGTCATTGCTGACATTAAGGACTACGATGTGCTCTAACCTTGGAAAATGGAGGTTTTTTGGTTTTTTTTTTGCTGAATTGAATTACCACGTATAAAAGGTCACACAATATAGTCTTACTACAGAGAAGAGAGAGAGAGAGAGAGAGAAGAGAGAGAGAGAGAGAGAGAGAGAGAGAGAGAGGAGAGAGAGAGAGAGAGAGAGAGAGGAGAGAGAGAGAGAGAGAGAGAGAGAGACAGAGAGAGAGAACAGAGACAGAGACACAGAGACACAGAGACACACACAGAGAAGAATAGGCTGATAACTGACTCAATACTACACAAAACATTTGCTACATTTTCCTGAACAAAACACCCTCAATGTTCACTGCTGAAGAAATGCCACAGGTCATGCATGATTCAACACTGTTCTATATTCCTGTTCACGTGCACATTTGAGAACCTTTATATATATCATATATATATATATATATATATATATATATATATATACATATATCTCTGTATGTATAAACTATATATAGTACATATAAGTATGTATATATATCATATTATATATATATTATATATATATATATATATATATATATATATATATATATATATATATATATATATAATTCACACACATACAGAGAGAGAGAGATGAGATGAGAGTAGAGAGAGAGAGAGAGAGAGAGAGATGAGAGAGAGAGAGAGAGAGATGAGAAGAGAGAGAGAGATGAGAGAGGAGAGAGAGAGAGAGAGGAGAGAGAGAGAGAGAGAGAGAGACAGACAGACAGACAGACAGACAGACAGACAGACAGACAGACGACAGACAGACAGACAGACAGACAGACAGACAGACAGACAGACAGACAGACAGACAGGCAGGCAGGCAGACAGACAGACAGACAGGCAGCAGGCAGACAGACAGACAGACAGACAGACAGACAGACAGACAGAGGCAGAGACAGAGCAGAGGCAGAGACAGAGACAGAGACAGAGACAGAGAGACAGTGTTTCAGACTTCAGAACTTTAGTGTACGTCGGCCTTTGGCCACGATACAAAGTAATGATGGTCATATGGAATGGGCATATGACGAAACTTTTACCGATATATATCACTGTCAACATACGGACGAAAAAATACACCACAATGATCATGTAAACAAAGCATTGGAATCAATAAATGCATGCATGAATAACTGAATGAATGAATGTATCTATGGATAAATGATCTTTATTTTCTAGGATTACAAATAACTATTTGCATACTTTTTTCCCTCCAGTCCTTGCCCGGTTAAAGACTATCAAAACTAACAAAACAGGAAAAAAATACACAAAGCCTCATGTACATCAACAACAACATTTGAACCTACAATCTAAAAAAAAGCGATAAATTTATCTTTAATGTTTATTTAATACACATATAATACCCAAATGACCTGAGCATTAAAGTCAAAACACATACTTTGATTATGATCATTCTAAGAAAAAGTATGAATATTCATTTAGTGAACACATGATCGCAAACTGACTGATAAATTAAAGCCAAAACAGATACAATGATCATTATATAATTAAGTAAACCAGATAGACTGAAATAAAGGAGACACAGCAAGTCAGTGATGGGGACTATGAATAATGATAAAGTCAGCAATGAAGACGATCAACAATGATAAAGTCAGCAATGAAGACTATATCAACAATGATAAAGTCAGCAATGAAGACGATCAACAATGATAAAGTCAGCAATTAAAGACTATATCAACAATGATAAAGTCAGCAATGAATACTATGACTAATGATAAAGTCAGCAATGAAGACTATATCAACAATGATAAATGTCAGCAATTGAAGGACTATATCAACAATGATAAAGTCAGCAATGAAGACTATATCAAACAATGATAAGTCAGCAATGATAGACTATGACTAATGATAAAGTCAGCAATGAAGACTATATCAACAATGATAAAGTCAGCAATGAAGACTATATCAACAATGATAAAGTCAGCAATGAAGACTATGACTAATGATAAAGTCAGCAATGAAGACTATATCAACAATGATAAAGTCAGCAATGAAGACTATATCAACAATGATAAAGTCAGCAATGAATACTATGACTAATGATAAAGTCAGCAATGAAGACTATCAACAATGATAAAGTCAGCAATGAAGACTATCAATAATGATAAAGTCAGCAATGAAAACTATCATAATGATAAAGTTAGTGACGCGGAGTGTGATAAATAGGGCAGGTC
Source organism: Stramonita haemastoma (assembly GCA_030674155.1). Taxonomy (NCBI): domain Eukaryota; kingdom Metazoa; phylum Mollusca; class Gastropoda; order Neogastropoda; family Muricidae; genus Stramonita; species Stramonita haemastoma. The sequence goes on from CM060328.1 coordinate 51,646,995, forward strand.
AGTGCAGAGGAAGAAGACAGCACGTGGCTACACGGACAAAAGGCATCGAGTGGCTAGAAATTCTGAAGAACCAGTGCACAATGAATGCACGGCATTGTTAGCCCTGTGAAGATGAGGGATGAAGACGGAATCATGCAGCCGTGAGGTCATGAATATGAACACAAGGAGACACAGATTTCTTTTCTTGCTTTATTATATCACAGACTGATCCAACATTGCATGCACAGAGCAGGGGGCCAGTAGGACTCTGACATCGATCTGTTCACTAGAGCAGAAAGGGATTTGAACACTATCATGTCAGATTGTAGTGGTGAATGGGACAATGATTTTTATTATTACTTTGTGTGTGTGTGTGGGGGGGGGGGGGGGGGGGGTGTTGGTGAGTGTGTGTGTGTGTGTGTTTGTGTATCAGTGTGTCAGTGTGTATGTGTGTATGTCAGTGTGTGCGTCAGTGTGTGTGTGGTGTGCGTGTGGCGTGTGTGTGTGTGTGTCTGTGTGTGTGCGACGAAGAAGAAAAAAAACCAAGAACAAGAACAAGAGAAACACGAAGATCAAGAACAAGAACAACAAAAACGAAAACAAGAAGAACAAAAACAAGAACACGAAGAAGTGGAAGAAACAAGAACAAGAACGACAAGAAGAAAACGATTTCTACGCACGGACATTCTTTCCCCTACAGTACAACACTTTTCTAGCAGACATCGTTGTACTGCAGACAATACTCAGGAGTCCTCCACACTGCAAGAAAAAAAGGAAAGTTCTTTTTTTCCTGACTTCACGCTCGCTTGACCAGAGGGCAGTGCTTTGTGGTCAGACTCTGCCCGAACACACCTACAGTCACATAAAGATGGACAATGAGAACAGTGGGTCAGTGTGTCCATAAGAAGAAGACAGGAATAGCTTGGACATAGCTCATCCACCATCGCCTCTCAGACGACGTAAATAAGTGATAAATGATAAAACAGGAATGTATGGAGACATCATAGTATCATAGTACTGCACATTGACATTGTCTGCGGATACATGATATATGGTGGTTGCTGTGGTGGGGTGGTTAGAAGGTGTTGCTAAAATAACAGGTAATGTTGGAACTTTTGACAGTGAACGAACCATGAGGCCAGAATTGTTCTCGTATAAAGGGAGGGAGGAGGAGGGAGAGGAGGTGAGAGAGGAGAGTGGAGAGAGTGAGAAGAGGAGAGGAGAGGAGGAGAGAGAGAGTAGGAGAGAGAGAGAGAGAGAGGAGGAGAGAGAGAGAGAGAGAGAGGAGAGAGAGAGAGAGAGAGAGAGAGAAGAGAGAGAGAGAGAGAGAGAGAGAGGAGAGAGAGAGGAGAGAAGAAGACGAGAGACAGAAGACAGACAGAAGACAGACAGACAGACAGACAGACAGACAGACAGACAGACAGACGAAGAAGACAGCAGACAGACATGAGAGACAGAGACGAGAGACAGACAGACAGACAGAAGAAGACAGAGACAGAGACAAGAGACAGAGACAGAGACAGACAGACAGA
>CM060328.1:51653505-51658505 GCA_030674155.1 Stramonita haemastoma
GCCTTCTTCTGGAAATCTATGCCATCTTTTCTACACCTCTCTTTATTTATTTCTGCCTTGTTCTTTTTTCTTCCGGTCAGCTCTTTTTTTCCCTTTTTTGGTCCATTTTCTTGTCTTTTATCCAAAAGGACTTAAAAAGATAGCCATTCCCGTCCTTGCCGAAGTGGAATGCGCTAGGTTGACTTATCACGTGATTAATGACAGCGCAACACATTTTTGCTCATACGCCAGACGATAGTTGCCGTCTAAGCGTTCTAGGAAGAAGAAAAAAAAATGTTTATATTGTGCGTGTGTATTTAAGGTGCATTGTACATCAAACAGTGTTGGGGTGATGCCTTCTTCATCAGTGTCATCGTATAGTTTTGATGTAATCTACATCAATCAGTGATGCCTGTAAGCTGGCTGTTTACTGTAAATCTGGTAAAGTGCATTTTACCAAATAAAAACTGTCATAAGGTGTCCTTATAATGCAGTAATTATGTTTCCTTTACTTATATCTCTTCTGTAATAGTTGTATTGTGTCAGGTGGGAAATTGTATTGCCTGTAGATCCAAGTGCAATTCATTTCTTTTCTTTTTCTCCTCAATTTCTTATGCTTAAGACAAGCACGGTACGTTTCTGGCAATGTTTAGACAATCATCTACCTACCTAATACTGAGCGCTTGGATGGAAACACACTTTATGATCTCCCTTGCATCTTTTTAAATGGACCCCAAAACATCAGACACACATATTAACTATGTTTTAGTTTTTTCTTCCATTACATCTAAGTGGTTTGTTTTTTGTGCAGTGTGTAGTGTGAACTATTATTGATATCACTATCTTCCAGTTATAGCTTTGGAAGCCTGCACAGATATCTAATATTCTTGTAGATCCCATTAACACCTCTAAATTATTCACAGTGTCCCGCTGCTAGGCATTCCCAAGGATGAAGCTCTAATGACCATGGGGACCTCTGACGTGTGCTCATCCATGAGCCGACACTGGTGTCAGGTCAGGGCAAATGCATTTCACTAACTTAAAAAAATACATCAATACTGTCATTGAATGATTTCATTTGCCAATTGCTTTTGTCTATTTTTAAGTCAATTGAAATATGTGAGAAATTGTTTTTAAATTGATGGATAAGTTGTGTCCTGTTATTTTTGCTTGTTTTCCCAAACCATTTCTTCTTCAATATCATATGTCTATCTATACATACCCCCCCACACACACACACACACACACACACACACACACATTTTGTGGCTTATGTCTGTAAATGGTATTTTTGTTACTTTACTTTTTGTCTACCCTGGGCGTGCTAAGATGGCTTCTTGAACTTTGGTGACAACGTGACCTTGTATTTGTTGAAGTGGTTGGACAAGCGAAGGCATTTTCAGACCTCTGGGTACTATGTTTGGGATATAATTATATCCTCGCCTTCAGGAAATTATGTGCTAGACATATCCTTTGTTCTATCCCTACCTTTGTTTCTGACCTGTTTCTTTTCACCCTGTAAACTCCTTCTTCTCCATTTCCTTATTGGTCCTATTGCTGCCTATTTTTTCAGAAGAAAACAACTTAAAACATAAGCAATTCTCTCACACATAGAAGTTGGATACGCTGCCTCTAATTTGTCAGGCGCTTAACGGCATTGCAAACGCATTTTTCGTTCCTATCACAGACAACAGTAGTTGCTGTCTGAGGGTCTGACTAACATTAAGAAAACAAAGCGGTGTCCTTGGTTCTCCAGAATGTGGTGAGAATAATTTCATCCGAGTTTCTGACATCACTTCAGGTGGCAGGAATAATTGTCAGGGCGATGGGCAGATGTCAAGGTAACGACATTACTTTGCTCAAGACTCCACAGCTTAAAAGGCCAACGACTTTGTGAGTGACACCATTTCTAAACGCTTTTCCTTATCAAATAAATCGTAAGGAAAAAAGAGGCCCGAATAAACGGGTTTGAAGCAAGGTTTTGCTAACTGAAAAGAAAAAAATGCATGCTTTTAATCTGATATTGTAACATGGTTGGCTTGTATGTTGCGATTATTATATTTATAGCAAACGAAAAGAGAGCCAAGCGGAAGGCATGTGCTCCAGCCACCTCAACAATCCACATCTGCATCAGATGCAACAGAGACTGCCACTCCCGCATCGGACTGACCAGCCACAGCCGGCGTTGTCGCTGAACAAATGACCTGTCTTTTGGCGCGAATGCCATAGTCGACACCGACTGACGGAGGCCTACTACTACTGGTGTGATTACGTCTAGCAGGAGATAGTTTTTACAACAAGCTGAGAAAAAAATAAACACGCACACACACACACACACACACACACACACACACACACACACACCACACACACACACACACACACACACACACACACACACACACACACACATACAAACACAAACACTCAAATGCACAAACGCACACGCACCTACGCACACACACACACACACACACACACACACACACACACACACACACACACACACACACACACACACCACACACACACACACCACACACCAACACTGGTGCATATAGATAAATGTGAATTTGTTTTGCTGAGTCAACTGCTTAAAGAAATGAGATAAAAATGCACAGATTGTAGTCAATATTCACAGCCAGTGAAAAAAAGGGAACACCTCACAAATCCACAGTTTTGGGCACACATGCAATGTGCAGATAGTTTGCTACGTTTTAGTCATGAGAAGAGAAGTGCACGATTTGATATATCCAGTATCCAATTATGCTTTTGCTTTGCATAGCTTTCTATATATCTATCTATCTATCTGTCTGTCTGTCTGTCTGTCTGTCTGTCTGTCTGTCTGTCTGTCTGTCTGTCTGTCTGTCTGTCTATCTATCTATCTATCTCTTTGTTTGTCTGTCTGTCTGTCTGTCTGTCTGTCTGTCTCTCTATCTATCTATCTATCTATCTATCTATCTATCTATCTATCTATCTATCTATCTATCTATCTATCTATCTATCTATCTATCTTTACGTTTCCTTAAATGTGTCTGTTTACATGAAACTCTAGATGAGCAGTTAAAAAAACAAATTACTTTAAGGAAGCAATGATTTTTCAAGTTCTCAAATTCCTAATTGCAGTTTTGAATTAGGAATAGCAATTGAGAAAGGTTCAAGTGAAACACACAATAATATAATTATCAAGCAGAAAATGAATGGAATTCGTTAAAACCTTTTGCCATATGCCGTGGGTGTATTTACAATCAGACCCCTTTATTTTGCGCTGTAACTTAGACACGTTTTAATATTAATTTTTCTTTGTAGCATCCAGCTGCAACCTCTTCTTTGCCATTAATTTGTGGCACTAAGGTTGTTGCTAATGACTTACAATGTGACACTTTGACTTAGAGTGTGACACTTTGATTTCAGCACTGAGGACTGACCTCGGAAAGTTTAGACAATGGCCCCCGTGTATATAGGCAATAGTCAGTACCACTTCAGCTGCATAGTTTAAAAACAAAATCCATTCCAAATTTGTACAAGGTTGATAATTATACGTCTTGATAATGAGAAGTCTAAATGTCCGTAAACCTTTCTTCTTCATTTACCTTGTTGTTGTTGTTTGTTTGTCTTCTTCTTCTTCTTCTTCTTCTTCTTCTTCTTCTTCTTCTTCTTCTTCTTCTTCTTCTTCTTCTTCTTCTGTTGTTTTTGTTCTTGTTCTTGTTCTTGTTTTGTTTTCTTTTCTTTTTCTTCTTCTTCTTCTTCTTTCTTCTTCTTCTTCTTCTTCTTCTTCTTCTTCTTCTTCTTTTCTTTTCTTCTTCTTCTTCTTCTTCTTTCTTCTTCTTCTCTTCTTCTTCTTCTTTGCATTTTTTTTCTTGCATTCTTCTTCTTTGCATTTTCCTCTTCTTCTTCTTTGCATTCTTCTTCTTCTGCTCTGATTTTCATGCACTCCCCCTATCTTACATTCTTTCACTCACAAATGACATTCCCTCATAACTCATTTCAGTTCATCAAAAGTTAGTTTAGTGGCTCTCTGCCCATTGCTGACCAGACTAATTCAAGCCGAAATTGCCCACCGACAGCTTGTCTGTCCAAATGTTAAATTTGTCTGTCTGTGTGTCTATCTGTACGTCTGACTGCCTGTTAATGAAGTCTCGCAGGCCGCCAGCTCTGCATACTAACTCTTGGCGCGCACAGCACGCACGCACACACACACCCACTGCTTTATCATCTGTTCTTAGGGACTTCCAGGGTTGTGGAGTTGGTAGCAATGTTAACTCCATCAAACACATCTCCTCAAGCCATCAGATGATGATGGCACCACGCTGACAATGAGTCTTCGTCCACTTTCTCTACCTACCTACCAAAAGTCTTTCGGTGAGACTATAAACCGAGGCCCCGTGTGTGAACGCACGCAGAACATCTTGCGCTACGTTAAATCCTGTTCCGCTTTTCGTAAGAGTAGGCCATCGTGTGCCGGTGGGAACAGATGACATTCACAAAACTGCATACAGACGGGGACTGGATGTAAAAAAGCACAAGAGTGCTTGTCCCATTATCCTCGATATAAAAGAATAAAATAAATAAAAATTAAAAATATACCTTCAATAAAACAACACATATCCCACACTGTTTTTCCATTCCTCGACTAGAGGTCATCATGGGTACAGATTTTGTGACTGTTTTTGTCGATAAATAACAGAGCCACTGACCGAGGTTGTGAATAGTTTCTAACCATAGCACAAGTGTGCATGCAGGTTTTTTAAAAATATATTCTTATACAGATTTTACGGAACGGGATATCTCAGTGGTCAGAACACTCGCTTTCCCTGAACCAATGTTAGGCAGTATCGTGCGCGGTTACCAAGTGGATGGGTGACGGTATGCGCGCGTTGGCTTCAGTACAGTGCCCCAGTTCATCCAGCTGGAAATGGTTAACTGCCCTTCTAGGGCCTAGGAATGTAAAGCAGCGGGAAAGAGGAGATGGGCGCCACCCTCAATATGCTGGCACAAGGAGAAGCCGAGATCTCTGATGC
>CM060328.1:51663505-51666005 GCA_030674155.1 Stramonita haemastoma
TGTACAAGAACAGCACTGCTTGATAAAAGTCTAGGAAGATCATACAATAAAATATTGAACAGATAGGGTGATATTACTGAACCTTGTGGGATACCCATATGTGGTGATCTTGGAGTAGAATAACAATTTCCAACTTTAGCTTGAATGATTCTTTCTGACAAAAAACTTTTAATATAGAAGTAAATACTGCCAGAAAGGCCAACAGATTTCAGTTTATATAGCAATCTCTCATGCCACACATGATCATATGCTTTATGTACGTCAAAAAAAGTGGCTAGTACATTCTTCCTGCGAGCAAACTGATGTTTTACATGAGTCGTTAGTTTTACCAAATGATCAACTGTAGATCTACCCTTACGGAAACCTGCCTGATTTATAGGTATAATTTTATTTTTGTCACAAAAATGTGTCAGTCTGTTTAAGATTATTTTTTCCATCAACTTTCCTGTATGAGAAGTTAGTGCAATTGGCCTATAGTTATTTTTATCACTCTTGTTTTTTTCCTTGCTTTAATACTGGTATCAAAATGGAATGTTTCCATGATTGAGGTATAATTCCAGTTATCCAGCAGTGTTGAAAAAGGTCTGACAACAAGATTAACCAGTTATTAGGCAGATGCCTTAGTAGTTTATTCGATATGGAATCTTTACCCACTGATGTCTTTTTAGTGGGCAGAGAAAAGATTGCATCTCTTACTTCTTGCAACGTAATAGGGGCATTCACATAGTGTGCATTATCGCATTCTGGATCTAAATATTCATCTTTCTGTACCTCAGTTTTTCTAAAAGCTTTAGATTTAGCTGAAAGATTTTCAGTACTCATAGAATCAGAAAACATATTCACGAAAATTTCAGCTTTTTCTGAATCAGAAAGAACTTCTTTTTCCTCTATTTTGATTGGACAATTCTGTAAACAAACCCCATTTTTCATGTCATTGAATTTTTTCCACACCTTTTTTAGATCTGTATAGTTGAAAACATTTTTTGTACAAAAACTACTCCAAAAACTACGCTTAGCTTGTGCTATAATACTGTTGCATGCAGAGTTTGCTCTTTTCATTAAGAGATGATTATGTTCATTACGCTCTTTAATATAGTTTTTATATTTTTCTTTTTTCTCATTTACAGCTTTCTGGCAAGAATGATTCCACCATATATTACCTGAGTGTTTGTTGGATTTCAAAGATGAAAATTTTGGAATTGACGCATCAGCAGCTTCTAAAATTTTATCTGTAAACTTTTTGTAAAAAATATCAACGTCATCATCTTTAATACTTTATGTATTTACTGCTGCTAGAAAAGCATTAAATTTATTCCAGTCTGCAAGACCATAATTATATTTTGGGATAGCATCTTTATCATTACTAAATCGACAGGAGCGGTCATTAAGGGTAATCATAATTGGTAAGTGATCACTCCCTAAAGTGTTGGTGTGTGTTTCCCATTTACAATTTGAAACAAGCACAGGAGAAATGAAAGACAAGTCAATGGCGCTTGCCCTATGACTTGCAATATCTGGGATTCTTGTTACACTACCATTATTTAATAAGTAAAGGCAAGAATCTACTATATTTTCAACAAATCTATTGCTAGTTATTGACGTGCAACCCTTATCCCAGAAAGGAGAATGTGCATTAAAATCACCTACAACTAGCCACTTTTTATTTGAATCTTGCAATGTACGAATCCATTCAGTATTTTCCTCATTTGGTCCTTTAGGAAGATATACAGAAACAACCTTTATGATGAGATGATTATCGACTTTAACATTTGCTGCACAGGAATATAGATTCAATATATTAGATGGTGCTGGTGAGATACATGAACTATATTCCATGTTTTCACGTATGTATATAGCGGTTTTTATCTTTTCTGTATCATTAATAATGTTTTCATGCATTGGTGGATAGTAAAAATTTGTCAGTCTTGGCAACTTGTTTTGACTGACATTCAATGACTGTAAAACTAATATATGATACCTGACTGTGGAAAGATGCTGAATAAGATAGTGTAGGTTTGTCACCACTGATCTACAGTTCCACTGTAATATCCTTACTGGACATAGTTGTACCATTCTTAAATGAGAATAGAACAATGAAGAACTTAAGTAAACAAATCAATTGATAAATAAATGGAAAAAAAATTCAAGATAGCTCAGTTGCAACTATTACTAATAGACTTAATCTGAGCAATAGATAATACGTTCAGAAAGTGAGAGCCAGAATCAATCACAGATCTACAATGATGACACTAATAAAATCTCAAAATCAGTTTTTTCAATCAGTTCATAAATGTTCAGTACCATTCTCCTACATAACCACACATGTTCCACCACGGGCCCCTCTCTCCAACCTGAGGTAAGACACGGGGGAATGCTGGAAAGTTCTTGCTGGGTGGCTGCAGAGTTGGGTGTCTTCTGGTCTTCCTCGGAGTCTGCCAGAACAGCTGACGGACGTGTCTGCCGACGTTGACTGCCAGCAGACTGGATCCTCTCCGTGAGG
>CM060328.1:51681005-51683505 GCA_030674155.1 Stramonita haemastoma
TTTCTATTTTGTACCACTAAAAAAAAAATCCTGTTTTGTCATTCTCTCCCCATGGAATTGCAACCCAGTCCCTGTATACCTTTATGTTTTCATGTGCAAATGGTGTTGCTGTTGTTGTTGTCAAATGTGTGTTTTTTATGATGTTCGTGTGTCCGCTTTATTGCATTATATAGCTCGTGATTTTTGGATCCCTTTTTTCCTCTTCAGTTTATCTAATTATCTTTTTATGCGTTGTTTTAATTTTGTTGATGCTTGGAATCGGATGTTGTTGCTTTATTTTCTTGTAATGTTGACAATATCCAGCCCACCTCCCTACCCCCTTCACGAAAAGAAAATCTATGATAATGAAATAGACAGTTTGATTTGATAACTATTCAGCTTTTTGTTGTTGCTTTTTTTAGGCCAAAAAAAGTCAGTTTTGTCTAACTGTTTTCCCTGTATCTCAAATGAATACATTTGCTATAAGCTCGCTGCTTACTTACGTGATTAGTGCTTGTGTATTTGCATAAAGAGGTTTTCGTTACACACACATGCAAACTCACGAAGGTGTTAGCACAAACTTGGCTCAAAAGTTGTCTCACATACTGATGGAGAGGATTTTTTCTCTTGAAGTTAACATCAGTGACGACTCCACTCCCCAAAAGTTTTTTTCGGATTAGACTATAAACCGAGGCCCAGTGTGAGAACACACGCAGAACATCTTACACACACGTTAAATCATGTTCCGCTTTTCGTAAGAGTAGGCCAATGTGTGCCGGTGGGAACAGATGACAAGATTTAGAAAATTGCATACACACGGGGACTGGATGTAAAAAAGCACACGAGTGTTTATTCCATTATCCTGGATATAACAGAATAAATGGATAGATAAATACAAGTAAAGTACGAGGGCCACGCTAAAATCTTGTTACACTTTGTTGGATCCCCGCATTGCTCAGCTTGACATTCTGAGGATCATCCAACACATGCACTGTGACTCATTTGTCTTACCCGGGAATCACTGCAAAAATTGAAAGTACACATTTGTGTGTGTGTGGTCATTTGTTAACACATTGTGCATCTTTATCATGTGACTTACAAGCTCTGTTCAGATGAAGTGCACTGCACTCTGGTCAAGCCAGCGTGAACGATCAAGAGGACCCCACTTCCTGCAGTGTAGAACAATTCATGTAATAGATGTAGCACATTTTTGCTGGGAAAAGTCTTTCTTTCAGAGGGCATGATTTTGATGCTCAGATTTCATTTTTGACTTTAAGGATGCATTAAAAGCATAAACATTGAAAACAAAGACTAAAAAAACCAAAAGCAACATTACCCTATTCCATAATCATCAAATATTCCATAATACACATCGGCTTCAAACACACACGGTGGTAAAGTCACTGCCCCTAATCATCACCCTCATCTGACTTCATGACGTTCCAAGCTTCACTGCCCTGGACAAGAGAATAAAATCAGAGTCTCGCTTCCTCCTGCTCCCTGCAAAGTTGGATCAACCTGTCTCCTTCTTTGTGTCCATATTCATGATCTCACAGCTGGAAGATTCCATTTGCATCACGATCGAAATGAGAAATGAGCAAAATATAGAGTATTCCATGCCATGACTGGATTTGTAAGAGATACCCCAGATCTGTTGTTAGTGTGTGGCCATTCAGAATGTTCAGGGCTTCATGTTGGATTGTTTGTAAGATAAGGCTGCTGGAAGGGTTAGCAGTTTTCAGTGGCGTGGAGAGGGGGGTCTGCTGCATGGGTAACAGCTTGCCCTCCATACTTACTTACCCAGGCTTTGCGCTCTAGAGCGCAACTCCATAGTCTTCCGAGACTGATGGTTGCCTGCTACAACTACTTTTTTAGGACACAAGCGTCTCTTGCTCCTGTGATTTCCACTGTGTAGCCACTACAGAAATAATCCTGTGAACTGACTGATTGTCCTGACAGCAGTGTGTCCTGGGTCTCGGCCACTGAATCAGGATGGCGTGCATCAAGCCGTGCTGCTAACAAGCCCAGAGTCATGGAGCAGAGCTAGAGGGCCACAGACAACAATCGATGCCTATTGGAGGCAGGGGTCACTGGGTTAGCAGGGGGCTGAACAAGATGTACGGCCTTTGTTGCTGTGGATAGGGCAGGATGGGGTGGTAGTGGTGTAGAGGGGGGGAGTTTCTTACTATGCTATGTTGCAGTATGTGGGCGTCTGATGTATAGAAGCGTACGATGAAAACTAGACACAAATGCAATTACTGATTGGGTAGGGATTTAATAATCTGAAGATTATTTTGGTGTCGAATTGATGTATCTGGCATTGCCTATGTTTGTAGGTCCGCAAATGACTAAATAAACAACGAATATCAAATGGTCTGATCTGACAGGTGCTAAAATCATATTTATCATAGGTAATGTATGATTACATTAACCACAGAACATTGATTATGAAAAGGGGCAAGTCATTCGCTACAACCAAGGTACAACACACACACACAACACACACACACACACACACACA
>CM060328.1:51686005-51688505 GCA_030674155.1 Stramonita haemastoma
GGAGATGGGGGGGGGGGGGGGGGGGGGGGGGGTCAGGGCAGCAGGACTGCGACAGTTTTTCTTGACCAGGGTAGTGGAGATTTGAGCAGCATCACATCAGATAATATAGGTGACTGAGGCAGTGGTTTTATCACGTAGGTGTCTGAACTGTAATATGTGAATAGGCTGTATGCTGGTTTTGTCTATTTTTTAAAACATATTTATTTTGCTTTTAAGTCTTTGTTTTTTTCGTGTGATTTGGTTTTTATTTCTATCAAATTGTAATCCCGGGACCATGGAACCAGTCTTCAAGTTGTTTCCGTTCCTTGGCTAGAGCTCCGAGTTTTACTAAAGGTGAAATTTCTCGAAATCGAGCGGTTATGCCCACAAAGAAGGTAGCCACACATCGACTTCGGGGATGAAGAGTCTAACGAAGTACACGCACTAGCAGCCTGTCTTCTACAGAGCGGATATTTTCTAAAAGAAGTGTGGATTCACCACAACACAGGAAGGAAGGTTTGTGGGATAACTTCACGCTGACTTGACCAGAGGGCAGTGTGCTGTAATCAGACTCCCTCCCTCCAAACGGCCTCTGTCGGCCCCATAAAGATGGAGAGTGTAAGAAAACCTGGGGCGTTTTTCCATAAACGAAGACAGGAATGGCTGGGGTGTTATTCAGATTGGACACTGCGTAGATAACTGTATAGCGTTGCACTGGGAAAATATAATTTGTTTGAGCATCAGTGACACCGCACACTGCATTGCGAAGGAGAAGAAGAATTACGAAGAATAATTGCGAAGAAGAAGAAAATGAAACATTGCAAAGAAGAAGAAGAAGAAGAAGAAGAAGAAGAAGAAGAAGAACAACAACAACAACAACAACAACAACAACAACAACAACAACAACAACAACAACAACAGCAACAACACAACAAGAATGCGAGGAATGTAAAGAATGCGAAGAATGCGAAGAAGAATGCGAAGAATGCGAAGAATGCGAAGAAGAAGAAGAAGAAGAAGAAGAAGAAGAGAAGAAGAAGAAGAAGAAGAAGAAGAAGAAGAAGAAGAACAACAACAACAACAACAACAACAACAACAACAAGAGCAAAAGAAGAAGAAGAACAAGGACAAGAAGCGCATGTACAATTAATTTACATCACGTCAAGTGAATGACAAAGATGCAACTAAAAAAGGAACGTTATGACAGGCAAACAATCCTATCAAAAAAAAAAAAACGAAACAGAAAAAAGCAAAGACATTGACAGACTAGCGTGTGTCATGCAGACATACAAAAGCATGACACATGTCTTGAAAGCTTCTGAAGCAAAGGTTTCTATTGTGTGCTATGTGTTAAGGAGGTTGTCATCCTGTTCATTGACACGGTATCTGGAAGATTGGGAAAGAGAGAGAGAAAAGAGAAGAGAGAAGAGAGAGAAGAGAGAAGGCAAGGCAAGGCAAGGCAAATTCTTTTAGAGAGAGAGAGAGAGAGAGAGGAGAGAGAGAGAGAGAGAGAGAGAGAGAGAGAGAGAGAGAGAGAGAGAGAGAGAGAAGAGGACAGACAGACAGACAGACAGACAGACAGACAGACAGACAGACAGACAGACAGACAGACAGACAGACAGACAGGACAGACAGACAGACAGACAGACAGACAGAAACAGAGAGAGAGAGAGAGAGTGGGGGTAGGGAGGGAACATTTTTCACTAACGAAAAACATTCCTTTCAATCTGTTTGCAAGTGTACTTATTTCTATATGAGAGTAGCTGTTATTCTGAAGGGGTTTGTTTTCTGTTTTTGTTTGGTTTTGCTTTTGTTCCCCTTTTAGATTTGTTGTAGCTATTGTTGTATTTTCCTGGGTTTTTTTAATTGCTTGTTGTTTGCTTGTTTCTTTGTCGTGTGCTTTTTATCGGGGGTGGGGGTGGGGGTGGGGGGGTAATTCAGAAACAAAAATAATGTTTTCTAGAAACTCTTTCTTCTACATGCACTTAGGATATGTTTCAGGTAATCATCATTGTACAATTATTGTCTCATCGGGAATACTTATACCCATGCAACCCATCGTGGTTTGGAAATGGCCAAAATGGGACTCAAACCCACAACCATTTGTGCTTAAAACAAATTACTGTCGTTCAAACCACCACTCCAAAAAGATTTAGACTGCAGAGGAGCACCAATTTCCTCTGCATGCCTGAAGGAAAGAAGCAGCCTATCACTTTTAGGGATTTGGTTTTCAGTCTCGATGCAGCTGTGGATGGTGGTCACGATGTTCAGCAACACGTGTGGGTCGGATGGGAAATGAAACAAACAGCATTGTGATGTAGTTTGTGATCATTGTCAGAGATTCGTTTCTCTTTGATAGGAATTAGCAAGGCCCTGTAATATGCAACCCTGAGTCGTTTATTGAGACTGGGGTTTGATCTTAGGGAGATTATGGAAGCATTGTTATCAAATGAATCATTCAGGATTTTGTGTAAGTCTGTTCGGATATGCAGAGGCATCGTTGTCATTCGGTGCCCGACTT
>CM060328.1:51693505-51733505 GCA_030674155.1 Stramonita haemastoma
AACAACAACAACAACAGAACGAGAACAGGAAGGAGGAGGAGTATCCAATTAGTTCAACAAGTCACAGCTAGCTAGTTACGGTGAAAACGTATCGCCAAAACACATCACACAACATACCCTTATTCTGATCACTCCTTAGAGAACAACCTTTAATATCACAGTCTCTGTACATACCATTAGAGTGTCATTTTAGAAACAATGTGCTATATACCATCTTGCAGACATAAATATAAGCCACAAGTTCGTGGACTAATCCCCATTTAACAAGAACCTGTGTCCAAACACGACAGCTCATCACAGAGGGTTTCCTGTTCCAGGTTCCTGACAATGGGCAGTAATCCTTCACTTCCTTCTTCAATCAGGGGAGGCCACTGGAGAAAATGAGTACGCATGTGCAAACTATGGGCAAGGCTTTCGTGGGATACATTGAGTGGGACAGATTGAGGCTGCTTGATTGGACACTAGGTTGCAGGAAGGGAGTGAGAAAATTGCCATTTGTGCTACTTTGGGAAGATTGTTAGGACAGAAGATTGGGAAGGCTATCAATATTGATAAGTACTTTAGGAATGTCTGTTTACTTTGAGATGTTTTGTTTATTTGAGCTTTTTGTGCGTGTTTGCGTGCGTGCGTGCTTGCATGCATACATGCGTGCGCACGCGTGTGTGTGTTAGTGCGTGTGTTTGGTGAGTGTGTGTGTTTGTGTGTGTGTATGTCTGTGTGTTTGTTTGTATCTGCCTCTCTCTCCGTGTTTCTCTCGCCGTATTTCTCTCTCTGTCTCCATCTCCGTCTCTGTCTCTCTTTCTCCCCCTTTCTCTGTCTATCTCTCTCTTTCTCTCTGTCTCTGTATTACTCTATGTCTGTCTCTCTGTCTATCCATCCATCCATCCATCCATCCATCCATCCATCCATCCATCCATCCATCCATCCATCCATCCGTCCATCTCTCTCTCTCTCTCTCTCTCTCTCTCTCTCTCTCTCTCTCTCTCTCTCTCTCTCTCTCTCTCTCTCTCTCTCTCTCTCTCTCTCTCTCTCTCTCTCTCTCTCTCTCTCTCTCTCTCTTCTCTCTGAGTCTCTCTCAAATGGACATCCAAAACTGATAAACAAAGTCATAAAAATGCTTTTCAACCCCCCCCCCCAAAAAAAAAACCAAAACACTCACAACGTCTACCCAACAAACTACCAGACTTAACCCTGTCCCTAAGAAACTTGTTTTTCTTAAGAGTCTATGGCAACTTTCACAGACCAGACAACAAAACCGTTTTCGCACAATGTCTTTTGAATGGCCGGCTGTACGTTAAGAGTGCAATAAGTTTTTTTCTCAATGCTTCACGCCTGCCCCCCTCCCCCCGCTACCCGCCCCTCCAATCCATTTTTTTAAAGTCTGAAGATATTCTTATGACTCCTTTTTTTGGGGGGTGGTCTCTGTCTGTTTTCCAGGACAGCTATAGCCGATTGGTTCAAGTTCCTCTTGGTCACTACAGGAATAGAGGATCACTACATTATGGCTAATTCCCCTAGAAAACGAAACAGCAAAATACAAACCCTGTTGTTCAGCAGAGAGTTTACGAAATAAAATAAATTGAGGAAAAGTAGTGGAGGAAAATCTGTGTTTAGTGGAGTGGAGGAAAAACAAATCAAGCCCGATTATTTACATCATTTGTTCTGGATTTTGAGGTGGTTTTTTTTCGTTCCTAGTCTGCAGCTCCGACGTTCACCATGGGTAAGTTTTTGTATATACGACAGATTTTGCCCATCATGAAGGCAGCCACATTCCGATTTCAGGGGGAGTATGCTATGATGTATTTGTTTTTCCATAACCCCTTAAACATGTACTAAAAACCTTGGCGTGAGTAGTTTATCTCTTGCATGTGTATATACACGAAGTAAATTAAAGCACTAGCAGATCTGCACTTGAAGTTGACTTGGGAAATCATAAAAATACTTCCACCCTTTATTCACCAGACGGCACTGAGAGTCGAACCGACAACTTGATAGGACATATCAGATTGAACGGTCTTAACATCTCGGCTCTAGTGTCCGTCAGGTTCTGTTCTGAGACGTTACCTTGTATTATCCTAACGTAAAAGAAAAGGTCAACAATAATTGCTTCTATAAACATCTCTTCATCTTTTTCTTCTTTGCAGCCGTTTTTGGAGCAAACACACTTGCAGAGTTCAAGTTGATACGTATGTCTAGCACTCAAGATCTATTTTCTTCTGTGTGTATGTTTTCACGCTCGCACTCATGTGTGCGCGTGTATGTATGTATGTATGTATGTATGTATGTTATGTATGTATGTATGTATGTATGTATGTATGTATGTATGTATGTTGTCTGTTGTCTGTCTGTCTGTTCTGTCTGTCTGTCTGTCTGTCTGTCTGTCTGTTGTCTGTCTGTCTGTCTGTCTGTCTGTATGCTGTAGCGTGCGTGCGTGCGTGCGTGCGTGCGTGCATGTGTGCGTGTCATTTGTGTAGGTTTTTATGGGTTCTTTCTCTCCCCTTGTTCTCCGAGGACCTATTAAAAATCTTCCAGGGCAAAATAAAAGAAAATGTACACAGTAATGACAGAGTCATTAAAGTCAATTACCAGAAGATATAGCCCCGAAGAAAGGTATGATTCCTTAATAGGACACGCGGCAGAACAAGGACAAAAACAAGAAAAAAACCCGCAAAGAAGAAGAATGCGACGAAAACTAAGATGAATGCGAAAAAGAATGTAAAGAAGAAGAATGCAAGAAAGAAGTATACAAAGAAAAAGAATGCAGCGAAGAAGACAAAGAAAAATGATGCAAAGAAGAAGACAAAGAAGAAATATTTGAGAGGGAAAAAAGAGTGCAAATACGTAGAAGCTGAATGCAAAGAAAAATGCAAAAGTTCATACAAAAAATAATGCAAAGAAGAAGAAAAATGCAAGGAACTATGCCAAGCAGAAAAATGAGAAGAAAGATGCAAAATACAGAAGAAGAATAAAGAATGGGAAGACAGGAAGACGAAGACGAATGCGAATTTTACGAAAGGAATGCAATATGAAAAAGAGAATGCACAAAATGAGGAGAAGAAAGAATACAAACAAATAATTATGCAAAAATGAAGAAGAAGAAGAAGAAGAAGAAAGAAAATGATGATGATGATGAATGATGATGATGAGATGATGTATGATGATGATGATGGAGAGGAGGGGGAGATATTAAAAAAAAAGAAAGAAAGAAAGAAAAAAAAAAAAGAAAGAAAGAAAGAAAGAAAGAAAAACTAAAGAAAAAAGAGGAGAAGATGGGAGAGAAGCAGTGGGATATGAATCAAAAATACTAGTCCACAACAGAAATAAAATGGGTTAAAAAGGAAAAAAAAAAACCATAAAACCGGCAGAAAGAAAGAAGTAAATGAATCTTTGACTTTGAAAGTCTTAATGGTCTCGGGTAAAATAATGCCATAAAATATTTTATTGTTGCTTCCTGGTAACTTGCAAATGGTAGTAATCTACTGGTGTTATTATGCCTTCCTTCACATTATAATGTGTTTTAGTTGCTAGAAATCCCATAATATCTTTTTCAGAGAGAGAGAGAGAGAGAAGAGGAGATGAGAGAGAGAGTGAGAGAGGAGAGAGAGAGAGAGAGAGAGAGAGAGAGGAGAGAGAGAGAGAGAGAGGAGAGAGAGAGAGAGAGAGAGAGAGAGACTTTGAAACTTTTGAAACTTTTATTAAGAGAAAAGAATAAGCACACATAGTGGTGTTTTTACATCCATCCCTCATTCAAAGAAAATCAATACGATAAAAACAAATTAACAAGCACATTTTTGAAAACACAAAGAAAAACCAGAAAAAATAACAAGCAATTGTTGTCACATCATAGAAATGAGAGAAAGAGAGAGAGAGAGAGAGAGAGAGAGAGAGAGAGAGGAGAGAGAGAGAGAGAGAGAGAGAGAGAGAGAGAGAGAGAGAGAGAGAGAGAGAGAGAGAGAAGAGAGAGAAGACAGACAGACAGACAGACAGACAGACAGACAGACAGACAGACAGACAGACAGACAGACAGACAGACAGACAGACAGACAGACAGGCAGAGACAGAGTCAGAGACAGAGACAGACAGACAGACAGACAGACATTCAGAGATAGAGATAGAGATAGAGACAAAGAGAAACAAAGAGATACAGGGATAGAGACAGACATACAGTAAGAGAGGGAGACGGAGGTACAAACAGTGGCAAAGAGAAAGATACACAAAAAGATAGAGACAGAGAGACAAAGACATAAACATGGGGTGAAACGGAGACAGAGACTGAGTGTGCGAAAGAGATAGAGACAGAAAAGTAGACAAAACAAGAAATACAAAAAGACGGACAAGCAAAGGTAGAAATGTACACATCTACGCAATATACACAGACAGACAGTTAGACAGACAGACAGACAGACAGGCGTCAGACAGACAGACAGAAAGACAGACAGACAGAAAGACAAGGCGTCAGACACACAGAAAAAAGGTAAGACCATAGAGAAACAAGGAGACAATAATGTAAACAAAAACGGTACATGGCAAACATACAAAATAAAAGAGGCCTTGAAAACCATTAGGAGAAATTTCTTCTCCGTCGTCGTCGAACCCTCAAACAGCAACTGTACTCATCACTGTCATATGAGCAAAAATGCGTTGTGCTGCCGGGGTCAAGTGTCTGACAAGACAGTCCCATTGACGTCGGCGTGGGAGAGAAATGTGTTTTCGTTTAAGTCTTTCTCGAAACAAAGGCAGGAGGATGTATCAAAAAGGCAAAAAATAGACAAGAAGAAGGTGACAGGAAGAAAAAGAACCAGACAAATACAAAGAATGGGACAGAAAAGAAGTAACTCACAGGACCACGTGTCCAGGCGTGACTGCGATTTAAACTGACAGGTTCCTTGCATTCCCACGGAATAAATAAAATATAAACGCAGACAGACAGACAGACAGAGAGGCAATTTCAGATACGTAAGCACGGCCTGAAAGCAGATGACATAGTGGATAGAAATTTAAAAAAAAAAACCTTGATGCTGAAGAAAAAGCGTCGCGCGCGCGCGCATACACACACACACACACACACACACACACACACACACACACCACACACACACACACACACACACACACACACACACACACATACACACACTGATGAATTTATAGCTAGTAATATAGATGAAGCATATGCTAAATTTGTTGAAGCTGTTATAAATGCAGCAAATACATCCATTTCGAAATGTAGCTTAGTAAAGTCAAATAAACAATTTGGCAATGTTTGGTGCAATGAGTCGTGTGAAATAGCAAGGCAATACAAAAAGAAAACATTTAATATCTATCTTAAAGACAGGACTAATGTAAGTAAAATTTTAGAAATGAAAAAGGCAAAAAATTATTGCAATAAAGTAATAGCACAAGCTAAGCTTCAGCACTGGTCAACCTTTTGTAAAAATGACATATTATAGGCTCAAAAGATCAACAAAAGTTATGGAAAAAACTGAAAGAGATGAAAAACGGTATACATTTACCAGATTATCACATAAAATTAGAGAAAAAGGAATTCCCAACCCCCTTTGAAAAGGCTGAAGCTTTTGTAGACATGTTTTCTGAGACAAGTTGTTCAGAGGGGTTAGCTGAAAAAGACGGAATTTATAGAGCAAAGGAAGCATGCCTAGGAAAATATGTGGCGCTCCACCACGAAATGAGTCGCTTAGCACAATACCTAATTTTGCGCTAGGAGCCTTTAAAGGCAGGTGGGGGTCAAGTTGTCAATTTTGATATTTTGATTGATTATTATTACTAGATCTGTTTATTTACCTTAGAATGAAATATCAAGGCATAATTTTTATTCCTTTTGCTTTTAAATGTGTTTTGAAAATACCAAAGCACTCATTCTGACAACCTGTTACTAAAATAAACTTGCCCGTTTCTCATTTTGTCCCATCCTGCAGTCTATCATTTCAATTTGTAATAATGTTGCACAGAATTGTCCGATTTTCAATCTGTTTTTTGTATTTGGCAGCCACTTTATTGCACATTAATAACATGTCAATAACTTAAAATTGACCTCAGGTGCACTCCGTCTCATTATGTGGTGGAGTGTCACATATACAGATCCGAAAGAAGATAAAGACCATTATACAAATGCCCCCATTACTTTCCAAGAATTAAAGGATGCCATTTCTTCCCTTAGCTCCAAGAGATCTTCAGTGGGTATTGATGCTATTTCTAATGAAATGATAAAACACTTGCCTGAAAATTGTACTATATTTCTTCATAAATTTTTCCAAAAATGTTGGTCAGAACGGACTATGCCATCATTATGGAAGCAATCTGTAGTTGTACCTATTCATAAACAAGGTAAACAAAGATCCGATTTAAGTAGTTATAGACCTATTTCACTGACCTCTCATGTAGGAAAGTTAATGGAAAGAATAATATTGAATAGACTTGTTCATTACTGTGAGAAAAAAAATATTATTCCTGTATGCCAAGCAGGTTTTAGGAAAAAATAGATCAACAGTAGATCATCTTATTAAACTTACTACTCAAATAAAGCATCAATTTGCCAGACGAAAAAATGTACTTGCTACTTTCTTTGATATCAGGAAAGCATATGATCAAGTATGGCACTTACGATTACTGCATAAGCTTAAAATGATTGGTCTGTCTGGATGCATGTATAATTATATTAAAACGTTTTTGAGTAATAGATCTATTCAAAACAAAATTGGACACTCTTACTCAAGTCCAAGGTTTATAGATATGGGGATCCCGCAAGGATCAGTAGTGGCACCAATGCTTTTCAATATTTTAACATACGATCTTCCCAATGCAGTGTCCAGCAATATTGAACTGGTTCAGTACGCAGATGACTTATGCGTATGGATGAAAGTTACCATGAAAAGACACACTCAATTACGATCTCTTAGCTACATTAAAAAGGCTTATCAACATGAGTTAAGTAAAATACATACATTTATGAAAGAAAAACGGATTAATGCTATCCCCTGAAAAATCACATATGATGCTTTTCAATACAGGCTACGATCCACAGGTACTACCTTCCTTTCAAATTGGAGATTCTGTATTAGAATACAGACAAACTGCAAAATTTTTAGGGGTATTTCTCACTTCAAAACTAACATGGAATAACCACATAGAGCATGTCCTGACTAAAGCCAGAAAAAGTCTAAATGTCCTAAAAATTGTTAGCAAACAACAATGGGGCCAAGATATTTCATCTCTTATTCATTTAGCAACAGCTCTTGTTCGTTCGAAGTTAACTTATGCACAGGAAATTTTTTTCTCTGTTCCTAAGTATTTATTGAGAAAAATGCAGAGTGTAGATAGCAAGTCTTTCAAATTGGCAATTGGCGTTCCTGTACATACATCAACTTTAAGAATGTATGCTGAAATAGGTATCTTACCTTTTGAAGAGCAAATTCACCTAGCTTCAGCAAAGTACATTTTAAGAGGTTCTACTATTCCGAATTTAATTTAAAAGAACTTACGTTAAAATCTGATGTCAGTTTTCCCAAGAGAGCCAAATCCATACAATCACTGACAACAATCAGCTCATACACTTCTGATCTGTTCATATCTTCAGGAATGAACGTCAGAAGTGTAGCTCCTCGACCAGCTTTTTCTACCATTCCAAAGTGGGAACTAAACAGAGCTGAGTATGATATTGATTATACTAATATCAGAAAAGAAGAAAGCCCTGTTGTAGCTGCTATAGCTAGAGCTCATATTGACGAAAACTATAATGATTATCTTAAAGTTTTTACTGACGGTTCTGTAGTTGAAAGTGGGCAGGCTGGATCTGCTTTTGTAGTTCCAACATTGAAGATAGAAAAATCCTATCATATAGGCAAAAGTTATTCTATATTTACTGCAGAACTTATTGCTGTGTTAATGGCTTTAAATTTTTTTTATTAGATTTACCAATGAATATATATAAGGTGTTGTTTTGCATTGATTCTAAATCTGTTTTGCAAGCACTTAAAACTTTTAGCACAAAAGTAAGAGGAGAATTAATCATTGAAATTACTCATCTTGTACATTTTCTGTCTTTACGAGGTACTACCATTGCCTTTTGCTGGATTCCATCACATTGTGGAATTCATGGAAACGAATGGGCTGACAGCTCTGCAAAAGCTGCTGCAATGGACATTGATGCTGAAGATACAACACCTCTAAATCTTCCACTTAGTCTTCAGGAGGGCAACCATTTACTGGAAAAAGCTTGTTGGAACCATTTTTATAATTTACGAAAGAATTCTTCAAGAGCAGAGTCGTTGAGATGTGACAGAGTGCGCCATTGTTATAACAGACTGTTAAGAAGCCTGGTATATAGATTTCGATTGGACGCTTTTAGAACTAAATTTTGTAAAGAAATTAGATGTATATGTGGCTCTGATTTATCACCTAGACATATAATTTTTCACTGTAAACTACTTCAACCTTATTTTCATAGTACTCTCATAGATAAGTTTTCATTAATGTCATATGAAAAAGTATTGGATGATAATGTGATTATGTTTGAAATAGTTAAAAGTTTAGTTAAAAGCCCTGTTGGCGAATTTTTGTAAATTTTCTTGTTATGAGTTTAATTTGTTCAGAAATTTACCCCCCACCCCTTCCCGTTTTTCTTCAAGAAATAGATTATATGGGTCTGAAACTGGGTTTAAGATTGATAAGGGATAGACACATGTAGGTGAGGTTATTCTATTCATTTTACTTTTAATTCTCTCAGTCACTCAACGGGATAAATACATACACACCCACCTTAGTTACCAAACCCAAGCCTACATGCACAGTTGCACACACACACCACACACACACACACACACACACACACACACACACACACACACACACACACACACACACACACACACAAATGATTTTGCACATGCACGCGCACACATACTTGCTCATATCCACATGCAGGCATGTGCACTGACATACATACTCACACACTCGCACATACACACTCAAGCACACAAGTGACACAATTAATCTTATTCTACTTTTGTTTCTCGTCTAATATCACTATGAGTGAAGAGACGTTAAATTGAAGAAAGCTACATACACACACATACATACACACACATACACACACACATACACACACACACACACACACACACACACACACACACACACACACACCACACACACACACACCACACCACACACATCATAGCGCTGTGTCTACACAACCTGTAAATAAACGGAACGACAGCCTGTCATATCACGTCCTTCCTCTAGCCTCCAGTGCAGGCAGTATATGATTCATTAGCCCTCAGGCAGACAAACATCCAGACAAACAGACAGACAAACAGGTAGAAATACAGATTCACAAACACAACAGCAACAGTTTGACATTTGGACAGGAAAGTTGTCAATAGAGGATATCAGATTTTATTAATCTGGTAGATTTTTTTTTTTTACATCCGACCAATTATTTTGTTGATAGGATGATATGAGTAATATGATGATGCTAATTTTGATGGCAAAATGGATTAGCACAAAATGTAGGTGAGGGGAATAGCAAGTAAAATCCAAACAGAGAGGGGACGAGGGAAAAAGAAGAGAGAAGAAGAAGAAGAAGAAGAAGAAGAAGAAGAAGAGAAGAAGAGAAGAAAGAAGAAGAAGAAGAAGAAGAAGGATGATGATGATGATGATGATGATGATGATGATGATGATGATGATGGTCGAGAGACGGACACACACACACACACACACACATACGCAAGCACACACACACACACACACACACACACACACACACACACACACACACACACACACACACACACACACACACACACACACACACACACACACACACGCACACACACACATTCACAGATAAAAGACAAAAGCAAATACATCTTAACAACAACCATTACCTGCTTAATCCGTTAAGGACAGCTTATCCTTAATTATGCATTCCCTTAAGACGGCTGTCCATTAGCGTGTTTTAATTGGTTAATTTTATGAGAAATTCAATGGACAAACTGTGAGACAATGAGCACACAAGCTCATTAAATTCAAAACAAAACAACCCCCCCAAATAACCAGTTGTAATTAGTGAACTGCCACAACGGGATCGGCCTGTCCTTGTTAAGTTTATAGAGCTGTCAACATTACCATTTTATTATCATTTTTTAATAATTATATGAACGATTTTGATTAGCATTGAACCACGAAAAACATCTCCAATTGCAGCATGAACACTGACATTTGAACAGTGACTATGACATTTGCTGCTAGAGCAGTAACCATGAACAATAAACCATGGACATCACACTGCACGAACAGTCAACGCTGGCATGGTTCTTCTTCTTCTTCTTCTTCTTTCTTCTTCTTCTTCTTCTTCTTCTTCTTCTTCTTCTTCTTCTTCTTCTTCTTCTTCTTCATGAAACCCCAGTCTCCATGAAACCCTTGTCTGTAATATGAATAAAACTGTTGCGCTGCAGTGAAGCCCCTGACAATTCAGTCTCAGAGCAGCCGACTTGTTCGTAGCTGATAACACACACACACACACTCACGAACGCACGCACGCACGCACGCACGCGTGGTCGTGCACGTACACACATGCACGATATAGAACCAGTCAGGGCTTACGCGGATGAGACATGCTAGTTCTGCTTCTCTTTCTTTCATTATATCTGCTGCTTTCTTTCTCACTTCAAAGGACAGTCTTGGCTAGTTAAACATTGTGTTGTGGCGTGTCTGTACAGCTTGGGTCTGCGGTATTTATTGTTTTTTTTTTCTTTTCTTTTTTTACTCAAAGCAGAAGCTCTACACATTGCTTCTGCCCCGTTTTCATGAATGTTATATCTCTTTTCCCCTCCAGTGTTCATCATCTCTCTTAGTCATCAAACGATACTCGTCTTTACTCCTAATTTAGTGGAGAAAACACGAATGTCCTGTCATGTCTGATTTGTGCAGCTGTCATAACCGTGTGCCAAGTAATTGTGTTTGTTCATAATCACGACACATCCTCATTTGCAATGACATTAGTTTAGACAAAAAATGAGAGGTATATTGATTTAACATGACATGATTTTATTCAATCAAATACTAATCATGAGCATTCAAGATAATTAATCATGATATACCAGAGACCTGACCAACTGCTTTGCTGAAAACTTTTGACAATTCTTTACTCACCCATCATATCTCTGTCTCTCTCTCTGCCTCTCTCTGGAACTGTCTCTCTGTCTGTGTCTGTCTGTCTGTCTGTCTGTATCTTTCTGTCTCTGTCTGTTTTCTCTCTCTCTCTCTCTCCTCTCTCTCTCTCCTCTCTCTCTCTCTCTCTCTCTCTCTCTCTCTCTCTCTCTCTCTCTCTCTCTCTCTCTCAAATCAAAATCATCATTGATTCTTACTTCTTATTTTCTTTCTGAATGAGTGACTTTTTATAGCATTACCTTAATATTGTATCTCTGTCTATTTCTTACCTGTAGTTTGATACTTGGTAAGGTTTCTTGCTCTTGGTAATTGGATCATTATAATTGTTCTTGTTTAGTTGAAGCTATCTTTTTATCTTGATGTTATCCCTGAAAAGGGCGGGGACTGGATGAAAAAAAGCACATGAGTGCTTATTTATTATCCTCAAATAAAAGAATTTTGCCTTTGCCTTGCCTTGCCTTGCCTTGCCTTGCCCTCTCTCTCTCTCTCTCTCTCTCTCTCTCTCTCTCTCTCTCTCCTCTCTCTCTCTCTCTCTCTCTCTCTTTAAATGTCTTGCCTATGGTTTAATCGTTTATCATTTGCATTGAGAAGTGGTATATTCATATTTTGTATTTTCTATATCAATATGTCTATCGAAAATAATTGATTTTTTGGTGAACTTTTTATCTAATGATCTTTTTTGTGAGCGGAATGAATATGTTCATCATAATTATGATGATTATAATTTATCGTTACATCCATTTTTTGTGACTGTAATCATAAAATTGATTATGGCATTAGATATGTGTCCAAAACTATGTGACCCCCCCCCCCCTCTCTTTCTTTCTCTCTCAGCGTATAAATTCCTTTTATGCTCAGTTATAAATTTTTACTTAATATTCAAGGTATACATTAGTGCGTGTGCCCATACCTATGTGTGTGCGTGTGTGTGTGTGTGTGTGTGTTGTGTGTGTGTGTGTGCGTGCGTGCGGCGCGCGCGCGCGTGTGTGTGTGAATCATTATGCCATTTAAAAAATATGTATAATTTTCTTTTCTTTTACATCCGGGACATTTAGTTTATGTAATTTGCTATTGGAAGTACCCCCCTCCCCCCCCCCTGTCATTATGATGATATTGGTTAAGTTTCTTCCTCGCCTTTTACCAAAACATTTGATTTTTTGAAGGGGAGAACAAATAAATTATCTTTTCCTTCATCAGCCAGGACAATGATGTGAATGGTAAATCTAGCTTTCATGTTTCATTTTTTTATATAACTGAATGAATACACAGAGTTTATTCAAGAAAAAAACAAACCAATGTTACAAAAATACAAGCACACAACAAGTAAACTGAAGACAGTCCTTTCATTATTTATTTACAGGCACACGTTGTTTCAGATGACTTCACATTACAACAGATGATTGATTCATATATTCTATCATCAGCGATTGTATAAATTGTACTTAAGTGATTTAGCAGAATTTTATGTAATGAAAACGATCGTTTCAATTGGACATGCAACATGCCAACAAGTCGAGTGTTTGACTACTGTTCAAAAGGATGGATACAGAAATAAAGGATTGCATAAATAAATAGATACTTATAACAGATAAATAAATCATCATCATCATCATCATCATCATCATAACAATGATAACTATACCAAAAAGAATGATTAATCGTGATACATCTAGTGTTTCTATAATATTTCTTGCGATTTAAATCATATCGTTTGCTCCACTCCGAAGTCGGAGGCGCCGGGCCCGACCCCGCCAGACGCCAAACGGCAGCGCAACGCATTTCCGCGCATACGACGGACAGCAATAATTTCAGTCTGAGCGCCCGACGAAGAAGAAGCATCATTTGCGCAAGGTTTGGGATGGGAAATTTTAAGTGTGAATCGTAGACATGCAAGTTCTTAAATGAACTCCCCTTATCGAGCCAGCCTTTATGAATTTTAGTGGTCCCAAAGAAGGCAGCAGCGTTCTTGACTGGATGGGAGATAATTTAGAAGCTTTGCGCTTGCGTAAGAATTAACTCCCATGATAGAGCGAGCCTTTATGAATTTTAGTGGTTTCAAAGAAGACAACAGTGTTCTTCTGATAAGGGGAAAGAATTTAAAAGTGTCGCTCGTTTTGTTCCGGTCTAATTTGTGTGAGGCGTATCGTGGGGTACCAAACAAAATCTACTGTGAATATCTGAGCTTGTGTTTCTGTTCATTCATTTTTTTTTGCATTTTTATTGACGATAGTAGGTCTTACAAGCACAGCTGATAGATGTTCTTTTCTCTTTCGGTTTTTGAAATAAAACAGATTTTTAGTACAAGACAGAAAAGAAAAAAAAAACACCAGGCAAAAACATAAACAGACATCAACAGCAACAGCTTCTGTCATACAAGCCCACATAACTCCCGAAAAGGGAATGAAATTAAAGAGTGACTCTTATGTACGAAGTCTACATTTCACTGAAAGAACGATAGACATAATTCAGTCTATTTACTACAACATCTTCATTTTCCACGTTACACAATAGACGAAATACCGTTTTACCGATCACAACACACCATCAACATAATGCTTTACAACATCAACATTCTTCATAATAAATTGAACTGCGTTAATCGCGTTTTTATTTTGATGGCATTTGTGGCGTTATGATTTATGTCATTTATTTCGTTAATATTAAGTCGTGGGATGATGTTTTCATTAGCTTGACACATATGTTTTCTTGTTTGCTACCTGCTTTAATTGCCTTCCTCTTCTTCTATTTTTTTTTTTATTAAATCGTATTCATCATGTTGATCGTCTATTTCTTGTTTTAGTTCCTTGTGTGTGTATTTTTTGTTATTTTACTGTTGTTTTTCTATTCTTGTTCCTTGTTGTTTTGTTTTTGGGGCGCTTTTTTTGTTTGTTATACTGTTGTTGTTGTCTCCTATTGTTAGCTGGTTTATTATTATTATTATTATTATTATTATTATTATTATTGTGGATGCTGTTGTTTTAGTTACTTTTTATGTTTTTCTTAAAGAAATTTCATGTTAACCCTGATAAGGGCTGGGACTGGATGTAAAAAGGCACATAGTGCTTACTCATTATCCCCGAAATAAAATAATCTCTCTCTCTATTTTCCTTCATGGATATTTCAGTTTTCGTCTGATATCACTGTGAGTGGAGAAAAGTTCAATTGAAGAATTCGCTCATAATTTATAATATCAGGGAGAGAGAATAGCCCACTTTTAAACATTTGGAGAGAGAGAGAGAGAGAGAGAGAGAGAGAGAGAGAGAGAGAGACAGAGACAGAGACAGAGACAGAGACAGACAGACAGACAGACAGACAGACAGACACAGTGACAAAGAGACAGGGAGAGACACAGAGACAGACATACAGAGATAGAGAGACAGACATTGACAGAAAGATATAGAGGGAGAGTGACAGTGTGACCCATTCAGAGACAGAGAGACATACAAACAAACAGATAGAGAGAGAAACATAGAGAATTACAAAATAATTGCCTACTTCCGTCCTCCCTCTCTTCAGAGGGACAACAAAGATGTAATCAAAATATAACACCATGATATGCATTGATTTATATTATCAGTGTGTTGTTTTGTCCACAGCATAGAGAGTATCATTGTTTTGAGATTCTCTCTATACAGATATACCAAGAACTCCCTGAGTGTTTTCACTAGAGCTGCTTGTCTTGTAAAATGGCTTTTGGTTTGAATTTTTTGTTTGTTTGGAATGGTGGAGGGGGCTGTTATGTTTCCGTGTTAAGCTTCCGTTTTTGTTTTCCCTTTTAGTTATTTTGATGTTGTTGTTGTTGTTGTTTGGCCTGTGAGGGTTGTTTTATTTTGCATTTTATGTTGATTTATATGAGAACGCGCAACTTTTGATTTTGTTTCCCTATGTAGTTGGTTACATGCTATCATGTTTTCTTTTCGAAAGGGTTTGCCTTGTCAATGTATTTGTGTTTGGTTTTCTTTTGTGTTTTATTGATGCTGGTTTTTCATGGATTGTTCTTATGTTTTGTTGATAATACAATGTTGTTTTTGTTTGTTGTTGGCGGTGTTTTTGGTTTACGTGTTATACTTTTCATTACTGGGCATTACTTTCCTCACTACTTTTTCCTCAATAACACTGGGCAGATATTATGTGGGTTTATGTTTGTGTGTGTCTATCTGTGTGTTTTGTGTTGTGTTGTGTGTTGTGTGTGTGGTGTGTGTGTGTGGTATTGTGTGTGTGTGTGTGTGTGTGTGTGTGTGTGTGTGTGTGTGTGTGTGTGTGTGTGTGTGTGTGTTGTGTATGTGTGTGTGCATGTGTGTGTGAGTGTGTGTGTGTTTGTGTGTTTGTGTGTGTATGTGCTTGTGTGCGCGTGTGTGCGCGTGTGTGCGCGTGTGTGCGCGTGTGTGCGCGTGTGTGCGCGTGTGTGCGCGTGTGTGCGCGTGTGTGCGCGTGTGTGCGCGTGTGTGCGGCGCGCGCGCGCGCGCGCGTGTGTGTGTGTGTGTGTGTGTGTAAAGATGTCATAAATGGGAAGCAAACACCATGATGGTTATTGAATTGCTTTATCAGTGTGTGGCTGTGTTACACAGGCGGAAGAAACATTGTGTTGTCATTCTCTCTCTCTCTCTCTCTCTCTCTCTCTCTCTCTCTCTCTCTCTCTCTCTCTCTCTCTCTCTCTCTCTCTCTCTCTCTCTCTCTCTCTCTCTCTCTCTCTCTCTCTCTCTCCACACAGGGACTGCACACAACTCCCTGTATGCCATCTTACTTCCTTTACAAGCCGGTGGTCTTGTTAAGGGGTTTTGCTTCTGGTTGGTTTCAGTTTGTGTTTTTTTGTCTTGTTATAATGTTTTGTGTTTGTCGTTGTTCGGATTCTGGTCCAATATTTTTTGTTGTTTTGTTTTGCCTGACAAGTGTGTGCGTGCTTGTGTATGTGTGCTTTTGTGCGTGTGTGCATGCGTGCGTGTGTACATCTGCATATGTGTGTATGTCTATTTGTGTTTATGTGTGTAAGTTTTTTTTTATTATTCTTTTATATCGAGGATAATGGGATAAGCACTCATGTGCTGTTTTACACCCAGTTCCCGTGCGTATGCAGTTTTGTAAATGTCATCTGTTCCCACCAGCATATGATGGCCTACTCTTACGAAAAGCGGAACAGGATTTAACGTGTGCGCAAGATGTTCTGCGTGCGTTCACACACGGGGTCTTGGTTTATAGTCTCATCCGAAAGACTTTTGGGGAGAGTGGAGCGAGCACTGATGTTAACTCCAGGAGAAAAATCTCCTCGAACGGGAATCGAACCCAGGTCGTCAAATTGCGAGCGCAATGTTCTGACCACTAGGCTATCACGAAGACTGGCTTTAAAAAAGCATAGAGTGTTATCCCATTATCTTCGATATAAACGAATAGAATAAAATAAAAAATAGAATAAAATAATAGCACACATACATGCACACACACACGCACACACACACACACACACACACAAACACACACACACACACACACACACACACACACACACACACACACCACACACCACACACACACACACACACACCACACACACACACCGTCGCATCAATGCACAGGAGTGCCATGTCCTGCACCTTTTCGACTCCACGAACCATATCATTTTACACTTCCCCATATCAAACTTTGTGTGCAGCCCAACAGGGGTCCGAAAAATCCCCTGCCAGCCACACCAATCCCTAGATTACTTTATTAATGGATCCCCTGCAGCCATGGGCAGTGTGCACACATGTATGGGAGAGGCAATCGCTCCTATGGTGCAGTGTGTTTGTGTACAGTGTCTAGACAATCACTCCTATGGTGCAGTGTTTATGTACATGGCTAGACAATCACTCCTATGGTGTAGTGTGTTTATGTACAGGCCTAGACAATCACTCCTATGGTGTAGTGTGTTTATGTACATGTCTAGACAATCACTCCTATGGTGTAGTGTGTTTATGTACAGCCTAGACAATCACTCCTATAGCGCAGGGTGTTTATGTACAGGGTCTAAACAACCACTACCGACAGCTCTTATAGATCACACCCTGGAAAGCTCATAATCCGATTATTGTTTCGCTGCTGGGGCAATGAAAACTTGCACTTTTGTGTTTGTATTTATCACGATTACTGCACCATTGGTACAATCTTTTTACACCCTGTTTTGCTAATAATCAAATTATAGTTTCTTTGCCAGAGGCAATCACAGCGGATTGTGTTAGTATATGTTCATGCATCAGGGATAGTGTGTACCATTCATGATAAAAACACGAAACTGGCAGCATGATGTATCATCTCCTAGTCTATCACGTTTCTTAGGCGAAACACTGTTGTCACAGCTCTTTGTAGACAAAACAATGCAGTTTATTTAAAATGATTTGAGGTTATATTTCCTGTTAGGTACCTATGCCACCAATTTTACTGAACGCGTCGTAGCATATCCTCTAGCACAAAAACAGCATGCTTAGTTTCTTAAGTCACAACTTATGGTAAACAAAATATGTAGTTCTTCAGAAAACACACTGTTTTACATAATAGAAATATTCATACCTCTAAATTCCTAAGGGAGAAGTAGCACACAAATCCAGCAGGTCTCAGTCAAGGGTTTAGCGCCCAGATGCTAACATTAGCACAATGTTTCCTTACACTATGTCTAAATGCGGCTTAATTCTGCTATGATTAGCACCATTGGCCCAGCCGGAATGGAAAGGATAGCAGCTAAGAGTACTGAAAGTGAGAGCAACTAACAGCCGTGTCGTGAAACTTGTTTGATGACATCTTGTACAAATACAACCTCGAGTTGCCAGAAAACCTCCTGCCATATCAAATCTCCTAACAAACACCTGCGCCAGCCCTTTTAGAACACTTACCATATCACCCTTGCTGGTACAAACTGTGACTTTTACCTTTGTTAAATCACATCTAGTAGACGCCATTACCACAAGTTCCTAGGAGCAACCCCCCAAGACCTAGACTCTGTCTTTAACCGCTCATCACAGGGTCATCTGTTTCCGATTTCTGACATTGCCTGCGATCCTTTACTTCCCTTCACAATCAAGGCCACCACTGCCCGGAAATGACTGTGCATGTACAAGAGATGAACATGGCTCTGTGGAATACCGCGGACAGAGTGGGGCTCTCTGATTGGATATAAAAAGGGTACGGAGGAATGTCAGCACATTGCGCTACACTAGAGGGAATGTTTTTAGATAGAACTTTTAGACAAGAAAAAGGTTCTCATTCTCAACTTTGACTTGTTGAGAATCAAACATCTTTTTACGATCTCCCCGGTAAGTTTCGAGTGTAGACCTTGCCAGTGCCTTAATTCCCTTTGTGCACATAGACGATATATACAAAACACACATACAGGTCATCACATTCTGCACGTTAAAGACACCGTAATCCATGTCAGCGTTCTGGTGGGTTACAAAAACACGAACACACAGAACACATCCCCGAAGTCAACATGCGGCTACCTTCATGATAGGCAAACATTGCCAGAAATGCAAATCTGACCATTGGTGATTTGGAACTCTAGCTTAGGGATGGTAAAAAAGACTACGACAATGTCATTGAAATGGATATCGCCAATTTTTCAGATAATATAAAGATATGTAAATGCTTCACAAATTTCCAAATAAGATCAGACGCAGCGTGACATTAATGCTAATGTTGATCCCAACAGACAAACAAAAATCCTTCTAAAAAAAGTATAATTCCAACAATGCTTCTGTGAACACGGAACGATCAAAACTAAGTCCCTATAAACGATGTAGCACTACACAATATCACGACTTCGTTAATTTCTATCAAAGAGAAACAAATCCCTGACAATGATCACAAACTACATGACAATGCTTTTTCGATTCCCATCAGGCCCCCACGTGTTATTAAACATGATCACAGACATCCACAACTGCCGCAAAACAACAAAAACCTCGTCTCTGATAGATAGATAGAGCTGTTTTTCTCTTTCAGAACATGCCGAGGAAATTAGCAGTCATATGGAGTCTAGAACAAAACGGACTGATGGCGTAAACTGCACTGTATTTAGTGCACGCAAAAGAACAAGAGAAATACAATTATGTCCTAGATAACCAGGAAAATCCATCTCGACGCACAAATAGTTTTGGAACGGTTTTTTTTTTTTTTTTTTTTTTTTTTTTTGGGGGGGGGTTAACAGTGAAACAAGAACGCTTGCAAACAGGAGGAAAGGAATGAATTGGGATAATGGAACACACACACACACACACACACACACACACACACACACACACACACACACACACACACACACACACACACACACACACACACACACACACACACACACTATCTCCATACTTTCGTCTTTCTCTCTCACTCTCTCTGTCTGTCTGTCTTTCACTCTCTCTCACACATACACATATGTGTCGGGGCTGATGTTAACTCCGGAGGAAAGATCATCGTGATAAAATCGAACCCGGATCAGCAGATCACGAGCCCATCACTCTGACACAGCTATCCCTTCGCTCGTATGTTGTCTGTGTCTGTTTGTCTGTGTGTGTGTTGTGTGTGTGTGTGCGTGCGTGTGTGTGTGTGTGTGTGTGTGTGCGTGTGTGTGTGTGTTGTGTGTGTGTGTGTGTGTGTGTTGTGTGTGTGTGTTGTGTTCTACACAAAAATTCCTTTTTGTTTTTTGTCTCATCCACAAGAGAAATGGAATCTATGTGAATTCTAAAGCAGCACACACTCTTAGAACCTACACCGCTACCGAGACTCAAACTGACACCCTTACTTACTATCATATCAGGCGTTCTATGCTTCTAACCACTAGGTTATCCCACCTCCGTATCGTATGAGCGTGGGGGGCCAACTGGACATGCAGTGTCTATGACAGTGATCGGCTGCAAGATAGAAGGTGATTGATGTCTGTAGCTTCACGCCAGATGACAGGATATGCAGAGGTTATCGGAGGAAAGCTATCTCTAAATCCTTTCCTCCATCTCTCCATTTCTCTCTCTCTCTCTCTCTCTCTCTCTCTCTCTCTCCTCTCTCTCTCTCTCTCTCTCTCTCTCTCTCTCTCTCTCTCTCTCCTCTCTCTCTCTCTCTCTCTCTCTCTCTCTCTCTCTCTCTCTCTCCTCTCTCTCTCTCTCTCTCTCTCTCTCTCTCTCTCTCTCTCTCTCTCCTCTCTCTCTCCTCGTCACTTTACTTAGGTTCTAGGATGTGCGCTTGGACACACACACACACACACACACACAACACACACACACCACACCACACACCACACACACAACACACACACACACACACACACACTCACGCACACACATACACACATGCACACGATTGCACACCTCATTGAGAGAATCTACAGTATCACTTCTTTTCCCTGATGACTTCAGTCTCTCCGTCTTTGGAGGTAATAGAAATGACCCACAGTGTCTCAGTAATCTTTTATTGATTATAAAACCCTCTCCTGCACTATCCCCCTCCTTTCTTGATCTATCGATCTCGCGCTAAAATCCAATGATGACACGAAATCACAACTGAAAGTCGGTATGACACACCACAACCGTATCCTAAACGCGTTCCGCTAACAGGATACTAGCTCCTGATCTAAAATGTCACACAGCACTTGGCACCAGAGAGCTAATTCTGGATAAAGTGCTGGTAAAGTTAGCACGATTTTGGTAACACGCAAGCAGGCACATGCAAGTAAAGGTAATTGCATCTCGCACTCAGCATAGAATGGTAATTTTCAGTCTTAATTTCTGTTATAAGTAAGTCGAGAAAAAAAAGGTGAAGAGAAGAGGGAAGCAAAAATTTAGGATGGTGAAAGAAAAAAAGACTGTGTTGATTTTCCCCTTCTGAGAAAAAGAATGGGTTTGCACACATGCATACTGATAGTAGGTGGTCTGATAATCTCGGGTATTGTGGCAGTAAAAGCGTGATAAAAAAGCATGTGGCAAAAAAAAAAGTAATATGACATAAAGTACGAGTGGGAACGAATGACAAAATTTAAAAAACTGCATACACACAAGGACTGAATGGAAAAAAACCCACTTGAATGCGTGTTCCATTATCCTCGAAACAAAAGAAGAAATACAAAAATATGTTCTGTAAAGAATCATGATGTGTAACAAAGAAACCAGGCGCATGACATCCATAGGCCAGCAGCGTGATATAGATAAACTGGTATGGAAAACATAGACACAGGAGGAGGTGTGTGGCATAGGTATGCCACGTTTTGACAAGAGAAGCAGGCACGTGACAGAAAGTAACCACATGTCTGACAGAGTAGTTCATGCCAATAGTTTTAAAGGTAAAATCCAGTCTTATTGGGAAGCAAACACACACACACACACATACACACACACACACACACACACACACACACACACACACACACACACACACACACACACACACACACACACACACACACACACACACACACACACACACACACACACACACACACGCACGCACGCACGCACGCACGCACGCACATAGAAAAAAAACCCAACAAAATAGGTTATGTTGCCTTTCTGGCAAGGCAATCCTCTTAGGAAAAGCATCCTGAATTCCATGCAGAAAAAACATCTGCAGAGATTGAAAGAGGAAAGTGCTAAAAAAACAATACACACACATGCATGTGCATACGTAAACACTCAGAAAATACAGTCTTTCATAATACTTTAGATTTACACTGATAGCGCACATATTTAAATGAAAATACTTAATGCAGTATTTCTTTGCTAGTGGCTGTTGCTCTTTCTGTTTTTGATGCCAGTACCAAGAATGTTGCTTTGCTGCGTCTGGCATTGCTACCCCTAGTGCTATTTTGTCATGGTATTGGTGGTGGTGATGTTGTAGATTGTGGTAATGATAATGATGGTAGTGGATGCCATTGCTTCTTTCCTTCTTCATATCCTCTCACGTGTTAACCAAATTAAACTGGGGAGTATCACTGCATTCCATCCGTGCCAGTCTCCTTCAGTGTGTGCACAAGGGACACGTTAAGAGGAGGGACAGTTTATTGGGACATTGAATGCAACAGGAAGGGTGAATAGCGATTGATTTTCTCCCCAGGAGATGATTGCCTTTCATGGAACAGCACACTGACACAAGGAAATGGGCTCCATTTTGCCACCCACTCAGCACGGAACAACAGCCAGACCGTAAACTAAGACCTCCTTTTTTCTGAGCCCTGTCTTGGCCACACTCCTCAACAGAAGATGACGGCCACACTGTCTATCAGACCTCTCTTTCCTCTGCCCGATTCTTAGGTAGACTACACAATACAAGAACAAAGATTTACGCCATATAACATCTCTGTGTTCTTTCTTTCAGCCATTGTTTGCACAATCTATATAGTTAAAGACAATGTGCGAACTATCCATGGGAGCTGTTTCTTTTCCATGTACCACTTTTGGCAACGTGAACAGTAAAAGATAATGTCAAGCAGCACATTTTGTTGGTGTGGCTGTTG
Organism: Stramonita haemastoma; assembly: GCA_030674155.1. Classification (NCBI taxonomy): domain Eukaryota; kingdom Metazoa; phylum Mollusca; class Gastropoda; order Neogastropoda; family Muricidae; genus Stramonita; species Stramonita haemastoma. The sequence continues at coordinate 51,716,157 of CM060328.1, forward strand.
TTGGGAATGATGCTGATACTGTTACTGTTGCGACTTCTCCAGCTTAACACCCGGGGACAGCGGAAGGGTTACCCATACTATGCACTCCAGCTCCCTTTTTACACCTGTGATACACTGTCAGACCACACATGCACACTGTATGATGTCAAAGTCAAACTTCTATGTTCAGATGGTACGTTGAATATACAGTGCAACTGCTTTTTCCATCAAGCCATCCATCTAAGAAAAAGTTCATAAATGTGCATACATAAGAATAAAAGCCAAAAGAAAACTAAAAAAAAAAAACAGAAAATGAGAAATGCAATTATCAGTATTTTTCAGAAATATGTCAAGAAAAAAGGTGAGAGAAAGAGGGAAGCAAATACAGAACACTGAAGTGAATAGGTGCTTTTCTTTCCTCAATTGAAAAACAGATCAGTATGCATATGTGCACACTGTAGTAGATGGTCTAATAATCTGGGATAATGTGTGAAACAAATATAAATGCATGACCAAAAACCGCATGTGATGAAAAACGCAATAGGAATGTGACATGAAAAGAAGATATGCTATGTAGATAAGCGTGATGTGTAAACAAAAAAACAGGCGCATGATATTAAGAAACCAAGAGCGTGACGCAAATTAAATGGGTAGGCCTATACAAAAGAGACACCTTGGGTGTGTGGCAGACATACCACGTTTGTGACAAGAGAAGCAGGCACGTGACAGAATGTAACCACATGTCTGCCAAAGCATTTCCTGCTGCATCTTTGTTCGTAAGGTAAATCGTATCCCGTAGGAAAACCCAGGGGAGAGCAGCCTGAATTCCATGCAGAACAATCTTCAAAGAATAACATAGGTAAGTCTTAACAACGATAACCATACGCGAATGCACCCAAATAGACAAACACACACACTCTTGTGTTCATTTTTACTTTGTATGTCTAAAAAAAAGTAGTCTTCTACAAATGTAATTGCAGTGTTTACAGTCAAAGATCTTCCGTAATAGCACAAAATATCAATATCAAACAGCATAGGCAGTGACCATTTGCTGCTTACTGTTGTTCTTTCTGCTTTTGCTGTTTAAACCAAAATGTCTGTGTTGGTACTCCTGGATGCGCTACCGTTGCGAGTTTTTCATATTTGTGATGGTGATGATGGTTGAGATTGTTGTAGTGATAATGATGATGATGGCTGCAACTGTTTTTCTTCTTCTTCTTCTTATCCTCTCACGTGTTCGCCAAATGGAACTAGGGAGTATGACTGAATTCTATCCGCCAGTCTCCTTCAGTGGGTACAGAAGGAACAAGTGGTTAAACAAGCGACAATTTACTGCGGACACTCAGTGCAACAGGTAGAGCATAATTATAGCAACGGATTTTCTCCATGAGAGGATTGCAGTTTGTGGAACAGCCAATTAACAGAGGAATGAGGACCATCTTGCCTAGCCACTCAGTGTGGGACAGCAGCCAGACCATGAACTAAGACCTGTTTTTCTATCCCGTCTTGGCAAATTTGTTTAATGGAAGCCACAGCCAATCTGTGTAATTATCATAGTGAAAGGAAAGTGACTGATGTCATATGGCATGCTAGTGTCCTTTTTTCTGAGCTATTTGGGACAATCTATACAGGGACAGAATAATGATCAAATCACACAGGGGGAACTGTTTGTTTTCCATGTTCTGTCTTGGTCAATCTAAACAGTAAAAAGGGCGATACTCGCGTTGTATATTTGTTGTTGTTATTGGTGTTGTGTGCCCCTGGGATCTCCCAAAGCATGCACTATCACTCCCTTCCTATACCTTGGAATGAATGTGAGACCATTACTCTACACTGGATGAGATTTTTGTGTGTATGAATCTTTCTTAGCACATCACTATTACAAACAGCAATACTCTGAATTAGGAGAACTTTTTTTCTTTAAAAGAAAGTTAAAGGAATAACTAACAATAGTTACAGGTGAAAACATGTGAACAAAACAGTCTTAAACATGACATGTCGACAAAGATTTTGATGTAAGCATTGTATCTGGACCTAGTCAGAAACATTAAGCAGCACGTGCACTGGCATTAGCCAAAGCTGCGTATTTGAGATGCCTTTTATCTGCAGCACGCACACAGGTAACTTCAGACAATTACCAAGAGAAAGCATCTGCATTCTGGGACTCAGTCTGTATCTTTCAGCGCTAGGCCTTCAAGATTTTATCCTCTTTGTTTCAGTTTGAATTCATTAAGACGCAGGCCTTATTCAGGGGCTTTAGTTTGCATTTGATGGCTTTAGGCTGTACTCCGTGGGCCTCAAATAAAAAATAGTGCAGCTTCAAATCGTACTCTGTTTGCTTTAATTGCACATTTTTAGCTTTAAACGTTACGCTCTGAGCAGAGAACTGTATATATGTAGCTCATCATTGTACATTATTCCACTACTCCTTCTCGTTCCCTCCGTTTCTGTTGCAAGTACCATGTGCTTACAAATACCAAGGTTCAAACAAGTCAGTGTCAGTAGTCGTTCTCTCACTATTTCTGGACTATTTCTCTGGAATGACCTCCCTCTCTTCCTTCGCACAAATTCTTCAGTTGACATTTCAAACCCAATCTAAAGACACTTATTTCCTACCCAGGCTCTTCCTCCATCGGTACACCTCACATATGTCCCTACTTTCAAACAGCCTCCTCCATCTCTACCACCTTGCTGTAGCGTCTTTGTGTGTGTGTGTGTGTGTGTGTGTGTGTGTGTGTGTGTGTGTGTGTGTGTGTGTGTGTGTGTGTGTGTGTGTATGTGTGTGTGTGTGTGTGTACACGTGTGTGTATGTGTGTGCACGTGTGTTTGTGTGTGTCGGTGTTTGTCTGTGTGTCTGTGTGTCTGTGTATGTGTTTGTATGTGTGTATTAATTTGGGAAATGTATAGTTTGCTAATCTTGTGAAAGGGTACATGCATTTGAATGATTTGAATGCAAGAGTTTTAATTTTTCTTACAAGATACAACGCATGGCAAATTTCATAATGATTTTTATTCCACTGGGGACAGGATAGCTCAGTGGTCACATCAGAGCGCTCACTTTCCCCAAACAAATGTTAAGCATAATCGAAAGTGGTTACCAAGTGTATGAGCGACCGTTTGCTCGCATTAGCCTCATTACAGTCTCCCAGTTCACCCGGCTGTAATTGGCTACCTGTCCTCTTTAGGGTCAGGGAAGGTGAAGCAGGGAGGGAGAGGAGATGGGCGCTGCCCTCAATATGCTAGAGAAACTGAAGTCCCCGATGCGTCGCTCTTCTACAACAATATAGGTTATGGGAAACTTTACCTTTATATCGTTAGTGGTATTGTCATTATCATTGTTATTGTTATTTTTATCATTACTCATTTTATCATCACACGCATGTGCGTGGTGTGTGTGCGTGCGTGCGTGCGTGTGTGCATGCGTGCTAACGTGCGTGTGTGTGTGTGTGTGTGTGTCTGTGTGGTATCACAGTATTCCATACACAGGTCCTCTTCACTGGGTACAGAACAGAGACGTTGTTAAAGGAGGGACAATTTACAACAGACAGACAGACAGAGAGGAAGAGAGTATGGTGATTGATTTTCTCCATCGCAGGGAACTGCAGTTTGTGGAACGTGACACTGACACATTGAACGGGCCCCATCTTGCCCAAGGGCCCCATCTTGGCCAATCAACTCAGTGTGGGACAACAGCCTGGGCATAGATAGAGTAATGAAGACATCCTCTTTGTCCTGTCCCGGCCAATCTCCTCAATGGAAGCTAATGGCCATGCTGTATATTATCAGACCCCTCTTGCTTCTGCCTGATCTTCGCTAGCCTACACTACAAAAAGAGAGATATATGATATGCCATATCATTGAGCCTTTTATTTTCACTTTCACTCTGAGCCAGTTTTGGTGAAACGATGTTCAAACCATACACTAGAAACTAGTCTTTTTCCTGTGCGATTGTTGGCAATGTAAGCAGTGTAATATTGTTTACAATCCATGCATTAGGTGTTTCCCTTTCGAATGCGCACATTTTGGGCAAAAATTGGACAACTAAAGTGGGAAGAGTGTTTTGAATTAATTGACCTTGGTTTGTGTTCCAAGCACTTCACGTTGTACTTCCTATATAGCAGACGCTCCACATTCTGATTTTTTATTTGATTGAATTTCACTTTGCATTGTGTGGCTTCCATCGTTACTCTCTCTCTCTCTCTCTCTCTCTCTCTCTCTCTCTCTCTCTCTCTCTCTCTCTCTCTCTCTCTCTCTCTCTCTCTCCTCTCTCTGTAATCTAGCAGGTTCAAATCGTACTTTACTTTCAAATTGTATACGTTATGCTTCACACTGTTTCGTCTTTGTTTTTCGTTCTTCATTTTCAATTTGAAATTAAAAAGAAATCAGCGTCACGACCCATACTTTTCACCCCCACAGTCTGTTATTTTTCTTCAACATGAATGTATTTCGGCACTTACGTAACACACACACACACAAAACACACACACACACACACACACACACACCACACACACACACACACACACACACACACACGCCAACACACACAGAGCTTCCTACTCACACTTGCGTGTTCACATCAAGGGATGCATGAAATGGCACTGCAATGAGGGTGATTTCCTAGATAGCAGCTGGGCATCAAGGCGGCATTGGCCCCGCCCCCTGCCTGCAATTTTCCCTTTCTTGTGAGGCAACACTGATTGTTCACGGGTCAATCCCTCTCTAATCGTTTGTTGGCCATAATCACCGTCATGTCTTTATCTTTGTTTTCTTTTTTTCCTTTCATCACATTAATCCTTCATAATGACAATATACATTTTTATTTTTCTATTTTTCCTTTCATCACATTAACCCTCCATAATGACACCACAAAACACAGCCTGGAAATCAATAGGACACACTGCACCCATATAATACGCACAAGTCTGGTGAATGAGATCAATGTCCTCCTACCAGAAATCACACAACAATTAGCGCCAATATGATATGTTAGGATAAAATAGTCACATTGCTTTTAACAGTTTTCGTAAATGAGTTAAAAAACAAACAAACCCAGGTTCATGCAAATAACTGTAATTTTGTGTTTTAATGAATGGTTTATAATTTTTTTTTTTAAATCAAGTCTATTCTATGCACATGACGGGAGAGGGGAGAGAAGAAAAGGGGAAGGGGAGGTCTGATGCTGTATATATACCTCACTCACCAGGGGGGCGGATAGCCTAGTGGTCAGAACATTGCGCTGGCAATTTGAAAACCCGGGTTCGAATCCGGTCGAGGAAATTTCTTCCTGGAGTCAAACATCAGTGCTGACTCCACTCTCCCCAAAAGTGCTTCGGATGAGACTTTAAACCGAGGCCCCGTGTGCGAACGCACGCAGAACATCTTGCGCACACGTTAAATCCTGTTCCGCTTTTCGTAAGAGTAGGCCATCGTGTGCCGGTGGGAACAGATGACAATATTTACAAAAACTGCATACACACGGGGACCGGATGAAAAAAAGCACATGTTGCTTATTCTGTTATCCTCGATATAAAAGAATAAATAAATAGATAAATAAATAAAAATGTGTTGTAGATTTCCACTTTTCTATTACTCTCGTACCTAACCTTTTCCCATCTGTGTTGTGTGTGTGTGTGTGTGTGTGTGTGTGTGTGTGTGTGTGGTGTGTGTGTGTGTTGTGTGTGTGTGTGGTGTGTGTGTGTGTGTGTGTGCAGAGTTAAAAGCACAGGAGAGGACTACACTCTGTACATTCCACTTGATTTGGCCAATATGATCTACAAGGAATAAAAACCGCAAGAAATGAGGATGAAGATAAGGCAAAACAGAGGGACAATAACGCAACAAAGACTACTGTTTGTCGTCACTTGGTACAAAAAATAATTAGTTTACACGCGTCTATACCGTGGGGGTTGTACTGATGTTTTTTTAGATTTGTTTCTTGGCAAGGGCTCCAAAGTTTATACATGGTGAGAGTTTGCATAGGCCACCGTTTTTGCCCACCATGAGTCCTAGTGATTTTGACTTATCATGACGTAAATAATCCAGTTGTATCACACACAAAAATGTGTGGGACTGAGCATAACAAAACCTGCCATATTACACTATGAAGCAGTATACGTGGTATAAAGAAAATTAATGGTCAACAAAGAAGCAAAGTATGTGATGCAGGGAAAGTGGGTAGGTGTGTAACGGAAAGAAAACTTGGGGAACAAAAGAGAAATGCAACCTGCTCAACAAGATACCTTGATTGTACACACAAAAAGTGCGTGACAAAAAGGTAGCAGATGTATGACAGTTATCTCTGAAGATCCCTTTGTGGAGAAAAAGCCACGTTTTAATGAAAGGAACAGAAAACAATGCATAGAAAACCATAGAAAATGATTGGTTGTTTAGCTCTTGTCTGAACGCCTGATTCTTAAAGAGAAAATCCCTAATTTCAAACAGAAAAAAATGTCAGGAATCAAAAAGAAAAATATTCCAACAACAAGATACATGCATCTTTAATGCTGATATACACATACATGCTCCCCTGTTATTGTTTTGTCATTTTACCTAGAAGAAACAGTTCTGAGTTACAAAGCTTGTAGTATTTACAATAAAAGGAAATCTGATAGCTTTAAAATCTTGAAGAACGGCACATGCGGTATCTCTTTACAGGTTGATGCTGCTACTGCTGCGGATGTTATCGATATCAAAACGGCTGCATTGCTTCTTTGGATTTTTGTATGTAGTTGCATTAAAGGATGTGTTTGAGATGGTGGTAGGTAGTTTATTTTTGTTTTATTCGTTTGTTTGGCTTTGATATTGTATGTGCGTGTTTTCATGTTTTTGTTAGGTTGCTTTGTTTTGCTGTTTTGTTGCCGTTGTCCCTTTTAACTGTTTACAGTTTTAGCCAGTTAAGAATGAGTGGGCATCACTGTAGTCCACACACCATGTCCAGCAGTGGCTACAGCAGGGAAAACTTGCTAGAGGAAGGAGGATTTACGGCGGACAGCTGGTGCAAAAGACAGAACAAATGGCGATTGATTGTCCTCCTTCCAGACAATTGCAGTTTGCGAAACAACACATGGACGCAACGAATGGGCCTCATCTGGGCCAATCTACTCAGTATAGGACAACAGCCAGGCCATAGATACAGACCTCTTTTCTGAGCCCCATCTTGGCCAATCTGCACAACTGGAGACAACGGCTACACTACATAATTATCAGACCGCTCTTCTCTCTGCCCAGTTATAGGTAGTCTACACAATGGAAGAGAGAGACTTACAACATGATTATGCCAGGGCTGTTTCCCTGTCCCGGACATATTGGGCATTCTATACAATGAGAAGTAAAGGGTGACCAAAACATCAACAGATGGCTAATGTAAACTATTAGACAGTCAGAAGGCTGTATGTGTCTGCAACTATCCAAAGCAAAATGAGTTGAGATCCACAGCATGTCAAATCCAGTAGCTATTCCGACTACTATGACTTAAGAGATCAAATAGCATGTCAAATCCAGCACCAAGCATAATGAATTAAGAGATCCACAGCATGTCAAATCCAGCAACTGTCTCAAGCAAATAACCTGGAGATCCATAGCACGTCAAATCCAGTTACTGTTCCGAGCATAATGACTTAAGAGATCTATTGCATGTCAAACCCAGCAGCGATCCCAAGCAAAATTACTCCAAGATGCATAGCACGTCAAACGTAGCAACTATCCCAAACAAAATGACGTGGACATCTATAGCATGCCAAAACCATTCTTGGGATAGCATTTGATCCAATCTTTTCATGCACACAGTGAAATACGCTGTTCAATCCACATACATTAAATCTGTGTCTTCCCTTGGGCCATGTTGGGCAATATCAACAGAACAAGACAATACCACAGCCGTACATATTCAGAGAAACTAATAATATGCTCTGTAGCATGTCCACGACTGATGTCAGTCATTTACAGTGTCCGCGTGTTTGTAATTTCAGAGCTTTGGGCAGTATCTATATAGCTTTTATTTCAATTCCCCTTGTTCCACTTTATATACCCTAAGCATCACATTTTATTTCAAAGGCTTCGTGTTTGAATGTTATGGTTTCAGTCTGTACTCTAGGATTTCAAATTGTAACTTCTTAACTTTAGTTTTTACTCCGTTAGCTTTAAGGTGTCTAATTTAAGCTTCAAAGTATAATCTTGTTGGTATCAGAAACGTACTTCGGCTTCAATTTACACATGCTAAGCTCCTAGCTGTGTACTTTGTATTTCTTTAGTCAATGTCTCATCCTCTACACACATATGTGCGTTTGCACACACGTACAAACATACACATGTGCACATGCTTACACTCACACATGTGTGAGCACAGAAGCAGATCCATATTCTCACACTGTAGTGACGATGATTTCCTAAAGTAAAACCAGCAGGACCTCTGCTTTGACCATACCTTCTAAAGCAACAGGAACTGATCACAGTCACAATCTTCTGTCATCTTTTGTTGGTAAAATTGCCCCCCCCCCCCCCTCTCTCTCTCTCTCTCTCTCTCTCTCTCTCCTCTCTCTCTCTCTCTCTCTCTCTCTCTCTCTCTCTCTCCCTCCTTATCAGCCCATCTCCTTCCTTTCTCTCATATTTTGTCAATCCCCCAAAATTACTGCCTGAAAATCGACATAATGGGTGCAGTGTGTTATCAGCCACGTAAACCTCTCTGGCTACCTGGTTATTACCTTGTGACCTAAAGCCTTGCAACAATTAGCCCCTTATGGATAACCTGGGATGGGCCATAGCAGCTCTTTATAAATGTCAATAACACAAGAACAGGCCCCTGGATATAGCTGCACTTTTATTCTGAACTTTAGTAGAATCAATAGCTTCTATCATATGACTGCACTTCTATTCTGATCCTAAGTAGAATCAGTAGCTTCTATCATATTTGCTTTCTCTGTCATACTTATGCACGTCAAATCGAACAAAAAGAAGGAAGAAGAAGAGTGGCTCTATGCAAAATGATGACTGTGCTCTTTTCTTTGTACTTAAACAAACATGTGTGCACCTATTTACACTGTAGCAGATAAACCTACTGATCTGCGAAAGTCAGATAAAAAAAATCAAAATGTCTGACGAAACAGGTGTGTGACTGAAAATTAAATCAGGCCGGTAACTAACGAAAGATGAAATGTGGCATAAAAACTAGGTATGTAACAAACAAACCTTTATATGATATAAAGAAACCAGATGCATGACAGAAAGAGACAGGTATGCAAAAGACAAACACCAGCTGTGCAACATAAAGACACCAGGTTTGCAATGAACAAAACCACCCTGAACCTGTATAATAAAAAGACACCAGGTGTGTAAAAGTGTTGTCCTCAGAATAATTCTGTAACTAACAGTCACCCCACCTACTCCCCCAAACAAAATTTTAGAACAAATGTGAGTGGTGCTGCTCTTGTATGGACACTATATCTTTGGGTAAAGCTGTCACTATTTTAAAAAGAAAAAAAATCGCCATGATGGAAAGTTGTAAAGTACTTTATAATCACCAATCCAGTATACACACATTCACACAGGCAAAAAGCATGCACGCATTTTTTTGGCGATCTCATTTAATTCAGCAAAGTCAGTTCTCTTAATGTGCAATGCTTACATTGAACAAGGATATGATAGCACAACAATCAACAGATGTTGCTGTTTATGCTGTTTCCAATACTGCTGAATTGCTTCTTCTTACTATTACTGTTTTTATTGTAATGGTGGGTGTTATAGTGAGTAATAGGGTGGTAGTGATAATTATAAAAGTTGTTGCCAAAGCCTTATTTCTTCTTTACGTGTCTTTCTAATCTAGTAGATTTTAGCCGGATTAAAAAAAGAGAGGGTATCCCTGTATTCCATACAGTGATCTCCCTCAGCAGACACAGCAGGCACAAGTTGTTAGAGGACACGACGATTTATGGCAGACACTCAGTGCAAAAGGAAGAGTGAATGGCGATTGATTTTCTCCATGGGAGGCATTGCAGTTGGTGGAGCAGCACAATGACACGAGGAATTGGCCCCATCTTGCCAGTGTCCTCAGTATGGGACAACGGCCAGGTCATAAATAAAGACCTCTTCTCTCTGTGCCTCTTCTTGGCCAATCTTCTCAATTGGAAATGACATCCACACTGTATATCAGACCCCTTTTCCCCGCTACCCAATCGTAGGAAGTGTACACAATGAAGGAAGAGATTTACACCATATGGCAGGGCTGGTTCCCTCTCTCAGGCACTGAAAGGTGGAGGAAGAGTGAGATCTTAATAGACAGCTAATGTAAAGTATTGGACAGTCAGAAGGCTGGCTAAGTGTTTGCAGCTCTCCCAAGCAATAGGACTTTGAGATCCACGTCACGTCAAACCCAGTCTTCGGACAACACCTGAACTAATCTATCTATCTATCCACACGATAAAATAAGCTGTTCAATTGACATACAGTAGATCGGCATCTTTCCCTGCGTTATCCAAAACAGAAAAAAGACAATGTCCTAGCCATACATATTCAGAGACATTTTCTCCGCAGTATGTACATGGTTGGCGTCGGTCATTAACAAAGACAGAGCATTTGTAACTGATGGGCTTTGGCTAGTATTCCATAACCTTTATTTCCATTCCCTTTGTTCCAGAGTGTATTCCTTACGCGTTATATTTTATTTCACAAGCTTCAGTTTTCATTTTATGGCTTTACTCTGTACTCTTGGCTTCCAACTTGCAATTCCTTAGTGTTACGAGTCACTTTCGGCTATTGTTTTTGCACTTTTGTTTTTTTTTCTCCCAAAGTTTGGAAGTAATGTTATGTCTTGGAACAAAATATGAGGAGTGTTCCGGGCAGCTGGTAGACAGCTGTTTGACAGAGAGAGATCAAGCAAAGTGTTGTCCTCGTTTCCCGGGGTTAGAGGGCTGATATTGGGTTTTGGTTCCGGGTAAAGAAGGTTAGTTTGATGATAAATTTGTTGTTTTATCGAAACTGATTTTATGAAGTGATAATAGCAGCTAGGATAGTATTTCTGTTCTGGGTGAAGGGGACTTGTCACCATGTTGTCACCACATGGCTTGCTATTTTGTTCTTAGATATTGACAGTACTCTGATATAACTGGATAGCAGCAAAGTACTAAATTATAGGAATATGTGTCTTAAAATTGTAAAATAAAGTAAACTAGCTGATTGAACTGTATCAAAGAAGGTAGATCAGTTAACAGATGCGATGCTAGATCTACAGGTTTTTTTTTCTGTTTCATACAAAATTTGGAAATGGTCTATATAAAGGTTGAATGTGAAAACATGTAAGCTACACATAAATAGTTTTAAACAAAAAACTAGAGTTAAAAAAGAAAGGAACTGGTAAAATAAAAATGGAAAGCTAAAGATATTTATAATGATTCACTCATACATTTAAATGAGCTGTTCAATCCACATACATTACACAGACATCTTTCCTTGGGCCATCACGGGTTATCTACACAGAAAGAGACAAGTTCCTAGCCATACATGTTCAGGAGACGTATTTTGTCTGTAGGATGTAGATGGCTGGTGTCTGAGTCATAATAGCAGAGATATTGTACGTTTTGGGGCTTTGGCTATATTTCCTGAGCTTTCGTTCCAGTTGGTATTCATAAAGCGTGATATTTTTTTTCTACAGGCTTCAGTGTGAAATATAAGGCTTTAACAATTATGTACTGTATGCTTTTAAATTGTAATCCCTTAGCTTTAGTTTGAATTTTGTTAGCTTGAAATTGTCTGCTTTCACCTTCAAAGTGTACTGTTTTTGCTTTCAATGAAATAATAATTATTATTCCAGCTTCAGTTTAGACATTCTTGGCTTCACATTGTATACATTCTTTGTGTCCATGCTTCTTCATCCACACAAAATAATGTGTTCTCGCAAACACGTTTACACATGCACCAGCACACAAGCTTACACACACGTGAATGCGTACAGAAGCAGATCTGTACGATCACACTGCAAAGACTGGGATTTCCTAAATGATAGAAGTCACAGCTTTGATCATAATTCTTGTAAAGCAACAAACACTGATCACTGTCACTGTCTCTGTAATCTTTTGTCGGTAATAACGACCCCTTCCCCCTCCCCCATCAGCCCCTGCCCTTCCTTTATCTCTTTATGAGGTTAATCCACAATAATTACCGCCTGAAAGTCCATATAACGCACTAGAAACTGCACCAATTATCACGCACTAGGACCCAGTTTTTATTTTATTCTATTGATTGATTGATTGATTGATTGATTAATTAATTAAATAATCAATCAAGCAATTAAATAGTTAATTTATTTATTTATCATGTATTTATTTATTCATTTATTTTGATATCGAGGATAATGAAATTCGCACTCATGTGCTTTTCTACATCCAGTCCCCGTGTGTATGCAGTTTTGTGAATCTTGTCATCTGTTTCCCACCGGCACACAATGACCTACTCTTACCAAAAGTGGAACAAGATTTAACGTGTGCGCATGATGTTCTGCATGCTTCGCACACGGAGCCTCAGTCTACAGTCTCATCCGAAGGACCCATCTGGCTCCCAGGGCACAATCTCCTGACCTGAAGTTCTGCAAGAAATAACGCCAAAGAATTCTGTAGAATAAAGCAATAGCAACCTTTAAGAATGTAAACAAAAAAAGCAGATAAATGCAAATGACTTTAATTCTTTTCTCCACTTAAAATAGAATTGATAGATTCTATCATTTCTGTCATATGCACTATTTAAATGAAAAGATTAAAAGTAGAGGAAAGAAAGAAAGAGGTTGTAGACAGTTAAACAAGAAAATGTCTGTTTTTGTCTGTACATTCGGAAGTACTCTATATGCATAAAAGTCCTTCGGATGAGACTTTAAACCGAGGCCCCGTGTGGGAACGCACGCAGAACATCTTGCGCACACGTTAAATCCTGTTCCGCTTTTCGTAAGAGTAGGCCATCGTGTGCCGGTGGGAACAGATGACAATATTTACCAAACTGCATACACACGGGGACCGGATGAAAAAAAGCATATGATTGCTTATTCTGTTATACTCGATATAAAAGAATAAATAAATAAAATAGATAAATAAAATATGTGTACACTGTAGAGGGTGACCTATATAAAGAAAGATACAAAAAATAAAAATAAATTACAAAAAAGGTATGTGACTTGGAAAAAAAAAATCGAGCAGGTAACTAGGAACAGAAAATACGTGACATAAAACATTAGGTGTGTAGGAAACAAGCCTGCGTGTGGCATACAGAAACCAAATACTTGAGAGAAAGAAACCAGGTATGCAAAGGATAACGCCAGGTGCGCGACACAAAAACGCCATGCTTGTATGATAAAAAAAACCTTGAAGGTGTATGACCAAAAGCCACCAGGTGTGTGACAGAGTTGTCCCTAGCACCATTCTGTAGAGAACACTTCTACGGACCTCCTACCCTCACCAACACCCCTCCCCAAAACAGACAGAAACATTCAGAAAAAGTGAACGGTATTACTCTTGTATGGAAACCCTCTCCTTGGAAAGATAAGCCACAATACAAGCAGAGAGGTAATTATGCCATGACTGAACGTGGTAGGTACTCCAACAACCCCAATATACACACATTCACGCACGAAAATACAGCATTCTGTTCTCATTATTTTGGTCATTTAACTTAAAAAACGAAAAAAAAAATGTTCTCCGCAATTAATCTGGCAATGTCCACAATGACAGTCTTGTCGCACAGGAATTCACAACATAAATGCAGTGTTTTAATTATTGTGGTTTTTTTTTCTTTACTGTTTCATATTGCTGTCGCTACTGTTGCTGCCAGTGTCAAAACTGCTGAATTTTCTTCTCCTGGTATCACTACCATTACTTCGCTGTCACTATAATTGAGGTAATAGTGATCAATGAAGTAGTAGGGGTAGCTGTGGTGGTGAATGCATCTTTTTCTTTCCTTTTCTTCTCTGTTTACTTCCTTGACAAGAGCTTCGATGTTCACAATGATGAGATTATGAATATATATATATATATATAATATATATATATATATATATATATATATATATATATATATATATATATATATATATATATATATATATATCAGTCTGTCGTGTTCGACGGTGACCTCCAAAAAAGCAGAGACAGCTGTTTTTTTCCGGAACTTGGGCAGACATTTGATTACAGTGGATATAACTTGCCCATAGTACATCCCCACTCTCTCGGCCAAGATGGCATTCAGACAGCCGGTATTGGAGATATTCTCCAAAGGCCAACTAGCCCCCAGGGTTGCAGCACATAAGGACTGTGCAAGTCAAGCTTATTAGTCAGAGTCACAGTCGATCACTAAAATGCTAAGCTTTAAAGCGGAATTCCAAGAGTGGGAAAGCCACTGATCGTACAGCCTCTCACTTTGTTGTTGCCCCTGATTTTGTATATGCGACTATTTTTGCCCACAATGAAGTTAGCCGCATTCCACTTCGGGGATGTAAAGTTTTCCATTGTAGCAGGATGACAAGAAAAGAGGTATCACTGCATTCCATGGACACTCTTCTCCAGTAAGTATAGACAGGACACGCTGTTAGAGGATAGGAGGATTTAGGGCAGACACTCGGTGTGCCAGGAAGAGTGAAGTGTGATTGATTTTCTCCATGGAAGACGATCGCAGTTCGTAGAACAATCTATTGACACGAGGAACGGGCCCCATCTTGCCCAATCACCCCAGTATGGGGACAACAGCCAGACCGTAGATGAAGGCCTCCTCTTCTGTGTCCCTTCCTGGCTAATCTACTGAATGGAAGACGACAACCCAGCTGTATATCAGACCCTCTTGTCTCTGCCCAGTCTTGGCCAATCTACACAATGTGGAAAAGAGATGGATACCGTACGTCAGGACCACTTCCCCTTTCTGAACTAGTCTGGGTAATGTACACTGTACAAGGCGATGTTCATGCCATACATTCAAGCTACTATTTCTCTGAGCTTCCGTCCCTCTATGTAGCATCTCCTTGGCTGATGTCAGATATTCACGGGGACAAAGCATTTGTATTGTTGGGGCTGTGGCTTGTGTTTTTCCATGGAATTAGTTTTGTATTTCTTAGACTTTAGTCAATGGATTCTAGGACTTCAATCTGTCTTGCGGAGCTTCCAGCTGTGATAACTTATTTTCAAACTTCATTTCATTTAAATCGTAAACAGTTATGTCTTTATAGACAAGAACGCATTGGTACCATCGGTTTGCCTTCCTAACAGGAATGGCTACTCTCTAGTGTCATTTTCAAAACTTCTTAGAGAACTGACATTTCGACTATTCTATGTTTCATCCACACTAAATACCCAGTCTACACCTGCACTGCATCATATATGACACCTTCATCGAGTAAAAGAAATTCATCTTCAATTTTGTTACAGTATTTATATTTTCTGTCCTCTCTGGCATATTTTGGTGCCTGCCTTTCTTTACCATAAAACCGTGTGCGTGCGTATGTGTGTGTGTGTGTGTGTGTGTGTGTGTGTGTGTGTGTGTGTGTGTGTGTTGTGTGTGTGTGTGTGTGTGTGTGTGTGTGTGTGTGTGAGCGTGCGTTCGTGTGCGTGTGTTTGTGTGTGTTTGTGTGTAGATGCCAGAGAGAGAGAGAGAGAGAGAGAGAGAGAGAGAGAGAGAGAGAGAGAGAGGAGAGAGACAGACAGACAGACAGACAGACAGACAGACAGACAGACAGACAGACAGACAGACAGACAGACAGACAGGACAGAGAGAGAGACACAGAGAGAGGACAGAGACAGAGAGAGAGAGACAGACAGAGAGAGAGACAGAGAGAGAGACAGGAGAGAGAGAGACAGAGAGAGAGAGAGAGAGAGAGAGAGAGAGAGAGAGAGAGAGAGAGAGAGAGAGAGAGAGAGAGAGAGAGAGAGGAGAGAGAGAGAGAGAGAGAGAGAGAGAGAGAGAGAGGAAACAGACTGACAGACAGACTGACAGAGAAACAGAGAGACAGTGAAAAAAGAGACAGAGAGACAGAGGCATATCAAGTCATGCACATATTTTCAAACCTCTTCTCTCCCAGCAGTTTGTGTGTGTGTATTGATGAAGACATTTTCTGCCTGGCTGAGTCCTGTCTCAGTTATCTCCCCATGGCAGACCCCTCTGCCCTTCTCCTTGAAGGTGGCCACTTTAGTGTCTGCAGCTGTTTCACTGCTCCCTGTCTGTCTGTCTGTCTGTCTGTATGTTTGACTGTCTGTATGCCTGTATGTATCCATGTCTGTATGTCTGCCTGTCTGTTCGCATATATGTCTGTATGGTTGTTTATCCGTCTGCATGTCTTTCTGACTGAATTTTCTGTCTCTCCCTTTGTATGCAGGCCATTGCGATTTTTCTTCTGTTTTTTACTTTTATGTCTGCTTGTGTAACTGCATTTTTTCTGCCTGGTTGTCTGTCTTTTTATCCACTGTCTGCACACACACACACACACACACACACGCGCGCGCGCGCACGCGCACACACAAACACAGACATGTATTTATATATATATATGTATATATATATATATATATATATATATATATATACATGCACATACATATATACACATACATACATATATATATATATATATATATATATATATATATATATATATATATGTATATACACATACATACATACATACATACATACATACATACATACATATATATATATATATATATATATATTATCTGTGTAAGTGTGTGTGTGCATGCGTCCACGTGTGTGTGTGCATGTGTGTGTGTGTCTGTGTGTGTCTGTGTGTGTGGAATAGGAGAGAGAGATGGAGAGAGACAGAGAAAGGCAGAGACAGAGACAGAAAGAGAGTGAGAGACAGACAGACAGACAGACAAAGAAAGGAAAGAAAGAGAAAGAAAGCGTGTGTATGTAGGTGTCTGTGTGTCTGTTTGCCTGCCGGCCTGCGATGTTAAAAGTATGTATTACTTTTATTTGAAAGTTTGAACTGTCGTGTTTCACCTCTGTATTTTATGTCCCCATATCTGTCTTTCTCGGTGAGTCTCTCTCTCTCTATACATACACTGTGTTCTCTGTTTCCTTTCGCTGTCCCTGTCACAACAGTCATATCGCATGGTGGGTTAGCCCATTGACTTCAGTAATAAGAGTAAGAGACTGAGTCATGCAATAAACTGGGCATCTCTCTCTCTGTCTCACTCTCACACAGTGTGTCTGTGTCTGTGTCTGTGTCTGTGAACGAATTCAATTTTTTGTTGAATTGTATATATATATATATATATATATATATATATATATATATATATATATATATATATATATATACATATATATATATTATATATATATATATATATATATATATATATATATATATATATATATATTGGTCAATAA
>CM060328.1:51738505-51741005 GCA_030674155.1 Stramonita haemastoma
AGGACAAAGTCAAAGGCGTGTGTGCGTGTGTTGTGTGTGTGTGTGTTGTGTGTGTGTGTGTGTGTGTGTGTGTGTGTGTGTGTGTGTGTGTGTGTGTGCGTGCATGTGCGCGCGAGTGTGTGTGTGTGTGTGCATTAGAATTTGCTAAGACTATTAATCGTTATTGACAGCTTGTGTGTGGTATAGGTTGAAAGCAAGCGCTTTGATTTGTTTTTTCAAAGATATAGTGCTATATAAATTCCATTTATTATTATTATTATTATTATTATTATTATTATTATTATTATTATTATTATTATTATTATTATTATTATTATTATCATTATTATTATCATTATCATCATCATTAATTATTATTATTATTATTATTATTATTATTATTATTATTATTATTATTATTATTATTATTATATCATCATCATCATCATCATCATCATCATCATGATTACTATTATTACTATTATTATCATTGTCATTATTACTAGGCCTAACAGAAAAAGCCAATTGGTCCACAACACATTCTGCAGTGTTCAAAATTCTCAATCCCAAACCTGACACCACGCTCAACCTTCTCCACACACCTTCCCCTTCACGCCCCCCCCCTCCCCCCCAACACCCCTCCCCATCTGCTACCTCTAACAGCGAAGTGTCAGAAAAATGAAGGCCAACCTCACAAAGCCGTTGTTCTGACACAGTTCAACATAGCAACGCAGTTCGTCATAACTTACGACGAACTGTATCGATCTCCCGGGGGCTCGACACAGTTCGTCCCAATTTGCGACGAACCGCGTTAGCCCCCCCTCCCCCTCACCCCCCCCCCCCCCCCCCACACACACACCATGTAAAAAAAACCAAACAACAACAATCTGTTAATCAATGTAAGTTCAATGCATGAACCATACTTTATGCATTTTAGAAGCTTTCCCATACTTTTGTTTTCTCATTTTTAATTGACTTCAGTTCCAAGTTGTGACAAAGTGCATTGAAGCACTTTGTAGAAGCTTTTCAGTACATCAACTTCTTTGTCACAACTTGGGAACTGAAGTCAGAAAGTTCTTAAAGTGTGAGGAGCTTCTAATGCTGAAGTAGTGCATATATTGAACTTACATTGATTAAAGATTATGTTATTGTTCTTTTTTTCATGATGACAATCTCACTTCGTCGCAAGTTACGATAAACTGCGTTGCTACGTTGAACTGTGTAAAGAACAGCCAGGCTTCTGATGATGGAAGACATGGGGTGAGCTTCGGGTAATGACAGAGAGAGAGACGAGAGAGAGAGAAACTCATCTCTCCATCCTTTCATTTGCTCTCTTCCTCCTCTCTCTCTCATGCCTGACCATGGCTTCATTCCATCCCATTGACACGAGAGAGAGAGACAGGGAGAGGAGATGAGAGAGAGAGAGAGAGAGAGAGAGAGGAGAGAGAGGAGAGAGAGAGAGAGAGAGAGAGAGAGAGAGAGAGAGAGAGAGAGAGAGAGAGAGAGAGAGAGGACTCTGTGTGTGTTGTGTGTATGTGTGTATTGTATGTGTGTGTGGTGTGTGTGTGTGAGAGAGAGAGACTCTGTGTTGGTTGTGTGTATGGAGAGAGGAGAGAGGAGAGAAGAGAGAGAGAGGAGAGAGAGAGAGAGAGAGGAGGAGGGAGAGAGAGAGGAGAGAGAGAGAGAAGTGGGAGAGGAGAGAGGAGAGAGAGAGAGAGACGAGAGAGAGAGAGGAGAGAGATGGGGACAGAGACGGAGGAGAAGAGAAGAATACAGAGAGAGAGAGAGAGAGAGGGGAGAGAGTCAGAGACAGAGAGAAATGAGAAAAGAGAAAAGAGAAAATTTTGCGAAAATATGTTTTTATATAGGCCATTTTCTTCAGGAAATGAAATCACGGATTAACTAATGGCAATCGTTCCAGCCCTGCTAGTGCGTGTGTTGGTAATACGGCTTCCCGTTATGTGCACAGGGAGTCACTTGGCGGATGAAAAACAGCTTGTTCAAACAAATGGCTGGATTTAAACTGTGTGCTCCTATATTTACACTGTAAATATGCATCTCAACCCATGCTGTGTTTCGTACAAAAAAGTAATAAAAGGTCTATCTGTCTGTCTGTCTGTCTGTCTGTCTGTCTGTCTGTCTGCCTGTCTGTCTGTCTACCTGTCTGTCCGTCTGTCTGTTTGTCTGTCTGCCTTGTGCTTTCTCTCTCGTTCTATTCATGCTTATCATCACTCAAGGACAGTGATGACACTACTTTAAGAATAACATAGAACACATGATAATTCCATAGTAGTAGGCATTCTTCAGGCTCGGAAGACTATGGGGTTACGCTCCTATCTCTTTCTGTCTCACTGTACATCTTTGTCTGTCTGTCTGTCTGTCTGTCTGTCTGTCTGTCTGTCTGTCTGTCTGTCTGTCTGTCTGTCTGTCTGTCTCTCTCTCTCTCTCTCTCTCTCTCTCTCTCTCTCTCTCTCTCTCTCTCTCTCTCTCTCTCTCTCTCTCTCTCTCTCTCTCTCTCTCT
>CM060328.1:51758505-51763505 GCA_030674155.1 Stramonita haemastoma
ATAATTATTATGCTGTGGAAACATTTTGCTTTTATGTGTGAGAAGCGTAGAGAGGTCACAGAGTGTGCAGCTCTCTATGTTGCACTTTAATGGGGAAATTATTTAGTTTGCTGCCTGGTTAGTTAGTTTGTTGGTTAAATAGGTAGGTAGGTAGTTAAGTAGTTACTTAATTAACTTATTAATTACTTAGTTACTTAATTAGCAAACTAGCTATTTAGTTACCTAGTGAGTTAGTTAGTGTCTGCGTATATGCGTGCACGTGCAGAGAGAGAGAGAGAGAGAGAGAGAGAGAGAGAGAGAGGAGAGAGAGAGAGAGAGAGAGAGAGAGAGAGAGAGAGAGAGAGAGAGAGAGAGACAGAGACAGAGACAGAGACAGACAGACAGACAGACAGACAGACAGACAGACAGACAGACAAACTGAGACAGAGACAGAGACAGACAGAAACAGACAGAAACAGACAGAGACAGAGAGACAGACAGACAGACAGAGACAGACAGAGACAGAGACAGAGATAGAGACAGAGATAGAGACAGATAATAGCAGTTTTTAAACTAATAAATTCAGTCTGTATCATTGGATTTAAAAAAAAAAAAACTTTTAATCAAACAAGCAAACAAACAAACCGAAGCAACAGAAAAGCAAAGGCAACTCAAAGCAGAACAATAAAAAGAAAATATGCATTCATTTCTTCCCTATTCATTATTTTCTGATTTTCCAATTGACCCGTTTGTGTCTTTATATCAATGTATTTTATTCACCTGTTTACCTATTTTGTATGTGTGTTTCCTCCTTCACAAGTGTACATGTTCATGTATTCATTCATCTACTTATTCAATCATGCATTCTTTTATCCATTTCAATCGCTCATTCTTTCAGCGTTTCAATCATTCATTCGTCCCTCTTGTATTTGCTCTTTTTCCCTTCAAAATGTCACAGTTGTGTCAAAGTTTGACATTCTCGCCAATAAACCTGCCAACATTTTGCTGACAGCCTCAAACTAATTGGACTAATTACCCCCATCACATGTTTGTGCAATTACGGTACCTTCGGTGGCAGTGGTCGCTTTCAGCTTCAGGCCGATGTTGTGTACTAGATATATGTGAACCCTCTGGCTCTCTCTCCTACTTAAACCTGTCTGATAAACCAGATCTCTCTCTCTCTCTCTCTCTCTCTCTCTCTCCTCCTCTCCTCTCCTCTCTCTCTCTCCTCTCTCTCATACTTTATTTTTTAATATCTTATTCTTTTATATCGAGGATAAAGGAATAAGCACTCATGTGCTTTTTTTCATCCAATCCCTGCGTGTATGCAGTTTTTTTTTTAAATCTTGTCATCTGTTCCCACCGGCACACAATGGCCTACTCTTACGAAAAGTGGAACAGGATTTAACGAGTGCGCAAGATGTTCTGTGTGCGTTCGCACACGGGGCCTCGGTTTACAGTCTCATCCGAAAGACTTTTGGAGAGAGTGGAGTCAGCACTGATGTTAACTCAAGGGGAAAAATCCCCTCCAACGGGAATCGAACTCGGGTCGTCAAATTACCAGCGCAATGTCCTGACCACTAGGCTATCCCGTCCCTAGCTATTGAACGTGGTTACCAAGTAGATGAGTGACCGTTTGCGCACCTTAGCTTCATCACAGTCACCCAGTTCACCCAGCTGTCAATAGGTACGTGTCTTCTTAAGGGTCATGGAAGGTAAAGCATCGAGGGAGAGGAGATGGGCGCCGCTCTCAATATGCTGGCCCCTGGAGAAGCTGAATTTTCTGGCGTCCCTCTCCCCAACGAGCACACATGTCATGGCATCAGCATTACCTTTGAAAACACACACAGATTTTGTGTAAACAGTGACACATTCTTGTGAAAAATCACAAAGAAGAAAAACAAAAACCAAAATCTGAAAACTGGCACTCTCCTAGTTTTGTCTGTTTCTTCTATTAACTGTGGGATAGACTCTGTCACTGACCTAAGGTCATTGCTGGTCGCCGCACTTGCTAATGGCTTTAGCCATTTTCCTCTAAATATTTAACGATTAGGAGGACCAGAGTAGCACCAGCCATTTACGCCTCTCTCTCCTCTGTAGTGCTAAAGGTTCATTAACCCCTCGACTGTCTGTCATTGTGGTTCAACTGATTGACCCCTTAGGGCTGCAGATTGGCAGCTGGGAGGTCGTGGGTTCAAGCCCCGACAGAACTGGTCATGCACCCGGCTCTGTTTAGATTTTAACTGTACTTATAGTGGTCCTCTTTGGGAGGTCAGGTTGGCGTAGTGGGAAGACGTTTAATGCTTAAGCCATAAATCAGGGACTGTTGTCGTCGAACGCTCAGACAGCAACACAAATTGCATCCGATTTCGGTGTGGGAGAGATTTATTATCTTGTTATGGCTTTCTGAAAAATACAGAAAAATGAATTTAGAAAGCAGAAAATTGACAAGAAGGAGGTGACAGGAAGAAAAATAACCAGGCAGAAACAAAGAGACGGACAGAAAAGGGGAAAATCCTAGCACAGAAATTCCAGAAGGTGGAGATGTTGCTTATTCTGACAGGCTCCCGCCATCCCGGCGGGGGAAATTCATGGGTTTGATTTTCACTAAAGATGTGTATGGCAAAGTTTTGACGGCTCCTGCGACGTTACTGGAACCATTCGTATCGGAGACTGCCTTTCCAATGGACCATTCCAGTGGCGTGGAGAGGGGAGGTCTGCTGCATGGGTAACAGCTTGCCCTCTATACTTACTTACGCAGGCTTTGCTCTCTAAAGACTAGAGCGCAACTCCATAGTCTTCCAAGACTGATGGGTGCCTACAACTAAAGATGCCAGATTGCAACAAGATTTGTTTTTTTAGACCTATAAAAACACACATGCACCTCCGAATCATGCTTTCAGAAAATCGTTGAGAAGGGGATGTGGAGACCTTTCTAGTAGAAAAAAAAACACACCCACAAATGCCAAAGGAAGACAATCTCAGCATTCATGGCCCCTAGAATCTAGTTTCAAAACAAAACAGCAGAAGAAACAAATAAAACAAAATGTCCCCTGTTGTTCCAGATATGGAGCAGTCAACTATCTGCAGAATGCTTTGTCCAGATATACAAAAACTATTACAATTATCTCTCACGCCAAAGTTTGACGCGCTGGGTCTTACAGGTCAGGCACTTAACGGCAGCGCAACGCCTTTTCGCTCATAAGACGGACAACAATAAATGCTGTCTGAGCATTCAAGAATTCTTCTTGTTCTTCTTCTTCTTGTTCTTATTTTCTTGTTCTTCTTCTTCTTCTTGTTCTTCTTCCTCTTCAGAATTAATACATCATTACTTACCAATCTGGTGCTGCATGCACATGGGCACACATACTGCATACATATGGGGACTGAATGTAAAAATAAAGCACATGAATATTTATTCCATTAACCTCAAAATAAAAGAATAAATAAAAATGATAGCACACAAACGCACACACACACATGCACGCACGCACGCACGCACGCACACACACACACGCACGCACGCACGCACGCACACACACATACATTAATTTATCTCAGATTTCTATATCCCCCACTCATCCTTCCCAACACATCTGCTCACCGTTTACATACTTACCCAAGCACCACCATACATCCAAACAACGGGCATATAACAAAGTTTATCCAAAGGTGATGGATGCAGCAAAATGACGCAATTCTACCACATGGGTGACGGACTCTATAGCCGAGTGGGAAAGACCGTTTGACTTTAGTCCCATGGGTCTCTCAAGTTGCTTGTTCGAATCCTGGTGGAATCTGATGAATTAAGAGTGGGGACTTGTACCATTTACCAGATCAACTTCCTAGTGCACAACTGTCGTTGCCTTTTTCTTTTTGTTTTCTTTATTTCGAAAATAATGAAATAAACACTCATATGCTTTTCTTGTTTGATCCAGTCCCCCTGTGTATGCAGTTCCGTAAATCTTGTCCTCCGTTCCCACTGGCACACAATGGGCTACTCTTCCAAAAGTGGAAAGGGTTTTAACGTGAGTGCAGGATGTTGTACGTGCGAGGACGTCAGATTTTAGTCTCATCCGATAGAATGTTTGGGGGAAGAAGAGTTGGTACCGATTCCTTAATTCCCTCCGTGTATAAACGCATGCAGAAGATACAAATATGCATGTCAGAAATATCGTAAATCATATCAGAGCTGGTAAGTTACGGAAGCACAAGCATACCAAGAATACACCCCCAATATCAGAATGCAGCTACCTTCATGGTAAGCACAATTAGTGGCATACCCAAAAATCTCACCACTGAGGAACCTTGGAGCTGTAGCCGAGACACGGAAATGTAAAAAAAAAATCCCCAAAGTGACAAAAGCGAAGCGATTCAAGTAAGTGAGTAAACAATATTAATGGAAGAATCATTTGCGTGCCAGTTACCCAGAGACTAAAAGCACAGTTTCCAGGAGGGAGGCAGTGACAAGATCCTGACTATGATTACAATCAGGATGACATAACTCCCTGACCATGGCTATGGTCTGCCAGAGAGGGAATAGCGTGATGTCCCTTGTGTGGCTATTAGAGGGGAGTTAATAACCAATCTGTCTCTGTCTGTGAGTGTGCGTTATCTGTCCTTGGATATCTCTGTGTGTACACGTCTGAAATCGGGTTGATCTCTGTCTGTCTGTCTGTCTGTCTGTCTGTCTGTATGTATGTGCTTGTGCGTCTTTGCCAACTATTTTGCCTGGTTTTGTTCTTGGCAGTGACATAGTTTTGTTTCCATTTTGAAAGCAATAGCCTTTTTGATGTGCTATTCGTATTTTCGTGGTTATTTTGTGGGTTCTTTTCTCCCCCACAACCATATCCATATTCTTCCACTGTGTCAGGTTTCTTTATTCATCTGCAGAAATTTGTCTGTGGGTCTTTTTGTAATAGTTGCTTTTCTTTCTGTTTTAATTTGTTGATTTTTTATCTGTCTTTCTCGTTCGTCTGATGTAATACTCCTTTACTAAATCTAAACATATTTTTGTTTCT
>CM060328.1:51773505-51776005 GCA_030674155.1 Stramonita haemastoma
TAGAACTGAGAGAACAAACAGTTCAACCAGTAGATATGCTGTAACTAATAGAACAGCCACTTGCGTGCTAATTTCCCAGAGACTAAAGGCATCGTTTACCAGATGAGAGAGTCTGTGACACTATCATGGCTATGACCGGAACCAGGAAGAGATAACTCCCCGAACATGACTATCGCCTGTCAGTGAGGGGATAGCGTGATGTCCCTTTGTGATTATCAGGGGGAGTTAATTAACAATCTATATCTGTCTGTGAGCGTGTTCATCTCCGTTCCTAGATCTCTCTGTTCTTTTCTATCTCTGTCTCTGTGGATTATGGTGTTTTTTTCAAGCTTATTTGTGTTATTGCAATTTTGCCAAAAAGTGTTTCTTTAGGTCTGGACAGTGTTTTTATTTATTATTTTTTATTAGTGCCTTCAGGCTAGTATGTCCGTTTTTCTTTCATAATATTTTTTCATATCTTGTTTTTCAGATGAATAATTTATGCAGCAACTCGTGTCGTTTTATCCTTTCTTTTCTTTCGTCTGTTTGTTTCATTAGTCATTAACTAATTCACTACCCACAGAACGAGTCAACTAGCTAACTGGCTAGTTATCTGGCTAAGTAAGTAAGTAAGTAGCTAACTAACCATCCATCAAACTAACTAACTAACTAACTAAACTAACTAACTAACTAACTAACTAACTAACTAACTAACTAACTAAACAACTAACTAAGTAAGTAACTAACGAACAAACTAACTAACGAACGAACGAACGAACGAACGAACGAACGAACGAACGAACTAACTAACTAACTAACTAACTAACTAACTAACTAACTAACTAACTAACTAACTAACTAACTATCTAACTATCTAACTATCTAACTATCTAACTATCTAACTAACTATCTAACTAACTATCTAACTAACTATCTAACTAGCTAAGTAACTAAGTAACTAACGAACGAACGAACGAACGAACGAACGAACGAACGAACAAACTAACTAACTAACTAACTAACTAACTAACTAACTAACCGACCAACTAACTAACCAACTAACTAACCAACTAACTAACTACCTAACAAACATACTAGCGAACTAACTAACTACCTAGCTAGCTTTTTAATTAGCTGATCAAATTAAGAACTAACTGGCTTATTAGATGACAAAAACACAACGAACGAACAAACAAACAAATCCAACAAATGAACAAACTGACTAGCTGGCCAATTAACAAACCAATTAGTTAATCTACTAACTATGGAAAAAAGCATTTATGTAATATAGCCCCATTTCCTCTCTCTGTCTCTGTCTCTCTCTGTCTCTCTCTGTCTCTCTCTGTCTCTCTGTCTCTGTCTCTGTCTGTCTGTCTGTCTGTCTGTCTGTCTGTCTGTCTGTCTGTCTGTCTATCTGTCTCTCTCTCTATCTCTCTCTCTCTCTCTCTCTCTCTCTCTCTCTCTCTCTCTCTCTCTCTCTCTCTCTGCCTGTCTGTCTGTCTGTCTGTCTCTGTCTCTCTGTCTGTCTGTGTCTCTTTCTCTGTCTGTGTGCCGGTGGGAACAGATGACATTTACAAAATGCATACACACGGGGACTGGATGTAAACTGTGCTTATTCCATTATCCTCGATATAACCTGATATAGCCTAATATGTGTGTGTATTGTATTGTATTGTATTGTTTTGTTTTGTTTTGTATCGAGGATAATGGAATAAGCACTCATATGCTTTTTTACATCCAGTCCCCGTGTGTCTGCAATTTTTGTAAATCTGTTCATCTGTTCCCACCGACACACCATGGCCTACTCTTACGAAAAGCGGAACAGGATTTATCGTGTACACAAGATGTTCTGCGTGCGTTCGCACACGGGCCTCGGTTTATAGTCTCATCCGAAGGACGTCTGTGTGTGTGTGTGTGTGTGTGTGTGTGTGTGTGTGTGTGTGTGTGTGTGTGTGTGTGTGTGTGTGTGTGTGTGTGTGTGTGTGTTTAATTGTTTTGGATTGTGTATGTGCGTGCATGTGTGCATGCATGTGTGCGTGCGAGTGTGCGTGCGTTGTGCATGCGTGCGTGCGTGCGCGCGCGCGCGTGTGTGTGCAGGATTGTGTGTGTGCACGCGCACGCGTGTGCGTATGTTCTGTGCTACTGCATTCCCGACGGCCACACCAGCCAACGCATTTATAGTGATGTATTTTATCGTGGTGATGTTTTCACTATTTAACATTTAGGAATCAAGTATAAGATTAAAACACTGCTTTGGTTTCCGAGTCACTGAAGTGGCTTCGCGTGTGTGTTATTCTTGCATAGCATCGTTTAGCTAATGGGATGCCTAGCCTGTAGCAATAAACATTGTGTGGCCTGTCATATGTGCGTGCGCGTTCGCGTGCGCGTGCGAGCGCGCGTGCGCGCGTGCATGTGTGTGTGTGTGCGTGCGTGCGTGGGTGGGGGGAGGGGGTACCTCAGTGTGTGTGTATGTGTGTGTCCGTGTGTCCGTGTGTGCGTGTATGTGTTTGTATGCGTGTAT